>JANTPM010000004.1:5784210-5796750 GCA_025434745.1 Erythroxylum divaricatum | reverse complement strand
GTGGTGTCATTGCAATAGACAATGTCCTTTGGCATGGAAAAGTTGCTGACCCCTTGGTACGCATGTTTACTGTCACTCGTAAGATGTTGACCTATTATGCATTGTTGGCTATTCTCATCTTTTGAACAGGTTAATGATGCCAAGACTGTCAGCATTAGGAACTTCAACAAGAACCTAATGAAGGACGAACGTGTAAGCATTAGTATGGTAGGTACCAAAACATTTTGTGTTGTCTTGTGAAAATCCTGTATTGCTTTTCTTAGCATTGATAACCTTAGGTACCTATTGGTGACGGCATGACAATCTGCCGCAAAAGATGATCTGATCTGCTACTCAATTCCTTTACAACTGAGATTTCCCTCCCGGAAGCAAAGGGCATAAATATATAAAGTTTGAGTGTGGAAGTCAAATGAGGTATTATATTTGATTATGTAGTGGCATTGGGAAGAAGTTGAATCTTGAGGTGGTATTGTTATCGGCGGAACTAAAACTCGCTTTGTGGATGACCAACAGAATAGAACCCAAATGTAATGTCGAATTGGCATTTGTTGTTTTTCTAAGACAACATGGGCTGTTTCTCTTTCGTTTGTTCTATACGTACTTTGTGGTATTATACTAGGGAATTGTCCTAATGAGAAAAGATTCATGATGTTTTGGGATCCAATTGTTCATTATCACAGTATATGAAGTGGGTGACTTCCTCAATCCTCATGGAGTAGATATTTACATTTTGTAGCATTTAGTGTTCTGAATTAGCTGCCTATACTGTCTTCATATGGTAGTGTCCTTAAACCATCTGGCAGCAAATTCATCCATTGTTTTCCTCGTTAGAGCAACAAACTCATCCATTATTTTTTCGACAATGGAACAAAAAATCCATACTTTTCAATAGAGAATCAAATTCAGCTTTGTCAGATGGATTTCATACATTTTCTTCACTGAAACGTCTTCTGATTTTGTTCTAAAGACAATGTCTTATTTGTGCTAAGGAGATCAATACAAATAGCCATGTTATAAATAACCGCTGCAAGTTCCAATTTTCCATTTGTTGTTACAGAGGTCAGGTGCAAGAAGGGGTAATGCATACAAATGGATAGCAAGAAATATGGACAAGGAGTCGATGGTCGAAACTAGCGTTTCAATTTCTTAATCCTATATATCGCAAGCCCATCCAGCCTCAATTTCAATTGTCGGGACCGTGTTCATTTGCTTGGTTCCCCTCGTTAGCTCCACCATCTTCTCTATCCCCATAGTTCACCCAAGGCAACATTGATTCAAATAAGACAGCCAATGCATTGCGATTTGCAACATCTCGCAGAGGACCACCATTTTGTGGATTTATGATTAGTTCTCCATTTTGCTCCCTCAGGCGAGGATCAACCATGAAATTTTGCAGATTCTCAGGAGGAAGCGTAGGCACTACATCAGAGAAGTCTGAAACCAGCAGATGTGCATACCTGCAAGGCAAAAAGTTGAATTGAAAGGGGAAAAAAAAAAAGGTCAATTAGGCTCACAGGTGTAGAAAGCAGCTTCATATTTGCATCAATGAGCTTCACACAGTGACTTAACGTTTTCCTTGTAATTCTTGTAATCGACATATTCTAACAATAAGATAAAAAACAGCAGGTATTTTATGTAAAGGACGCCACAACTACATAGAAATTCTTACTCGTTGTTTTCAGAAGAAAAAGCTTCTTTCCTGACACAAGCCCAATCCTTAGCTTCGATGCTACTATGTTCCAGAGTTTCAATTACATGTAATGCTGCATCCCGAAGCAACCTTTGCACATCTGGAAGTCTCCATATGATATAACTTCTTTCAACATATATACTGATCAGATGATCCAAGGAAGGGGAACCTGTTTTCTCTTTTCGAAAGAAAGAATTCTGTAGTAATTTTGTCCATGTTTGGTCTTTTAAAGGTACCTTGTCTACTAGCTTTTTGAGGACTGAAGGGTGAAGCATCAAGGCCTGCTTCATCAGATCAAAGGGAGTAGCCTTTGCAGTATGAGCACAAACTTCCTTTGAGGTTTCGTGTTGTTGAAGATAAAATCGACAAATGGCCAGTGAATATGAGAAATTTGGAAATAACCAAATAGAGCTATCACTTTTATACTCTTCAGAGAACCTTTCCAACCATGCATACTCCTCTGCCCTCAAAGCAAAGTAGTCAATGCAGAACATAGCCCCCATTGGATCATCTGTGTCCAATGAAAGCAATAGTTTGCATATTTCAAGGGCTGAACGATGACAACCACGCCTATCCATGTTTTTCATGTGAGTGAACAGTGTTGTGAACAATGGCTTGTTTGTTTCATGGCTGATCTTCAATTGGCAATTGCCTTGCAAGGGTGTGAACATAGGATGCCAGGCACACTCCAAAGCATATAAGCTCTTGGCAATAGCATCAGCTGACATTTGATGCTCACCCACAAATTTGAAATAGTCAGCCATTGTTATGAGTGAATCCAAGTGATAAGGGTGGTACACTAGAATGCTTGCAATGCCATTCAGATCATGAATGGCTTTGGCTGCTTCAAATGCTTTCTGAGCTTGATCATAGGAAGATGAATGCACATACCTATTTCAGTAGACCAAATCAAAATTAGGAAAAATTGTCAGTCCTAACCTTGAAAGTATATGATCTAATGTAATAAATAGAGGAGAAAAGTGGAGGATAAAATGACATCGAATGAACCAACACTTCTTAAAACTAAAACCAACTCCAAGCATAAGCCAAAGCAAATACATTTTAAGGACAATTATTTTAATCAGGTGTCGGGAAATATACCTATGACAACATAGACAATGTTGGACTCACAGGAAAAGCCAACACCAGCAAATGAGACCACATAGAAAATATAGCAGGACACCTCATCAATTCTATTTTGTTCTTTTTTACTGTTCATCATTATCCCTTTTCCTTATTTAGGTGCTACAGGTTGGAAACTGCTAGGTTTGTTACGAAAGAGTAAAAGAAAAGAGAGAGAGAATGAAATTGAGTGTTAAATATCTTCACAAATCATGAATAAAAATTATTCCTTTCTCACAAATTTCGATCCTTATTATTGTCTTCTACAGACAATACTGAAAATACATCTGTGTATATTCTACAAAAGACTGCAATTGTGACACTAGCAGGGATTTCAATATATGACAACATAACAATGGCAGAATTAGAGAACGAAAGGTAAGATCTATAAAATAGAACAGAATAGTGAAATTGTAAATCAGAATTATGCAAACAATGGATGCTTACCTAAAGTTGTGGTACCCATCTTTGCTGTCCAGAAACTCCATTGACAAAGATCCATCCCAGCGGGGCCAATGTTCTGATGGCGTTATCAGAATAGTTTTTCTAGTATGAAGGGTTCCACGTCTACCCCCACGAACTTGTCTAGAATTGCTGCCTTGATTACTTTTCTCAAATGACTTCACCACTTTTGCACCAAATATTCTTTTTAATTCATTCTCAGGATTCAAACATTTGGGATCCACTTGTAAGATGGATGCTGCACTTTGTTTAACAACTTTATTAGGAAGTTTCGTATTTTCTACTTCCGTCTTGACAGGATCTGGTTGATTTAAGGACAAAGTTTTTAATGCTTCATCCAGTGAGTCTTTGACTTGATTAGCACGTGAAGATGGATCTTGCTTGTTTTTCTTCTTTTTCTTTCTCTTTGATTTGGCACCAGTTGTGCTGGTCACCTGAGAAAGTACTTGTCTACTCCCATCTATCTTGGAAGTCTCAGTTTCGATATTCATATCAGAATCACTTCTCTGTGCCTGATATTTCACGTTTGGAACTCAAAATATTAAATTAAAGTGGGACAGTGCATCTCAAAATTTAACAATAATAATAGCAACACCGGCAGGAAACGAACGATTAGCATGCTTTTTTCCAATTACCACTGCTCTTCTCCTTAAAACCAGAAAATTTGACCTAATTAAGAAATATGAAGGCACCTGATAGTCACTCACTTATCACAAACACCGACTAACGCGGCTCACTAACGACACAAATCCTAAAGCACCTAGTTTCTCCAGTATTAATTTTCAAATAACAACCGATCAGATTGAGAAAGTTGGAGGGCAGAGAAGGGGAATGAATGAAACCTGGTCGTCGTCGGCCTCGTCGTCGTCGTCGGCCCCCTCATTAAGGAGGTCAAATGGATTAACTACGCGCGAACCAGAGAATTCCTCCTCCTCCTCCTCCTCCTCATCATCAATATCTTCAACTTGAATTCGCTGCTCTTGCTCTTTCAAGACTTTCTTCAGTAACCTCGCCGACATATTTCTTGCTAAACCAACGCAAATAATCAAACCCGACTCCGAGCTTGTGTTCTACTTCTACAGCTCTGTTGGTTTTCCATATACATGGTATTTATATCTGTGTGTGCGTGTCTGATATCGGATTGCTGTCGATCTTGGGCCTCCGGATCCGCCCCAAGTATTCGGGCCTGCATTATTTAAAAACGGTGGCGTTTTCAGTGAGTAAAGGGGGAAGAATGTTAATAATTATCAAAAAATAGAAGGATGGTTCTGGGTTGATAAGGTCAGGTTACACTTTCTTCTTTATTTTTCCACTCTCTGTCGCCTCTCTGTCTCAGCCTTCCTCGACAAAGAGGTTGGTCTTAAGTCCCTGCTGCTTCGTCTTTTTTCCATTGCCCCTTTCTTAAGCTTCAGTTTTTCAGCTTTTCAGCAAAATAGGGTTTAGGGTTTATCAAAAAAGGTTGAATTTTCTTTTGTAATTTGCTTTGACTCCTTGTGGGCAGATATCGATGGGGTCCCTAACTCGCGAATGGGTTGGATTCCAGCAGTTCCCTGCTGCTACACAGACCAAACTTGTTGAATTGTTTGGAAAATTGAAGGAGGAGGTTTCATTTCTGTCTTTAAGTATTGTTTACTGTTGGTTATGGTTTGACACTTCATCAAATTGTTTCGGTTTTAACGATTATTTTGTCTTGTTTCTGTTTGATCGGGTTGCAGGGTGTGGGTAGTTTGACAATCCTTGTCATGGGCAAAGGTGGTGTTGGAAAATCTTCAACAGTCAATTCACTCATTGGGGAGAGAGTGGTCAACGTGAATTCCTTTCAGGTGTTAATCTGCTCTGCCCTATTATCGGGATAGGTGTTAGGGATTTACATGCAATTGATTTCGTACTTGTGTATTGTAGTAACATTGTTGTAATGCAGTCGGAGGCCTTGAGACCCGTGATGGTTTCACGCACTAGGTCTGGATTCACCTTAAACATCATAGACACGCCAGGCCTTGTGGAAGGTGGTTACGTTAGTTACCAAGCACTTGACTTGATTAAACGGTTAGTATTTCTGAGACCTGTCTGTTTTAAATGTCTATTATTGCCTGCGTTTCATGCTTTAGGAGATTTTTTATTGTTTATCTCGCACTGTTTTGAGTTGACTTGCTGACTATGGCTACTAATCAGGTTTCTTTTGAACAAGACGATAGATGTGCTGCTTTATGTTGACCGCTTAGATGCATACAGAGTGGATGACTTGGATAAGCAAATAATTGGTGCTATTTCTGATAGTTTTGGTAAAGAAATATGGCGCAAAAGTTTGCTTGTCCTCACTCATGCCCAGCTCTGCCCACCTGATGATCTTAGTTATGATGTCTTTACTGCTAGAAGATCAGATGCTGTCTTGAAGACAATTCGGATAGGAGCTCGGATTAGAAAACAGGATCTTAAGGTACAACAATTTGTTTGGGGTGTATTTATGGATACTGGACTTTGGGGAATGGTTCAGGGGACAGCTAGTAAACATACGGAGGAAGGAGAGGCTAGGGTTGCATCAAGATTGCTCAAAACTCAATTTTAGGACCCTCCATGAAAGGATTAGCCTTAGTGGTCATTCTATAAGCACAGTCTGTCATAGATAATAATGAGCGAGATACTTCCAAACTGGATAAGAAATTATGTGATTGGCTGAAAAAACTAAGTTCAGCTTCTCATTGGTCGTAGTAATATAAAGAGATAAGCTGATACTCAAATTCTTTTCTTTATTTGGCATTTTTGTTAAGTGAAAAGAATGGTGTTATTTCTAAGAAATATCACATAGATGATTTTGAACCTCAATTGAGAGTTTAGTAGCTTATTTGTCTATGGAGTACCTTCTAAAAAATGGAGTGACAGAGACGTGAATCATATCCTTGAATCCTCCTTCCTGTCTTATACACAAATATTTGTTCGACAAAGAACCTAATGTTGAAAGGCAGAGTTGTTTGGTTGATCTGGAAGAAATTACTGCTTCTGTTTGGGATGACAACAAAGGTTCAGTTTTCTAGTGTTATGGGCTTCATAAAGAAGGGCTAACTAAGTGTGTTAAGTTTTGTTCGTTGGTATATGATGGACCTTTTATTTTTAGGGAATAATACAATGCAGATTAACTATGCTAGAAAAGATTGAATGTTGCATCATATGTCTAAAGAAGAGATTTGAGGTTACAAGATAGGGTTTTTGATAGCCTAAGATCTAAATTATCTGGATGAAGGTGTTTGTAGGAACCAGCTCAATTGCAGGTATTAAGTGGACTGCTTTCTTGTGAGAATTGGCTAGCTCGGTATAATACTTGAGAACTAACTACAATCATGGAAATAGGCATCCAGTAGTGTTGTACATTGTTGCATGTGATTTTACAGTAACGAAATTTTTATATCCTGCGTAGTAACCATTTTTCACATTAATGCTTGTAGGATTCCTATATTCCTGTTGGTTTTGTTGAGAATAGTGGGAGATGCAACAAAAATGAGAAAGATGAAAAGGTAAGGTGGCTAAGATCTGAATTTAACTATTGGTGTATGAAGTTGATTATTTATTGTCAAATTGCTTGTTTTGTATGTAGATTCTCCCAAATGGTGATGCTTGGATTCCGCATTTGGTAAAAGAGATAGTTGGGATTGCAACAAATGGAAACAAAGGGATTCTTGTTGACAAAAGGTTGGTAGATGGATCTGAGTCAAATGACAGGGGAAAGGTGTTGATCCCTCTCATTCTTGGGGTTCAGGTAAAAATTTGTTGGGTTCTCTCACTTTGAGTTTTGGACTAATGATTCAATACATGTGTACCATTTTCCGTGATCGTTACCCATCTTGCAGTGGCTCATCGTCAAATGGATTCAACGAGCAATTAAGGATGACATTGCAAAGGGTGGGAGGAATTTGTAGGCTCTGTCCAAGCATCATGCTATTTAGCTGCAAGTTCACTTCTAACTTGGTTCTCAAACAGTCAGACTCGTTTCTTTGCTCATGCCCCCCTTGCGTTCTTTCCAATCATAAGTTCTTGTTACGTCCTCCTGAGTATTTCTGTGAATCGTGGCTGCTGTCTACTTTTTGTATTCTTCTCAATGATCGGATGTTAGGGAAAAGGGATTGATCTCTGAAGTTGAGTGTATCGTTCGAGCTTTTGACATAATTACATATTACGTTGCTTTTTTGCTTTTATTTTTCGTATCCTACCGTTTCTCCAATTACACGAGCTGGAAGTTCTAATCGTCCAACCCTTGATTATCTGGCTGCTGATCGATCCCGGACATGCATCACTTCCGCCGTAAATGTGTGATATAGGGGATTCTGTGGGTGCACAAACTCAATGTCATTGCACGATATGCAGACTCAAATGTCATTGCACAATACTTAAACTCCCCCTGCTGGACTTCGAAGCTCACAAGACTTGTTACCCTTTTCTTGATTCCGTGAGGAGGCTGTGATTCCTCAAGCACAAACCAATGTCATTACATAATGTCTAAGCAATGTATACTCGAGGACCCACTACCGATGAGTCTTAGGAGAAAGTGATTCCGCCAACCTATGCATGCTAAAGACAACAAAATAGTCCTTGTTGGGCCTTATTTGGAAGCCATTTTCTGCGCAGGTTGCGGATTGAGCAGTAAGGTTATTCCAGGTGAAGGAAAAGGATGGAGGGTGGACCGTAGAAAGTGGAAAGTTTAGATATGCATACTTTTGTGCCTTGTGGATAATCATTAAGCAGTCCACTTTAGGCCTCTAACATCATTAGGGACACCATTAAAGTAGTTAATGCTTTCATAATTGCACGCTCTGTAGTTCATGGATTTGGATTACACGAGCCTGATAGCCGTTGGTGTCATGTCTTTATTTCTTCAGCACCTTTTTCTCTCCAGTGTGCCAGAGTTTAGAGAGATCCCACAACGTTTAAAGGGGACAAACAAGCAATGGAAAATACAATCTAGGTTTTGTCGTCGATCTGTCCAGGCACAGGTTTCTGCGTGAAGATTCCCAGGAGGAGGAGAATTTGCAATCATTTAGATCGAATTCTCTGTGTATAGATCTGTATATAATGTTTGCAAAAAGATTATTCTTCCATCCACATCCTGCAACTAACCAGCTTTTTGTAAAAGAAGATTAAGATGATTCAACAAATCAATTAATTGTGTTACTAACTTTTTTTCTTTTATCACAAAAACAAGCTTGATTGCAAACTATGATTAGCCCTATATGAGATTCTGAACTAGTCAAATTGATAGTGAACGTAGGGTCTAAACCATTATTAAATCTCAAGCTTGATTGACTGTGGGTTGCCTGTAGCCCCGTTGCATTTGAAAGAGAATCAAACCTAACAATGTTGTCTTGAAATGTCTCTCCCCTTACTTTTTAGTCAACTTAATTAGTGCATAAGATTTTTTACCTTACAAACGAGTCCTATGCAAGAATAAGGCTGCGTATTATCAAACTTTTCAAACTCTATTTTACTGCGATACTTTAAGATACAACAATGATAACGACGAAAAAAAGATTATTTTTATAAATCTAAGTTATGATTTTATAGTCACAAAAGAAGTAACTTTATCTTCACTTTTAATCTCAATCATAAATATAATAAAATCGTATAGTTATTTCAAGTAGGCCTTATTAACGGTTTATATTAAAATAGCTTAATATAAATTTAGCAAAAAATTAATATTATAAAATATTTTTTATAATTTGAAATGATAAAAGTATTGTTTAAAATAAACATAATCACACCCCAAAGACTGCAAGCTGTTTTTCTGATTGCTATTTAACAGTCTTCGAGTGTTAAGAGGGGCACTGAGCTGAGACACGACAACATCGTCAAAATGGGTAGAAATTTGGACAACGCAGCGATTGCTGTCTTGGTGCCACTTCCTTCAGTTCTCTTCTACCTCTCTTTTCTTAGCAGTTATCATGCAAGTGTTAGCCATGACACTTCTTTGTCTCCTATGTGGTCATGGTGCGTTGACCACCCCTTTCTCCTGGCCAATGTACTCTTCTTCTTCAACGTCAACGTCTTCTTCTGGCTCATTAGCCACGTCCAGGAGAGCCACTGGGTAAATTTTGCTTTAGTTTCATTTTTTGTCCCATCTCTTTCTTTTTGCTTCTTTGCTAGTGTTAACTTTGTAACTCCTTCCTTGTGCAGATGATAAGTTTGTACTGGACTGTGATACCGGTTTTGCTTGTTCATTACTACGCGATGTACCCATTAGCTCAGTACAACTATTGGAGGTCGAGAATTGTGATAATAATCACATTGGTCTGGAATATGAGGCTTAGCCATAGCTATTTTAGGCGGGAAAATTGGCAGTGGGGTGCTAGAGAAGACTGGAGGTTCAGTGATTTGCGTCGCCGATATGGCAAGCGTTGGTGGTGGATTTCGTTTTTCGCTGTTTATGTCTCGCAGCAGGTAGTTAATCCCTGCTTATACTCACTGTTAAATGTTAATGATGACTGTTGTCGGGTTGATCAGCATAATTAACCTGCCATGAATTGTTGCAGATAGGAGAAGTATAAGCAATAAAAACTTGAGCTTTCGGGTGTTTTTGCTTATCCTGTGATTTTCCCATTTGCAGGTGTATCTACTTGGTCTATCACTTCCTTTATACATTATTCATTTGGTTGATAAGCCGTTGAACATCTGGGATTTTATAGCTATTGTGGTTTGCGTTGTTGGCATCGTGATAGCGTACTTTGCTGATACCCAACTTCATGTTTTTGTGACTAAAAACAAGAAATTAAAAGAGCTTGGTAAGCCACTGGTCCCAATTCTTAATAGCGGCTTCTGGTACTACTCTAGGCATCCGAACTACGTTGGGGAGCAATTATGGTGGTGGGGTTTGGTGATATTTGCATGGAACCTGGGACATGGGTGGACATTTATTGGCGCTCTTATTAATAGTCTGTGCTTGGCCTATGTCACTTGGCTAGTTGAACAGCGGATGCTTAGAGAAAAGTGCAGAGCTGAAGCTTACAGGCTATATCAGAAGACAACTTCGGTGTGGATCCCTTGGTTCAAGCCATCCGCTATTGCCAGAAAAGATAAGGATAATTGATCTGGTTTTATATGAGAGTGCTGAATTATGTTTGCTTGTTTATGCTCTGCACTACTAAATGATCTGTCGTTCTTCTGTATTGTTCATAAAAAATGATGTCATCTAGACATGCATAGCTTGTGAATTTTCTGCGTCAGTGTGGCGTTCAGTCTTTGATCTGAACCCTTTGAGAATATGTTGTAAATGGAAGATCAAAATTTTCATAGATCTACCAAATTAAAGTCTGTTTATTATATACAAAATTACAACGTAATGTATAAATATTTTTTAAATTTCCCGTTGCTAATCTCAAAGGATTAAATAATTTAATAACTATGTATATATCTCAAAATATGCATGAAATAATATCAAAATCTTACAGTTATATATCCATAATCAAATTTATGTTACATAATTGAAGTTTATCAGGCATATTAGTTATCCTTTGTACCTAAAATCCTCTTCCAATCCTATTCCGAGCCAAAAATGATATCGTTTTATGTGTATTTACACTTAAAACGACGTCATTTTCTGCATGAAACAGAATGTTTAGTGCAGATATGAACCCATGAGTTCAAAAATCCAACGGTAAACAATAGATTCGACTACAAACTTGAACTACTGGAAGTATGATGCCAAAAAAATCCTTTTCTAAGTGAAGCCATTGTCTAACAAGTGAATCCATATCAAATTGTAGCATTCAATGAACTCAACAAGTATCCGGGAGTTGTTATCATTGGATCGTGCGGGTCAGTCATATGTTTCGGGAAGCAAATCGTTGTACGGATTGGTTAGCCAATTATAACTATTGCCGGTTCAATGAAGCTATCGAAGGACTGTCGATGATACTCTTTGCCGATTCGATTAGGGTAGTCTTGTCCCGTGTCACCACTCTTTAATTCTTTACTTTGAGCATTTGCCCCGTTTCTTTGAACAAAATAAAATAAAATTCCACAGTTACTACTTTTTTATAGTAATACATAAGAAAATTACGAGCTTTTGATTAGTACTATGAAATCTGAATCGTTGGTTTGGAAAATCTCGAGTACACTGGTTACCTAAAACATTATACAACTATGATGCCTGGAAAGTAACCACGAGGATTCTCTGGTACCAGATTCTGATAATTGTAGGACGAGATTATTTTAAGGAAAAGCCTGTGAAATCAACAACTATATAAAGTAGGCTGATTCTGACATTAGATTTGCCATAGCTTAGTACTTGCAACTCAAGTTACCGTTTCCTCAGAAGAAGAGCAAGCTTGTATTTGAAGTTACAATTTTTGTCAAGGTGCAAGAACGTGTTTTGGGTTGAATTGATCAAAAGTGTTAGTTGAGCTGCCAATCCATCAACTCAGTCGCATGGAGGGGGCAGGGGATGTGTAGGCTGTGTTCATTGGCCATGGTATTATAAATCACTTCTGTGTCTGCTAAACACGGCCATGGAAAGGAAGGAAGGAAGGAAGGTTGGATGGCTTTCCTAGGAAAAGACAGAAAAAGGAGTTCTGTCGAGTCCTGATGATATGGACCTCTTAACCGTAGTCTGTAGACTTTGAGCTCCTCTGGAACGGTAAACACAATGAAAGGGAAGCTTGTCCTAACAAGATGTGTATTTTCACCGGGAAGCATCAAGCATGCCCACTAATGCACTGTAAGTCTGAAACCACATGATTCGGCGATCCGTAAATTGATTTCCTTAAGTTTGTCAATCCTAAAAATAAATAGATCTCACAAACTTTAATTGGTCATAGATTGTCAAATCAGTTGGTGAATCGAAAACAGTTACGAACAGGTAGGCCTAGTCCACCGAATTCTGTTCTTGTGCGTGTGATTGTGTACTTTACCCTTAATTCAGGGTTAGGGTTCGGTTTAGGGCCACCAAGATTTGAAGAAACTCATGTCTCGATTCGGCTCGCTGTGCACCATCATTTCTGTGCTATCCCTTTTATGCGCGCCGGTCGTGCGATCGGAGCGTGACACTGCACTGGTGATTCAGCAAGTAACCGGCGACAAGGAGAGCAGCGGTGGCGTGTGCCTGTCACTCGCAGCGGTGTCTTGCCCGGTAACATGTTTCCGCGTGGATCCAGTCTGCGACGTGGATGGTGTGACCTATTGGTGTGGGTGTCCGGAGGCCAGGTGTCACGGCGTTGAAGTAGCGAAATTGGGAGCTTGCGGTGTGGGGAATGGTGGTAGTGCTTCTCTTCCTGGTCAGACGCTTC
>JANTPM010000004.1:5737649-5755808 GCA_025434745.1 Erythroxylum divaricatum | reverse complement strand
GCTTTAACCCTAAGGAAGATGAAGATTTTGAGGTTTTGAGGGGGAGCCCGTAAGTGTTAAAGAAATTGGAGGATTTTCGGTAGTTTGGAGATTTGAGCTTGATTTGGTAAGTAAATTGATTGTATGTTGGTTATTTATTAATTAAATGCATGCATGGGTTTAATTGTGAGAGATTGGGGTAGTTATGGGTGAGTTGTGACTAGTTTTAGAGAGAGAAATGAAAAAGAGAATCGGAGAAGACGATCGCACGTCGCGACGAGAGAATAATTGCACGTTGCGACGAGTGCACGCCGCAACGAGCGGGACGTCGCAACGAGTGATAATTTAGACGTCGCGACGAGCGGGAATTGATACGTCGCGACGAGCATAGTTGGACGTCGCGGCAAGCTCGAATTTTGTACGCCGCATTGAGCCCTTTTCCTTCGCGTCGCTGCGGGCCCCGAAGAAGTTATTCACCGCGACGAGCGGCCCTTTGTACACCGCGGCTTGAGATCTTATGCCGCGATGAGGGACATTTTTATGATTTGATTTAGTTTAGTTTTTGGGGCATAACTTATGGTGTAGACCTCCAATTGAGGTGATTCTTAATTTGTTATGATATAGAGAATGAGGTCTACAATTGAGGAAAAGAAAGAAAGTATTGAATGAAAATTGAGAATAGGTTTTATTACAACCTAGGGGTTGTTTCTTGATAATTGGAGTATAATTGTGAGATTTTTGAATTCAAGTAAATGCTATTGAAATTTTAGAAACTGAGTTTAATGGGTGAAGTTTTGATCTAGAGAATAGTGATAATGATTTTGAGGTTTTTCTTGAGAATATCCTAGTGGATATGACTTGGTAAATTGACTAAATGTTAAAAATGAAATTTGTGGAGTTCCATGACATGTTATTGAATTGAAATGAATCACTATTGAGCAACTGAATGAAAAGTTAGATTTGGTCAAAAGATAGTGGAAATTGGGAAATTGCGCTGGGAAGTTCATGAATAGGCATCGTGCATCTTTTATTTAAGACATGTGCATCATTAAATTATTTAATTGTGCATTTAGTAATGATAAATTGTTTGACTGTTATAGAGGCACCGATGGAAAGATATTCCACAGATGTTGCTGGGACTTCCAGGCAGTAGCTCGGAAGTGCAGGTGAGTAATCTAGTTGGTTCCTCAACCTTTATGTGCTTAATTTCATGCACCTATGCCATGAGGAGATAAAAGGATGATTATGTGTGTTTGCTTTTGACTGATTTCGGACCATAGGTATCCGAAACATTTGGAATTTGCTATAGAAGTGTTATTTGTGCATAAATTGAAATTTATGGGTTTTGAATGCTAAATTGGATATACTATGTTATGTAGTGACACAATTATGGTAAACTGAAACATATGCATTCATGCATAAGAGCATGATCAGATAATAACAGTTGTGACCGGTGCAGCCAACATATTTCAGAGCTTTAAGCTCAACGCATCAGGGCCTCGAGCCCAACGTAATTTAGAGCCATGGGCTCAACGTATCAGGGCTTCAAGCCCAACGAAAACAGAGCCATTGGCTCACCGTTAATGAGCTCAAGCGCACGGTCACAACAACGTAATAAAATGGAAAGTGTCACATGTGCATTGCATATACAAATGATTGAATATGAACTGGGTAAAAGGCGATACGCCTTATATTTGTCAAATATTAGCGCATGTGATATTTTCGAATGTGATATTATGTGATATAATGTGACTTGTTTGTATATGCATGAGTTGAGTGAACCATCAATGATGGTTTCTCATTGAGTTCAATAACTCACTCAACATTGCAAATATTTTTTGGGGATCGATGAGTACCCCGTTAGATACACAGGAGTATGTTTACCGTTTGCAAGTCAGAGTTTAAGGTCGGGATCAGTTCACGTCTGCATTAGTGTTATTCTGTTTTGTATAAGATTTATATTTTCTGCAATTTCCGCAGAGTAGTACTGTTATTGCAGAGGGCCCCAATTGGTAAATGTTGTATTTGTAATTCGATTACTGAAAGTGTTCAGAATCAACACTGGGCCCAGTTTGGCTATGGAGTTTTATGCATAAATTGTTTTAAATACTGCTAAGTGCCATTGTAATGATTGAAATTGTATTGTGGTCAAGAAAATATTTTTCGTATCGCGGGCCCAAAATTGTCTACTGATTTCTGTGCATATCAATGTTTTCGAAATAAAAATGTCTTACTGAGTATTTGAACTGTTTTGACTGCTTTAGCATACCACCCTCGTGAGGCACGGACTCGAATATCACCATTGATATCGGGTTCGGGTCTTGCGGGAGTGACATGCTACAATGATTCTATTAAACATGCTATAATTCTATTAGTCATTGTGGACATAACAATTGCTTTGTTGAAGAATATATTTGAACAATTAACAACATTTTTGAATTCTTATTTAATTCAAAAAAATTGAGGTCATTAGATGATAATGAATTAAGAGAATATTGCACTAATTTTACAACGATGTAGATTTAGATGATTTTTTCTGAATTAAAAATGTTGCAGATGACTTTGTCCAATGAGTTAATGTCATCGGTTGAAATTTTAGAATTTGTTAAAGCTGCAGATTGTTATCCAAATGTTTCAATTGCTTATCGAATTTTATTGATTATACCTGTGACTGTAGCATCAGTCGAGAGAAGTTTTTCAAAGTTAAAATTTTTGAAAATCTACTTAAGATCATCGATGTCACAAGAAAGGCTAAATAGTTTAGCTATGTTATGTATTAAAAAGGATACGTTAGATAATATTGATCTTGATAATATTATTAATGATTTTGCCTTTAGAAATACACGGAAAAATTATTTTTCATAAATTAAGACATTTATATTTCATACAAATATATAAAAGCTTTAAATTTATATGTTTATATATTTTCGATTTATTGTGATATTTTTTTTATTTCACCCCACACTTTTAAAGCGATAAAAATGGCCTAGGCAGTAGCAAACAACAAGCAACCGACACCGCCGCGCGGTTCCTAACTGCCGATTGCAGGACACCATACCTAAATCTAGGATATTAATACTTTATTCAAAGAAGCAGTGTGGGTCTGTCTCACGATTCCCACCACCATTTGCTCTTTTAACCAAACCAGTAACTACCACCAGAAGTCGTTAATAAATAGTGGTTTAACAGTCAAATCTTTTTTTTTTCAATGGTGACTTGTGTTCTTCTTCTCTCGGGGGAGGATAATTGCTATTAATTTTTTTATAATATTAAAATATATTATCCAATTATTGTAACAAAATTTATTTAAATATTATATTATAATAATTAATATTTTAAAAATCAAACCATAAATTAAACTAATAAGATAAAAGATTTAACATTTAAAAGAATCAATTGATATTAACCATCATAATATCGACTAAAGATTAAATAAAATTAAATAATTTGAAATATGATTGATATAAATTCTCCTTATCTATCGAAAAATTTAAAGTTTAATTGAAAAAAGATTATTAAATACACATGAATTGATTTGTTTTAGTTTATAAGAACTTATTAATTTACAAAAATTTATTAATAAATTGGTATATTTTTAACAACAAAAATTGTTAAACTAAATTGAACTTAAAAATTAAAACCAAATCAAAAAATTGTACGATTTAAAATTTTTATTGTTAAATCAGTTAAGTTTTTTAATTATTGATAATATCGGCTATATTGTATTATTAGTTGGAAACTTCTATTAATAAAGTGATTTAGTTGACTAGTATCTTCCTAATTGTACCTAACCTAGTATGAGTGTGGCACACTCATAGCGTCTTAATAAAATAAAGAAAGAAAAAGACTTCAGAGCTTTTTTGGCAATCCAGATTCCAGGGATCGGAGGATGGTTCATGTTTGCAAAATACAGCCCACGGATGCAGAGAAACCCAAAAAGGCTGGTATCTATCCGCTAAAGAAAGCAAATATACAAGGGGAAAGAGAAGGGGCGCACGTTTGCCTCAGGAGTCAGGAGTCGGAAATCAGGTCAGGAGATCAAAGCCTAAGCAGAAGCAATCTAAAGTTCAGTTTTTTTTATCAAACTTTGTATCACAGAAAAGTAACTCTTTTCAATCTGTTCTCCAAGCAAAGACTCGACAAAAGCCTGACCCTGTCACGAGAGTGGCACGTACATCTTTCTCTGTCCATATTTATATCGTTTCAAGGGCACCATCTTTCGCTCTCCACTACTGTTCTACCGTTTCTTCTTCTTCGTGTTTGTTCGTTACTAATAAGTACGGAAATTAATACCGCTGTTATAACATGGTATGTTCTGTTGTGTTCTCTGTTCTATTTCAAGCTTACGTCTAAAAGTAGTATGTTTCGTTTGTTTGTCCTTTGGGTTAGGGAAAAGATTGTGTCTTTTGATTGAAACAGGTGGCGGTGTTGGACTCCAACGTGATTTTGAATATTGGAGAGCTCAGTTCAGGAGGGAATGAGGCGAATCTTCTGATCGGAACCGACGCTGGCCGGCATGTTCCCGCGATAATGTCAGAAGAGCCTTGTGTTTCTTGCACCACTTTTAACATCCTCGCTCCCATCTATAAACGACTTGATCAACAGGTAATTGGTGTTCTTTCACAAATTTTTTGTCTCAACGTTTCCTATTTGTGAATGAATTCAATTGTTTGCTTTTGTTTTTTCTGGGGTATGTGACAATAGAACCAAAGCGTTCGTGAAAGCGACTTCAGAGTTTTTTGGCTATCCAGGAATCAGAGGATTTTGGATTGGCTGCTCTGTGAAAGGTCTTCCATCATATGTTTACAGGTTATTAAATTAATTTCTGTTTTGTTTCTTTTTCTCGATGCTAATAGATCTGAATTTCGTGCATCTGTTTGGAATTGAATAAAGATGGAATCTTTTTTCCAATTAATAGGAATTCTGGGTTGGAAATGATGAACTCGTGCATATGTATCAGAGCAGCCTTGGTGACGCAGGTTATACCACCTTCCAGCTTGCACGAACCAATAATCGCGGGGATGGTAGGTGATTTCAAAGCCCTTCCTGTCAATTAGTTATTTTTTTTCAATTATAATATAGTCACCACCTTTTCATGTATCTATCCCAGAATTTGCAATCTAGTTGTTTTTTTCTTTAGTATTCTGTGCTCTAGTTTACCCTTTTCAGTTGTCTATCATGTTTGTGTACTTGGCTTAGGAATCTTATATTATCATGTGCAGGCCTGCTAACTGCTATCCGCAAGGATTACTTTAGGGTTTTGAGGTATCAAGAGTTGCTTTTCAATGACTTCGGAGACCGTGTTGCTCAACTATTACATGTACAGTCTGCTGTACCTTTCTTGCAAAACCAGATGGGCAACAGTCAACAAGAACTTCTAATTGTGAACACTCACTTACTCTTTCCTCATAAATCGATTCTTTCCATAGTAAGATTGGATCAGGTATATCATCTTTGATTTTAAAGTTTCTTCTTGACATCTTACTTGTTTTTGATCTTGCTTTTTAGTCGTAACATTCACCATCCGGTTTGTTTTGTTCTTTACACAGGTTTGTAAAATACTGCAGTATGTTGACACGTACCAGAGAGAAAACAAACTTAGTCATGTTCCTATCATACTGTGTGGGTGAGCTCCGAGTCCAGTACATTTCAGGTAGATATCTTCTGCCAGAAATGGCCAGCAGTGGACATCCTGACTTTGCTTTCCTTTGGTTTATTCTTCTGTAGTGATTGGAATGGTAGCAAACGAGGACACGTTTATAAATTCCTCAGGTCCCAGGGATTTGTGTCATCTTATGACATTGCTCATAAATACACAGACGGTGATGCCGATGCTCACAGGGTCAGTTTCTATACTTCATCTTTTGGCTTTTGCATCTTAACATCACAGCAAAGTTGAGTGCATTTTGCTTACAAGATTAATGTTTCCTTTCAAATGTCATAGTGGGTGAGCCACCGAAATCATAGGGGTAACATCTGTGGTGTAGATTTCATATGGCTTAGGAATCCTAATCAACCAAGAAAAACATTGAAGAAAAGTTGGGCTGAAGCGGTGTTTGGAATAATAAAAGTAAGTATAACCATTAGTCACGTTCAGAGTATTTTACTCACAGAAGTTCTTTATTCTGATGATATACAGCTTTATAATGGATGATCTGGGTTTGTTTCTTTCTATTTCAGTTGTCTAACTGGGTCACAGTGTAAATATGTGACTGTTTATATATGGAAAGAGAACTGGAATAAGGTTTCACATTAGATGGTCCAGTCTATCAACTTTCCACATTTCAGCTTTTTTGGTACATACCTTGCTGTAAATAAACTACAACTCTATGTCTAGGTTGAAATACTTTAGACCAAAAAGGATGTTTTAGTGAACTGCTTAAGAATATGTTCTAGGCATCTGCAAGTTAAAAGTCTCAGGACTGTTTGAATTGATAATTGAAAGCTTCAAGCTGCAAGCTGTAGATGCACGCAGTCAACTCGCTTTGTTTTGTCTTAATTTGTTTATACTTGGACAAAATAGGTAACTACTCTGTTCTGTATTTTGGAGTAAGTGTGCCAAGAACTTAAGTGGTATTGTTTGTTTGAGAAGTGTAGTTAATCGTACTGACTTTCCTGCATCTGTTGGGATGATCTACTCTTGTTTATTCTTTTAGTATCAGCTCCAAAAAGCTTCTTTGACTGGAAAGGATGCATTTGCATTTCTAAAGGCTGACAAGCACAAAGGTTTTATAACATATTCATCATTTTGTGAAGCACTTCGCAAGGTATTTTACTGTTACTTGCTGTATTTGCAACTGAATGTTTGATGGGAAGATAGACTGAGCAAGGGTTTATCTCATGCAGGTAGATTTACTCAGTATTCCTTATGGACTGAGTTTCCAGGAAACAAGAGATTTGTGGAACCAAGCAGACAAAGATGGAAATGGGGTTATTGATTATGAAGAATTTAAGGTATACTATCCCTTCCCATCTTCAGTTTCAGCTTCCCCGTAAACACTCCTCTGCAAAAGATATGGTATAAAGGATCTGGTTATGTCAGCTTCTTTTTGTTTGTAGCCATACTCTTTTGATTGCTGTGTGTACTTAACACAGACCTATATGTTTCTCTTAAACATACGTGTTCTACTTCTAAGTAAGTGATGAATATTTGGAACAGGGAATGTGGAATTCGGAATGCTTGGAGCACATGGAAGAAAATCACATCGGGAGAAATGAGGAAGAAGCGATTGGTTTCAGTGTGAAGGATGCTGTTCTGTTCCCCCGCGAGGTGGAGAGAGGAATGTGGCCCGAAGATTACTCCTTGTCAGATCATGCTCGACTCACCGTCGTTTTTTCACCTGTAAGGATTCAGTGGGGTTAGCCTTACAGCAGCAGTAGCAGCATAAAGATAAAGAGGGTCATGGGAATATTGACATGGAAAATAGAATTGGAAGTTTGTAAATGAAAAGATCATACAAATACAATTGGACCATGTCTCCCAAATCTCTCGATTTGGGCCATATCTTCTGGATGTAAAATTTTGTAACTAGAGGGAAGGGATCAGAGAGTTTTGCCAGGGCCATTGCATCATGTATCTGTTCAGCTCCAATGAACACTTTCATTAACAAGTCACCTTAAGATGTCATGATGTGTTGTTACAAGGTGCTCTCTACTTTAACAAAAGAATCCCGAATCTGGAACATGGGTGGGGGGTTGGGGTCCATAGAATCTTGGAAGCAAAGTTTTCGTAGTTTGAGCTTATCTCCTGTGAGGTGGAAATTACCAAAACTCCTCGCGAAAAGAAAGTGAAGACGGGTCAGTACGGAGGAGAGGGAAAAGCATGACGTTTAGGTATGCTAGTGGCGGGATCCACGGCCACTCGACGGACCAATAGGTGTGGGTTTAGCAACCCCTTCGCAACGAAGTTAGCTGAGTGATGAACAGTATCGGAATCTAAAAAGCAGTTAAATTTGTCTCCGCAATACAAGCAGTTCATTACCACTTCGATCCTTGCGTGATTTAACAGCCACTTGGCAACGAAGTAGTCGAGTGATGAACAGTGTCGGAATCTAAAAAACGAGTTAAATTTGTCTCTGCAATTCACACTCCGATCCTAACATCAAACTGCCTCCCATCATATTTACTAACCATTTTAGGAAGAAAGATGAGCTCCACCTCCATAATCTCAACTGGTCAGTTCCAATGTCATTAAACCCAGTCTCTTGCTTTTGTTTGTTACCTAATCCTTAAACTGCGTTGTTTCTTACTCTTAATTTACTCGGTCTGTCTTTGTTTAGTTATGGCAGTTGAGGTCAATAAAAAACTGCGGGCGGTTGGATACCGATTTCATCCAACCGACGAAGAGCTGCTGACCCATTTCCTAAAACACCAGAATCTCGGAAACGAAAGCCAGGTGCGGGCAATAAACGTTGTTAACGTCTGCAAGTGCGAACCTTGGGACCTGCCCGGTATGTATATAATCATATCTAGTCCTCTTACATCGTTTTTAATGTTTTCCCCTTCTCTAACTGGATAGTTTTGATCTTAATAAGACCAATCGAAGATAAGATCCGAGGACCATGTGTGGTATTTCTTCTGTCCCCGTAACTTAAAGTACTCGAAGAGTAAGCGACTCAACAGGACGACGGAGGCGGGTTACTGGAAACCCACCGGCAAACCTCGCAAAGTCACAGCCAAGCGTCCGAAGATGGAGATTGGTACTAAGAGGACTTTGGTTTTCTACCTTGGTCATCCCAGAGGAACGAGGACCGAATGGGTCATGCACGAATATGACTTTAACTTGCTTAATCAGGTAGTTTGATCCTGTGGTTGTACATACTATCTATGAGAAATGTTCGTTTAAATTGGCAAGGGCTGGATCGATCTTTTTCGTTGTATCAGCAGAGGCTTAGTGTTGAGCATTTGAAAAGGCAAAGTTTAGGGCCAATCTAGTTTATCCGTTACATTTTCTCAGAAACTATGAACTTCATTCGACGCTTTTTGTTTAAGTAACTTTGAACTGTGATTTGGATTCGTCTGACCTTGTTAAAAGAAGTTTTGGAGATGATGAAGTTGCTTGAAGTGGCAATTCATTTGGTGTTGTGTTTAGTTGTGGATATGCTTTATTGGTTTCTGTTTTTTATTTACTTTTGCAATTTGATTTCATTAAGAGATCTCAGAGTGAGCTCATTATCTTTGGTCTTGATGCAGGGGGATTTTGTGGTTTGCAAGTTGCAGAAAAAGCCTTGTGAGAAGACCAAGAACCCTGATGTGGCTTTAGCTTCTGATTTTGAAACAGACGTAGCTATTTCATTTTGTGATGAGCAACAGTCTGCATGCCAAGAGGCTCCTTATGTGGAGACTGAATGTCAAATTGAAGTGCCTGGTACGCCTTGTTGCGACGGGGTCTCTTCTCCGACAGTGACACCTTCCATTCTTCGCAGTCAAATATTCTTTTCTGGTGAGACAACTCCTCCTCCTCCTCCTCCTCCCACTGCAATACCTTCCATTCTCGATAAACAAGTATCAGTTGCAATGCAACCCTACAATCAGCAAGAACAAATACCAGTCCCAGTGACAACTTCCAATCTTATAAATACAATATCAGCTACAATGCAACCCTACAATCAGCAAGAACAAGTACCAGTCCCAGTGACACCTTCCAATCTTATAGATACAATATCAGCTACAATGCAACCCTACAATCAGCAAGAACAAATACCAGTCCCAGTGACACCTTCCAATTATAAAAATCAAGCATCATTCGGAACGACATGTTCCTCCAATATTAAGCATAAAATATCAATGACATCTTCCAACCATAAAGATCAAATATTATCCTGCGGTGAGGCTACTCCTCACTGTACAAAGCATTCCGATTTTATAGATCAAACATTCTTTTGCAGTGAGGCAACTCCTCACGCAACAGAACCTTTTGATCTTGAAAATCAAGTACCTGTTGTTGGAGACACGACTCCTCCTGTAACGGTACCAAGCAATATTGATTTATACGAGAAAGATGATTGCATTTTTTTTTCAGACTTCAATATTCAGAATTTAGCCTATGGAGGGGATGAGCTTACTCCAGTGGCTGTGTCTTTTGATTTTAGAGATGAAGTATGTAATTATCTATTTACATCCAATATAAAAAATCAAATATCAGACTTTGATTTTGATGGAGGTAAATGGATTACAGCGATTAACGGACCTTCAGATACTGATGGTCAATTAATCTCGAAAGAAAGTGTTTCTGTTCTATCTTCCAACTTAGAACATAAACTACCCCATAATGATTTAGTACAATCCTGTATGAATCCAACCCTTTCGGGTCCTTCTAGTTCTAGGAACGAACAAGAACATGATATAGTTGAACCAAATTACGGGATGGAGCATGATCTTATAGAACTAAATTCATCATCAGAAGTGATTGTACCTGTCACTCAGGATGGTGAATCTGGTTCTCTAGAATCAACAATTTCAGGTTTCGAAACTCAAAGTAAATATGAGAAGACTATTGTGTCAACTCCCGAAGATATTGAGTGGAGTTCCATGGCGCCATTTGATTTAGTAAGTAATATGGAGGCAAGTACTAAATCCTTCATAATTTTTTCCCTTTAAAGTCTTTATTCGTATGGACCATAATAAGTGAATTTGAGGACTATGCTTATGCTACCTTGTTTCTTTTTTTCTTCTACAGTTTGACTCTCTACTAGAGGAACACTGGGTAATTGATCCAGAAGGCATTTTTGGCTCTGAACTTCAATGGCTTATGTCCGGTGAAGTAAGCCCTTGGGCACAGGACAGTGGCTTTGATAACTCCATGCCTGGTAGCTATGATCTGGTTCGTGTGCCGTCTTTTTCCTTGCCTGCCTGATTTACAGATTTTGTCGTGGCACCACAAAGCAAGCCTTCATAGGTTATAAGATTGGTGAGGCACACGACCTCTCCTCTGCCTAGTGAGCTTATGAAGATAAGACCAAACTGCTTCAGTATGTTAATAGCGTATGTCAACAATGTTGTACTTATAATTATGGTAGTTTGATTGCTGATACTCAGCAACTAAAAGAACTAAAGTGGTGATTGTATATATTGATAAGGAATTGGAGTTTTAATTGTATCCTGTTATTAATTGTATGACTAATATTTGACTGAATTGGAGGGTGATAAGCACATATTTGAATTTAGAGTGGTAGTACTGTAGTTTTTATTTAACATTAATCAAAGTAAGATGAAAACAATTTAGCTTGATTATAGCTCTGAGGTTCATGAATACTTGATATATGTGCCAAGAAATTCAAATATGATGAGGTAAAACAAGGTGGTTGAATAAACGAAAAAGTGGGAGGAGTATAGGACATACCTGAGGAAGGTAACTGATCTGAGAAGATTCCAGCAGCAGAGGAGAAGTCATATGGAGAAGTATTTACATTCGAGACATAATCCTTTAATCTTGAAGATGGATATTTGACTCTTGCGCTTTTCCAAACATGTAAGTGAGGTAGGGAAGATGGAGGAATATCTGGGGTAGAATCTGAAACTGGTAATGCAGTTGGGACTGAAGAACCTGGTGTATCATTAATAGGTGGGGCAGAACATGTTTCAGTTGGAAGGAGAGGAACTAGTGTATCATTACTAGGTGGGACTGTAGGGACATAACGAAAATCAGTAGGAAGTGTCAAAGGAGGATCAACATGAGAAATTAAGGCCAGAGGTGTGGAATGCTGTTGTGGTGTGACGTTGGTTAAGGCTTGAGCATAAGGAAATATTGATTCATGAAACACAACGTCTCTGGAAACAAAGGTTTTGGGGGTATCAAGATCAAACAAATTGAATGCCTTCTGACCAATAGCACAGCCAATAAAAACACACTTGAAAGCTCTTACATCAAATTTACCCTTACGAGGCAATGTATTTGTTGCATAACAAAGACATCCGAAAGTCTTAAGATATGATAATACTTCGGTGGCTTACTATAGAGCCGATCATAAGGAGTTTTCCGAGATAAAACAGGTGTAGGTAGTCGGTTGATGATGTAAGTAGCCACCAAAATTGAATCTCCCCATGTCTTTGGCATCTTACTTTGAAACATAAGAGATCAAGTAATCTGTAATAGATGTCTGTATTTTCATTCAACAACCCCATTTTATTGAGAGGTGTATGGACGTGATTGTTGATGTATAATGCCTTTGGTTTTATCAATTCTTATGGCTTTAATAGTGCTTTGAAATTGGTTTTCAATGAAGCTGAGAAAGTGGTTCAGAGTTTTTAACGGTTTGTCTCTTGTGGTTGAGTAGAAACGTCCATGTAGCCTTACTAAAATCATCAGCAACAGTCAAGGTATAGTGAGCTCCTGAAATAGAAGAGATTCTATATGGTCCCCATAGGTCTATATGAATGAGATAAAAAATGTGGGCTGAAGTGGTTTGGCTGTTGGAGAATGGTAAACGGTGTTGTCTGGATAGAGGACAAACATCACACAGTGAATCACCAGAAGTAATGCCATCAATACGTTTTATGACAGAATAAGGAGCATGACCCAATCTGTTATGCCAAAGTTGAAAATCAGTCTAAGATCTTTTATTTATATGGTAAGTAAACGTACTTGCTGCTTATTGCTGAATATGAAATCTAGCCATCTTTGCATCTTGAACAACAAAATCAATTGCATCTTGTAAGAAACTAGATTTGTCTAGAATGTAAAGACTTCCCATAACTCGCCCAACTGCTAAAATCTTCCGAGTCAGCAGGTCTTGAAACATACAAAAGAAAGGGTAGAACGTGATTCTAATACCAGACATGTTGGTAAGCTTATGAACTGAAAGTAGATTGAACTTAAAACTGGGTATATGCAGAGCAGTAGTTAGTTTGAGAGAAGAGCTAATGGTTATATCCCCTATCTGTTGAACCAATTTAACTGATCCATCTGGTAAAAAAAAACTGGTGTATATTCTTTTGGGTTTTTAGGTTGATTAAAAAGCTCAAGGTTTGATGACATGGGGTTTAAGGCTCCTGTATCAATTATCCATGAACCTGATTCTATAAAGTTGAATGAATTGAAAGCAAAGTTGAGTGCAGAACCTGGAAAATCTGTCAGATGAGCAAAATTAATTCAGCGACTATCCTGATCACCCATATTCATTCCTTTCATGTATTTCATAACCTCTTCTTGGATAACATTTATAATTTCCTTGCTATTCTTATAACAATCTGGATATTCATGTCATTTGAAGCAAGTTTCCTTCAAATGTCCCTCTGTTATGCAGTAAACACAGTAACTGTCTTCCTTGGCCTCTCTTCTCTTGTCGTTCCATTGTTTGTTTTCGTTTCTTCCGTCCTTCTTGAAACCGTGTCCCCTGGCCAATAATGCGTTATGCTCAGAAACTTCCTCCACATCCCTCTGTTTCTCAACTCGTAATATCATTGAATAGGCTTTATTCACACTAGGAATAAGATCCATAAGAAGAATTTAATTTTTGACATGATCAAATGAATCATTTAAACCCATCAAAATCTGAAATAATTTGCTCATCTGATTTAAATCAGCTATAGTTTTTGATGCACCACACGTATATTCTGGAATTGGCAGTAAACAATTCAACTCGTCCCAAAGTTTCTTCAATTTTGTATAATATTTTGGCAATGCTCATTTTTCCCTGATCAATTGTACTTATTTCTCTTTGAATCTGACATATCAAAGCTCCATTACTCTCTGCAACTCTCTCATCAAGCTCATCCCATAACCCTTTTACATTGCTTGCATAAACGAAGGCATCAGCTAACTCCTTGGAAATAGAATTCAGAACCCACGATGATACCATGTAGTCAACCCGAACCCAATGTTCATACTCAGGCGATACATGTTCCATTGATGAATCCTAACTTGGCCTTAGCTCGTAAGGCAATTCTCATGGATCTCGACCATGACAAGTAATTGGATCCATTAAGAGGAGAAGATACGAGAATCATAGCAAGATGATCCGATGACCGGAGCTGAAAAGGATCCCTAAACTCATCATTTATGTTTTAGGATTAATTAATCTGAAATACCCACAAGGGGCATGCTTAAAATACCAAAGAAGGAAATTAACGAAGACGCATTCCAATGGACATGAGGTATGTCCTGTTACAGGGGAACGTCTAGAATGTCCTGGAATCTTCTAGGCAGCCTAGGTTCAGTTGTGGAGTTCACTTCTTCGATTATCTTCCAAGTTTTCAGTTTGGCTGATTATGGTGGGATCCACACGCAAGCCCTTAATCCAATGATGTTCTACTCACTTGACAAGCGAACTTCTAAGTGAAGTTGAGACTTTGACTTGAAACTGTTAGTAACTTGCTATGCTCAACTGAAATGTTATACCTTTTTCGTCTTATATATGTTTTGATTCTCTTCTACATGCCTCGTTGTAATCAACTTCTGATCCTAGTGTTACAAGCTTCTCGTTTGGTGAGTAAAAGGAAAAGAAAGATCTTTCAAGATGGCAAGCACAGGTTACGATTTTGAGTTAGAGAATGCGGTTGGCTATAGGTTTAGTCCAACGGATGAAGAACTGGTGAACCATTACTTAAGGCAGAAGATGCTTGGTGTTGATCATGAAGTCGGTGAAGTTCCTGAGCTCAACGTCTGCGAGTTAGAACCTTGGGATCTAGCAGCTAACATAAGTACAAATGCATAACCTTTTCGTTATTTTGTTTGAAAATTTCTGCTTAGTTTGACAACTCCGTACAATGTCTTCAACAGGGAATTCAGAAATTAACTCGGACAATCCAAAGTGGTATTTCTTTAGCCCTCGGATTTATAGGTACTCCAAGAATAAGAAAGCCAACAGAAGAACCAAACTTGGTTACTGGAAAGCCACTGGTAAGGATCGTAAAGTGAAGAGCGAGCGCACCAATGAGGAAATTGGTATTAAGAAGACGTTGGTGTACCATCAAGGTCGTGTTCCTAATGGAGTAAAGACCAATTGGGTCATTCACGAATATGCTGCAACCCTTAACCTGCCAAACCAGGTACAGATCAGGAGACTCTGACTCTCATGAAAACTAAGAAAAGACTCCATTAATGGATTGATTTCTTGTGCATGAACTTGTATGCTTGGCAGGGTAATATGATCAGCAGTAAATATCTTTTATCTTTATTTTTGGTACATATTTGATCGAATTGTGTAGGGGAAGGATTTCGTTCTATGCAAGTTGAAGAAAAATCCCGGTGACGTGCCTGACGTGGAAGATGAATCGAGTCCTGTGCTGGACTTCGAGCAAGATCAAGGTATAACTGAGAGTAATGATGTTCCAGCAATTGGAGAAGGTAACTTCAGTCCCCAAGCTGTTGCTGAACATAGAAGTGATGTAGAGGAGGTGAGAAATGGCATGCTTTGTGGGGATATCTTTCATCCAAAGACCTGAAATTATTGTCTACTAAACAAATGATTTTCTTTGCAGGAGGAAGCCTCCCAAGTAGCAGCACACCTGAACTCGTTCCAAGGCTATGATGAGATGGATTACAGTCTCAACTCTGCAGTACACTTTCCAACGTACTCTTACGACGGCTTTGCTTCTTCTTCCTTCACCTCAATATGGTAGCAGTTAGGATCGTAGTTTGATGTTCAATATCTGCCACTAGGCGACAAATAAGAAGTCAGATTCTGAATTGCTTCAGATTCTAGACATAGGGACGTGTGTGTATGTTTCTTATGCATTTTATTGGTATGTCGATGATCTTAAATATGAAGAAATAAGTTCTTCCCGTGTTCCCTGTCCGAATTCATTCATACCAAGCAAAGAAGATGTCCATATCAGGTTCTTATCTTCTCCAAGAAGTGGCTCAAATAACATTAGCTAAAGAAAAAGAGGCATTAAATTAAATGTCAATATTTTCCAATTTTTAATCAAATTTAAATCTTCAACAAGATTTTTTTCTAATTAAAAAATGTCATGACGGATGAAAAATGAAATATCTTAACCTTTTTTAATTATACATAAATTTGTTATATTAAAGAAAAATTGTGGAAATTAATTAATAAAATTAGGATATAAAACTATAACCTTATTTTTAACCAGTTGCACTTATTTTTTAAAAAGTATTATTATAAATTATATAAAAATACCCAAAAATACTAAAAGTTACTTTTTATTAAATTTCTATCACATTAAATACCAAAATATATGAAAATAACTTGAGACAAACTTAGAAAAATATTTTTCTACTTCGTGACAACTTCGCAAGATGGCAATGCCACTTCCACAATATAAAATAGTACGGAAGGAAGAACCGGATGACCATCAACTCCTTTTTAGAAGCTTATGGCTTTCAAAACTCAAAATCCAATCTTTTTAACTAACTTGTTGACAGGGTACTATTTGTCACTTTATTAGATGTCTAACTATTGAAGCCTTAATTCCAGGAAATCGTGAGATTTAATTGTTTATATCTATCTTATATATTCATGAATATTTATTCATTCTCTTTATTTAGTGTCTATGATTATTTTATGATTTGTTAAATAAAATGACTATATTTGATAATCCTAGAATACTTGACAGTTAATTAGAACTGCACATCCCTAATTGTGTGTTTGGACTAATAAAGTGACAATTAACATAATTTTATCGTCTTGCAAGTGGTTTAATCTGTGTCGTGGGACTGAATAATCTAATCTGATTGAATTCATTTGTGTGTGTTTTGTTTAGAACTATCTCTCTAGATCTTAATGTTGTTGGAAAATTAAATCTTATTGGGCAATTTTCAGAGGTTGTCTTTTGATTAGCAAAATCATTAATGGGTGTCCCTTAATTATCGAAAAATTAAGGAGAGATTGGTTTTTTTACAGCGTTTTCCGATAACAATAATCAGTTTACTTTTGAATATACGAGTTGACTTTTGTATCGATAATCAAGTAACGAAATTAAAGTGGAAATGTATCATTTGACTAAAAATTTCCCCCTTTTTTAGTTTCTTAAAACTGTTTACATCTTTGTTTTCTTTTGAATTGAATTATTGTTAACTTATTTTCATCAATTAAACCCCCACCCAATTTTACTATTTATTTTTGTAAAAGAGATAAATTCATCTTTCGTTGTGGAGACGATCCCTACTCACTCAGTGAATTAAGGTGATTTATTTTTGTTGGTTTGACATCCATCACTTCTCTTGTAAGGATCGCGTTTCATTGAACAGTTAATGTCATTTTACTGTATATTCTCTTATTATATAAAAACCATAATATGTCCATTCCTCTACTCTAGGAAGGGACATGTACCCATCGAACCAAGACATGTTTCTTGCTGATCAATGTCTTCTTTATTTTCATTAGGAAACTATTTTAGAAAGCAAAATTTACAGTTTGTGCTTGGAAGTACTCTCCAGTAAAGGTATGTAATGGAAGAACAAATATTAGGATTCAGGTTTCATCCAATCGATGAAGAAATCATTGGTCATTATCTAAAGCTAAAGATGGATGGTCGCGACTCTCTCATCGACGACATGATCGGCGAGATTGATCTCGCCTGAGTGGAGCCCTGTTAATTACCAGGTAAGTGTTAGCAATATTGATCATAGTTCGTCTAATTCCATGCTTTCTTTCCAAATGTTAGGCTTTGTTAGAAGTTAGGTTTAATTCAAACTTTCAACAATTTAGTTGTTAGGTTGTTGCTGTAAAATAAGCTAGGAGATTCACTAGTTGTTAGTTTTCCTGTTTTCTAGATGAATTAGTTAGAGTAGTTAGAATTCGTAGCTGATACGTCGTTGGTGTTTAGTTCAAATTACAACTTTTGTAAAGCCTATTTAAGAGGCTCTGTTTCTCATGAATAAAGCAAGGGTTGATTAGCAAAATCACTTTCTTATGTTTCTAAAGTTGCTCAGTTCTATAATATTTCTCCAACAAAGCAACATCAGAGTCAGGCTATCTTAGAATTGGACATATCATTCTTCTTGTTTGCAAACAATGGTAGCAACTTCAAGCTCTTTTAATGTCTTACAACCACATTTACCAATTTTCAAAGATGACTTCTATGAGTTTTGGAGTATAAAGATGAGGAAGCTATTCAAATCTCAGGATCTTTGGGATCTCGTGGAAACAAGTGTTGCAGAATCTAGCGATGATTAGACTCATCTAAAAGACAATAAAAAACGTGATGCAAAGCCCTCTTCTTCATCCAACAAGCAGCGGATGATTTGATACTCTCTATAATAGTTGCTGCCAC
>JANTPM010000004.1:5708063-5724836 GCA_025434745.1 Erythroxylum divaricatum | reverse complement strand
AAAAATTCATTTGACCGGTTCAAATAATATAAATAAATATAAATAAAAATGTGATGTGTTTTAAAAAATAAAAAATAAAAAAATCATTGAACGAGTGACCAATCGGTTCGATCACTGGTCTAACCGGTTAATTGATCAGTTCGCACTGGTTTAATTAAAGACTGATTTTTAGAGATTAATCGTATCGAATAGTCGACCGATCATCAATCTAATCGGTCAAACCGGCCAATCCGATCCGAGTTTGAAAAAAGAGGTTAGCAGTAACGCTCAGCAAGTAACTTCAAGTCATGGAATTACTCTTTTTTGTATCTACTGGCGTCCAATAGTGTTAGTACGAGAAGTGCCAAATCTCTCAGCACTTGATAATAAAGAAACTGTGTAGATCGCACTAATACTTTTTTAAAAACTATATTATAATAACTTATCTAAAAATACTCAAAAATTACCAAAAGTTACTTTTTATTAAATTTCTATCAAATTAAATACCAAAATATATGAAATATCTTGAGATAAACTTAGTAAAATATTTTTTAGAATTATTTTTTATAATGAGTAAACTTAGTTTGTAATAAATTTTAACACTGAATAAATAAATTATAAATAAAGTTACTAACTGATAAAGAAATTCAGGAAAGACAATGACATGAAAAGGATAGACAGTTCTGTTAGGGAAAATAAAACTTAAGGTCGAAGTTTGTAATGATATTTCAGTTTCACGTCAACTCATCGCTTTTGACTTTGAGAACTCCTCAACCCTCGGCAGTTTGGAGTTCTTCTCGCTTCTTTAACACTTACGAGCATGGAAGGTCTTATGTTGGAATTCTCATCTCTCCGAGAAAATATATATATTGGTTTAATAGAGTAGCTTTCGAACCAAGCTAACCATTATAGCTTCTTAACGAAGCAATTCACTTCCCCAGACGCAAAGGATCTGAAGCAGTGTAGGATGATGGAAAGTACTAGGAACATAAAAGCAACCTATGAGGATGCTGAGTCAAACAGCTCTTACATCATTAGATTCTAACTTAATCACTTAGAATTCAGTAATTTAATATATACCTTCCACAACTACCATTGCCCTTGCAAATCTGGCATGGTGTTGCTTCCCTTGACATTGACGAGTTCAGTTTTGTTCTGTTTCCTTCATGCGAATCTACATAATACAGAAAGAGATGACCAAATAGCTCGCTAACGATTTTATAATTAAGTCCTACCTAGTCTTTCAGTTTCATCCACATTGGACTTAGCCAGGATCCTCGCTCCCCTACCTTGTGCCTTTATTATGTTTCATTAGAATTAGCTATTCATTTATGTGAGATCGATATAAATAAATAGCTGAGATCTAATAAAATAGAATAACAGATATAATAAAAAATAGATGATTCATATAAATAAATAGCTGAAATTTAATAAAACAAAATAAGAGACAGGTAGAAGATATTGGATCGGTTCCCATTGGACGTGGGGTTGAAATATTAGGACTATGATTTGATCATCTTGGTGACGTCATTCCACAAGCCTCATGGCTTTCGAGACAACTTCGCAAGATGGGAATGGTATTTCCACGCTATAAAATAGTACGGAAGGAAGAAGCGGACGAGGTTTCGTTGGTGGGTTCCATCTCCTTTTTAGAAGCTTATGGCTTTCAAAAATCAAAATCCAATCTTTTTAACTACCTTCTCTTGTAAGGATCGCGTTTCATTGAATAGTCAATGCCACTTTATTGTATGTTCTCTTATTATATAAAAACCACAATACCTTCGTTCCTGGTTCGGGAAGTGACATGTACCCATCGAACCAGACAGGTTTCTTCCTGATCACTGCCTTCTTTGTTCTTGTAAGGAAACTGTTTTAGAAAGCGAAATTTACAGTTCACGTTTGGAAGTACTCTCCAGGAAAGGTGTGCAAGTGCAATGGAGGAACAGTTAGTGGGATTCAGGTTTCATCCAACCGATGAAGAAATCATTGATCATTATCTAAAGCGGAAGATGGATGGTCACGATTCTCAAGTCGCCAACGTAATCGGCGAGATTGAACTCGCCCGAGTGGAGCCCTGGGAATTACCAGGTAAGTGTTAGCAATATTGAATTATTGATCCTAGTTCGTCAAATTCCCTGCTTTCTTGCCAAAATGTTAGGCTTTACGTATAAGATCTGTATATGGGTAAATTGCAGGTCTTTCACGACTACAATCAAACGATCAAGTTTGGTATTTCTTTTATCGACTTGATTACAAGTACTCGAATAGCAAAAGAGCCAACAGGTCAACAAAGAGTGGATTCTGGAAAGCCACTGGGAAAATTCGTCATGTGAAGGCTAAGGACACAGGGGAGGACATTGGGACGAAGAGAACTTTGGTTTTCTATAGCAAAGAAGGGCGTGATTCTAAACCAGTCAAGACCGACTGGATCATCCACGAGTACCAGGCTAAAACCAGACTTCCAAACCAGGTATTTGTTTATGACTTGGCTGCAACTGCATTGGCTCTGTTCATTTATGACTCTGCGTCATCTGTCATATTCTAGTTTATGTTTGTTGTGGACTGGAGCTTTGCTACATACAATGCTGATTCGGTCTGTAATGACAAATTATCTTATAACATCTCCTTTCCCTCTAGTAGACAGAATATTTTGTCTGCAAATTGAAGAACAAAGCAGAAGTGCAGACTGATGTTTCAGTTTCACCATGCGAGGAAGGTGAACCGAGTTCATCTGTAGCTTTTGGTTTTGATAATGAGGCAGGACATTATGCAAATCTTGAGGTGAGGCAGAGAATGTTGAGGGTAGATCTTGAAAGATATAAGACTTCCCTCCAAACCGTATATACGGCTTTCCACATAATTCTTTCTTAGTTTATGCTTTACTAATATTTGGTTTCAGGGTATTTCTACTGACTATATCGGGGCAACAATCGATTGTTTCAGTAATGACCCTCAAGTTTACAACAGTGAGGATGATTTGGATCCAGAGAAATTGGCAGATTCATTTCTTGTTGATCCTGGCCCTGATGCAGTGGGGACTTACAAATATCAGTACACCGCAAGAGGCGTAGCAGAATGTGAAGGTCCTTCCCAGAGAAGAATTCAGCCGCAAGGGAAAACAGCACCTAAAATGCCTGAAAAGGTAAGAAACTTTAAGCTGCTACTTTCCAGATCAGTGACCCACCTGCATTTAGCTATGGAACTAAGCTCCGGTCGGCTTACTTTTGCAGCCACAAGAACCCCAACAGGTTAATACTGCATTTGAGTTTCCTAAGGAAAGCTCTGTGGTGGATTCTAAACAGTACAGGAGATTCGTTGGCGGTGCTCCAGTAACAGCTCTAACGAGATCAAAGAGGTCGGTTAGCAATGAAAGGAAGGATATACTCATTCGCTTCGAAACTCTTGTATCAGGTCACGAACCAAGTCCGCCATCAGTTTATATTGTGAATATAGTGGTTGCCTTGGTTTTGTTTATAATCATTCTCTGGGAAATGTTTCCCTTTTAGCCATTGCTCTGTAGAGGATGATTTTTGCTTTCTTACGGTTTAGCAGTAAAGCTCCGCAAGTACCATTAGGATTGCATATTTTCTGATGCCTATAATGTTGTTCGCTTCAGTTATTGCTCGATATATTTCTTTTCGATATAACTCAAAAATCAGGCTCATCTGATGAAAGCCTTCAGCGCTAACCAATATCATAACGTAACAGATTTCCCCTTTCTACAGTTCATCACTTAGTTCTGTGAACTAGAAAACAAGAAATACTACATATAAAGAATATTCCATGCCGTGCTTTGATACATATGTGCATACAACCACCACAGAAGCCCTAATATCCAAGTGCCCAGAGCTGGGGTACCATGGTGGCAAGCAACTTCACAGCATGTGCACATAAACAGGCCCCCATGCATCTATCCATGGCAGATTCACTGGTCACTTTTTCACCAAGGAAAAGAGCTCATCAGGAGATCAGATAAAAAAACTTGAAAGGTCATAATTTCAACTACGCTTGACCACCAACCAGTTGCAACCAAAAAAGGACTACAAATTAAATTATCTTTGCTAACAACAAAGCCAGCCATAAGACAGAAAATGGTGACAGTATGGAAGTTCATAAAGCAATCAGTACAAATCATTAGCCGATTGTAAAACAGACCAGTTAAGTAATATATAATTTGTCATCTGACCTTTTATCGCCACTATGTTGGATGATAAAACAAATAAGTCAATAATGAAAATCACCAACGAGGGAAATTCCCAGACCTGTAGAATGCATAAAAATTATGACATTGAATAAGCTATCCAATGCATGGAGAAAAAACTAGGAAGATTATAGAAAGTGAATTGTAAAACGCTTGAGGTTGTCCTTGAGTAAGCAAATGTTGAGGAACTATACCATCATGGCCATGAGAAAAACCTTGAAGTAACTTGAGACAAGTATTGCCAGCAAAAGTTCTCTGCACCTGTAATTTTTAGCAAGAGCATGTAAATGGTAAAATTTTCCCTTTTTTTGGAAAATATGCGCAAAAAATGTTACAATTAAACATCTCATACCAGCTACAGTGGCTCGCTTATTCATATTTGGGGCAAAGTTCTGAACATCATAAATATTTGTGTAATCCCACCTAATTTGTCTCATACAACCTCAGGCTATACTGTTTGTTTCCTTCATCATTTGTAATTCGTTTCGATAATTAATATCAAGATCTAAAACTCTTGTCAATTAGAGAAACTATTCACAACGAAGGAATCAGGTCTCATCTTCACATGCAAAACAAATTTCAGATGTAATTTTGGCTGACAAAATGATAATAAGCACCAATTTTTCTCCACAGTATCAAACCTAGAACAGCAAATCAGCTTGAAGATGAACAGAAAGTTCACCTTGACACTCCGATTGTTGTGTGTAGTAATGACCTCATCGCAAGAAGAAAAATGCAAAGAAACAGAAAATTTGCCACGAAAACATTCATGAACACCTAATGAAAGACAATTAACTCATTATGAACTACATTAAGCATAACCAATAAAAGCAAATCTTCAGTAAAACTTTTCCGCAGTCTCACTAGCAGTACTAACCTTACTACAAATCCAACCAAATGAAGAAAAACTCAAGGAAGAACCCCACTGTGTCGAATCTCTTTCCAGAAGTAGACTCTTATCTTACATAGTTAAGGTACACAAAAACACAGAATATTTATGAATCTAAACAAGAATAACGTCTTCACAACAAAGGATACAAGCATCAAGAAGCAGAAAACAAATGGCAGACTTCCACACCATGCCCTGAAATGAAAAACTCATGTTATCATCAAAATTCTGAAACAACCAGAAAATTGAAAAAGAAAACAGAAGAAAAAGAATAAAAGTAAGCTGCCTCTACCTCGAAACTAACATTTTCCTGAAAAAGCACATTATACAGTAGGTGCCTATACGCTTTTGGTCTGTGAAGAATCAAATCGATGAAAATAATCTAGCATCAATGCCGAACAAATCGAGTAAGAGGGCCACAAAATAAAAAAGAACAAACACGGATCATAAACCAAAGAACTGAAGAAATTTCTAAATTTCGCAAGGAAATGAGTACACTGAATGAACAGCTAAAAGGGTATAAATTTACCATGAATTCGCACTCAACATACTCGTCTGCAATCGCTTTGCAATTATCCTACTCAAAAAGAAAATTCTTCTTCAGGAGGAAAAAAAAACAAAAGAAACTGAAAGAGATCATTGAAAAGCGAAACGTTGAGAGAAGGGAGCTTTACACATTTCATAAGCCTAATGTTACCAGGCGAGTATTGCACGAACAGTGTTTTAATTCCAAATCCACACTTAATACATCTGTACTCCATCTTCTTCTACACTCGCTCTCTCTCTCTCTGCCTCTGCGACGCTTCTCTTCAACCCTCTCTTGCTCTGAAAGACACTGGATTGGGAAATTTTCTGAGCCCCGACCACAACATCTCTAGTGGACTGGCTCTCGCAGGCTTTAGGCTTTAGGATTGGGAAATTTTCTGAAACCTATTTCATACTCGTTGAGTCCATTCAAAACTTGGCCCAAAAGTCCAGCCCAAAACTTCTCATTTATTTGCTCTTTTTAATATAATGTTAATTATAAAAATCCTAAAATTTACTTAATTTTTTGATTATAGCTAAAACTTTAAAACTTAAATATATAATGATTAAATTGGTGATTTTTGTAATTATTTTAATTTATAAGAACTAAATTATCTTTATATATATTATAAATATTTGTTAATATATAAGAATAGTTTAATTTACATAAATTATTAAAATAATAACTCACAAACTTGATAATGTTTATAAGGGTAAAAATATAGATACCGCCTATATTTTAAAAATTTTTTAAAAACCCTAATCTTTAAAATTGTAAAAAATTATTTCTAATTTTTATTTTTTGAAAAAATATCTTCCCTTAAACTTAGATTAAAAATAATAACAAAATACAAAAAATATGAATATTAGACATGAATTAATCAATTATTGTTAATACGACGATTTAATTAAGTTTTAAACTCGGACTAAATAAATTTAATATGATTAAATTAATAATTTTTGTAATTATGAATTTAAATTAAATGTAATTAATTTCAAGAATTAAATAGAGTTATCATATTCATAATATGTAATTAATCTACTACTTCTGATAATAATGCATATATTTTATCATTATTTTTTAATTACATTTGGAAATTTTTTTAAATATTTATCAGATTTCAAATATTTTAAAAAAATTAAAACTACAAAAAAAAACAATTTAATTACCCTCTAAAATAACTATAAAAAGATAGTCTAAATTATAAAAAAGACACCTTTAAATTTTTCATTAAAAAAACATTTTTACCTATATATAAAGTTAAGAAGGTACGTTGACGGATAAGGGAAGCCGTATACAGACAGAGAAAGAAAGGCGAAGAAGAAGGGCATGCGTATTGAGGTGGTGCATTTAATGCCTCATTTACGCAGAAGCAAAGAAGAAAATGGCAACGTATCTTGGGAACGAGTAACGATCGTCTGCTACTTTTACTCAAGACCAACCCTGTTCCATGACTACCTAACCACAATTTTCACTGAAATTTGTGGCTATACAGTGATGGCGTAGGGTTGTTCTCAGATAGAAGGAACAGAAGAACTGGTTTCTTAAAAAACAGAGGGATAGATTATTCTAAAATAGATGAGGACGGCATGGTCCATGCAATGCAATTCTATCACATCTTAAAGGAAGAAAGAAAGAAACATCCTTTTGTACCTCAAACTCATGTGCTCTCTTCTTTGTGATCTCATCGATTATGCCTACTAGGCCTAAACCTAGTGGCTACCTACACTCTTCCTTTCTTTATAGCCCGAGGACTTTTATGCCTTGGCCATCTTTGTGTGACTCATCGCTTAAATCAATCTTGGGATAAATAATTGGACCAAGTTGGATTTATACAAAGTCATACGAAACCATGAACTAATTAAGTTGCAGAACCAAGGTAACAGTTTTGCTTTTTGAAAGAATTACAGACGACCACCGTTTTACAAGAAGCTTTGATGCTAATTAAAGAGTGTGCATGCAGGCTTTTTTAATATAGTATAATTTCCAAAATGTAAATGCATGGTACTGCAACCCCTGGCTGATGAACGCATCTACTACGAGGATTCAAACTAAAAAACAAGAAACAGTGATTTCACATCATGCGCATATGCTCCCAACCAAGCTATTCTTTCTCCTTTGCCTCCGTTTTATGCCCTGACAAAGTCACTCTGTGCTATGCATAGGTTTGCAGAAGAAAACGTTATCAAAATTGTTATGCACTTCTTTTCTATATTAGCTATAAGAAGATGCTGCTTCTTGGCCTTGACCTAAGATGGGCATATAAGTGGTGCAAAAGATGGACAAGACAGGTGCCAGCTAAGAACAAACCTAATTACATGATAAAATCTCAGCTACAGACAACAGGCACTTCAGATGTCTTGGTCATTAGTTTTACCTTACGTTCCTGATAAGGAAGATCGGCTTATCATGAGACAAAGTGTTAGTTCCGACATCTCTTGTGCATTCCCATGTTTGCTGATAGGTCTTGTTTGGCTCAATCAAACAAGGGAAGAAATCAACATAAGTTGTTTTGTGTTGGAAATTTTTTGTTTGATTCAGAGATCAGAATAGTATTAAGCCACCGTTTTACTACAATAATTTAAGCTGTTGTATGAAGCCAACTCAATTGATTTTATATATTCTCTAACGCACTCTTTCAAGTAAAAATCTTTTGGGTTTGAAACTTGCATAAGCCTACTTTACCTTGTGCTTAATTTAATTAGAATAGATGAGTGGTAGGATTCGAACTCATGACTGTTTGGTCATACAGGCTTTGATACCATATTAAGCGACCGTTTCACCATAATAGCTTAAACTGTTGTGTGAGGTCAACTCAATTAGTTTTATATATTCTCTAATAAGGGAGTAATTGAAAGAAAAGTATTGTAAATAAATGGAAGAGTCAAATTTAGGTTACGCAGACCTTACCACAATTTGTATGTCACAACTTCTGCACACAAGGAAGCAGGTTAGATGTATAGCTTTCCTTTCAACATCTCAAAGTTCTTCAATTACAAGGTATCGTGATGTTGATAGTATTCATGGCAATACAATATTGAACGAGTGATGGAATCATATGTATTGAGTCAAACAATCACACTTCGTTTATTAATATTCATAACCCTATATGCTTCAATGATGGCAACCTTGTTTAATTCCTACTCATTTAGGTGATTGCTAATCAAATTTGATTTCAGATTAAAAATAATAAAATCTGCTTTGGTATTGATATTTTTAATAAGACCATAGTGTAAAATTTTAATTTTACTTCATATAATGTAATATTTTTAAATAATTATCAATAACTAAATAAACTTGAATAAATGCTAATTAACTTTGAAAAATATTCCACGTGTAAAAAGTCTCGTTAAACGGGGAGTCTTGGGAGGTCCAATATACGGAACCTTACTCTTAATTAATTAGTAAAAAGGTTGTTTCAGAAAATAAAAAATATTTTGATTGTGCTAAATTATGCTCCTTATTTTAACAAAATTTTTAAATAATAACAAAAGAGTATTGATGTATATCTTATGTTATGAGAAATCTAATTTAAAAAGCTGATTCGTTGTACCAGTATTACCTCGTTATTTTTAACAGAATCCATAAAATACATGAAAAATGAAGTTTGATTACGGAATTAAGTATTTTATTGCTTCCTTTAATTATGCAATGACACTTTCTTCGTATAAACACTTGGAAATTAAAGGCATATGCAATATAAAGTGCCAAACTAGCATATACCAAAGCTCATTTTTCAAGAATTCCTCAATGAAACTATGGATGAGCTATATTTGCAAATTCAATATCAAGTTTGAATAAGAAACTGCTATCCATACCTGATCTTGCTAAAATCGAAGTACTTTTAAGTAAAAACTAATTAACAAATACTGAATCATCAAGTTTTGCATTACTTGAACTTGAAACCTTATTTGCAGAACCGTGTCCATTACAAGAAACTGACTCTTTTGATATCATCGCAAAAAATTAAAACTCAGAACCAATAATAGAGATGTGTGATGCTTCCATCAGAAGCAACTTATACTTTATGTTTTCGTCCTTCACCTATTAGTTTTTGTGCAGCTAATTACTTTGCTTTCTCTTCTGTTATTTTTCTGCTGGAACTTGCAATGTGTATTCTTGAAATGATGTTGGAAGCAATCGAACCAGTCAATTTAATTACTAGTGGAACGCATCCAAAGAGAAAAGCAAATTTTATGGTCAAAGTGGACATACGTACCATGGTAGAAGCAGACTTTTCAGAAACTTATGCGCATGAAATGGAGGCTGAAATCTGTTCAAACTTGGCAGATATATTTGACCTTTGAAATATCTCTTGACAGTGTACAAGCCATTCAGTTTGCGGAAGGAAATGCGTGTTTGAATCCAAATTTGACTGCAAAGTACGATGATTTTCCAAGATATATACGATCAAAATCCACGTCTTGAATGAACATGTGGTCTTAAAAGACTAGAAGAGTCTTCACGTAAGACAACAGCATGTTGTTGTTGTTTTGCGAGTTCAAAGTCACAGAAAGCAACCTAATTCCTAAGGATTCTAATGATGATAAGGATAGTCTCCCTATGCTTCATATATTTGAGTTAATAAAACTCCTGATAGGCTAAACTGGTGAAGGGAGCTTGTGTAGAGACAAGTTCCTGTTTGTTCATCTTCTGATATCCAGAAAATAGAACAAGCCAATGAAAGATGACAGCTATTACAATAATGCCTAACAGGCTTAAGGAAGAACTTGTAAAGAACAGCAAAAATGGTGTATATGCAGTATTCAGTACAGTTTAGAGTCTTATTTTGCGAGCAACCAAAAGACTTACACTTTAACCGTAACGTAAAAGCTCCATTTACGCACCTTCATCGCACGTATAAAGTGAATTTCGAAAGGCTCAATTTATCAACCACACGAAGCACATCTACCCAGGTTACGAAACTGAACTGCAATTCGATCTCGGGATGGCTTCATTTAAGAAACCTCACTTTCAACGGGGAAAGACAAAATCCTGTCTGCAGCAGAAGAAGGAGAAGGTTGGTTTGGCTGTGAAGAGAAAAGGAATAGATGTAACAAATTACTCATATATCGAGAACACACACAAAAGGCCAACTAGGTGTTTATGAGAAACAGAAAATTTTGTTAGGATAAAGTTGAAATAATAAAGAAAGGATACAGAAGCAACCTTTTACAGTGCTGCAACTTTCTGCGCGTAACCTCCAATTCAACTTAACTAAGCAGCAGGAAGAGCATTAACCCGATAAGGTAATAGAACAAAAGAAAAATAAAAAAGAAGAAGGAACTTTTGCAGTGCCCCGTTCACCAGTCATATGTACCGCGTAAGTTGTCAGAGATAGAGAGAGAATGTACAGTCCATATCCAAAGAGGAACAGATTTAACCCAAACAAACTGGGAAGAGGTCATCACTCATCACACATACACTGCATACACTTGTTATCAACTTATTATTGGGGAAGCAGAAAAGAGTTCCTGCTAAAAGAAACTGTATAAATCAATACTCATCGTCATATTCATGATCATCTGTATATATGTGGCGTTATACACAGTTAAAAGTACTCTCTCAGCTCCACACAATATTCCATCTTTTTGCTCTCTCTATTCAAAGTCTTTACAAAATCCCCCAAGCCTCCTCTCCTCCTATTAACCTCTTGTACTACTAGTTTTAAACAATTTCGAGAAATGAAGAAAGGCTAGATAACTGGTCAAAAGGCTAATTTAACTTACCCAATATATTTCATGAAACCCGCTCTGTCCTAATCGAATTCATCAGTACCCAATGGGAAAAACTAAATGGGTAGTAACAAAAGTTTTCTTCTTTCTTCTTTTTCTTCTTCATCATCTGGGTGTGTGTCATCAAAGATCCAAATCAAAAGATGAAGTCTTTCCTCTCTTAGAAAACTCAGCTTGATTTGTTGCAGTTGAAGCGCTGGCGGGTAACATTGATTGGAGACGCGGAATAGATGCGGAAGCCAAATGAGGAGAGAACGAAGCCACTGTCCCATGAGCAATGGTACCAGGACTTATCGAAGATGAAGATGAAGATGAATCATCTTGTATAGGGCACTCCATGTTTACACCAAACAACCTTAACCGTTTCCCCACAGTTTTTCCATGGACAATAGGCACTGATTCAATCACCATTGGCACCTGCTGGCGTGCTTGTTGGGGATGCATTGCCTCAATTTGGTGTGACCCTGATGGCCTCAAGTAGTACGGTACTGCATTGGCATAACCAGTTGCGAAATGATGATGATTGTGATGATTATGGTAGTGGTAAGGTTGAGTAGTACTGAAGTTCAAATGTTGGAATTGAGGTTGTTGGTGGTATTCAAAGGGTCGTGGTTGGATCGACAAAGATTGAGGCATCGAGTAATGCCTACCCCACCTCATCGACTGTGGTAAGTGTAGCTGATTTTGGAGCTCTAAATGCGAGAAAGACATAGGATCTGGTGCATTTGTTCTGCGCCTCCAGTCTATGTACAGACGGTGCCTGCCTGACTCACCAACACCTCGCTGAAACGACACTATATCGCCTGCGTCAAGTTTTTTCTCCTTCACAAAACGACTCCACCCTTTGGTCATCACATAACTCTGGCTACTATTCCAATAAGAGTACCGGAACCTCCACTGCTTGCCGCTCCGATCCTCGAAGTTCAAAATTAGACCTTTCTCGCTTGATGAAGAGTCTAAGGGGAAGCACTTTTCAGCGTGTTGTTTCGGTATCACAAGCCGGTTCAGTTTGCCTACATCGCTTGGAGTCACAACCTTGTCAAACATGTGTTCTTTCTCAACAGATCCACTACTTGTACCAGCTGCTACACCGGTTTCAGATTCATCGCAATTGTTCCCTAGCGATAACTCCATGATCTCCATCTTCTTCTTGTCGAAATTGAGGTTTGGTTCTTGGTTATTGTAATCTTGTCGTGCTTCAGACGAGCCAAGCCACGGTGTTTGGTGCTGAGGCAGAAAAATCTTGTACTGGTTTGAAGAAGACGGAGAGTTTGGAGAAGGAAAAGAGAGCTTACTTGTCATCACTACTACTTCTTCTTCCTCCTCCTCTTCTTCTTCTTCCTGTAATTCTTCCTTATCACAATACCCTCTTTCTTCTTCAACCAAGTCCATCATTTCCCCCCCTCAATTTCGAACTTTCTCGTTACGCTAGATATTGGAAAACAAAATCCCATCAGAATAAAATGATGATATAGAAAAGAAAAGGAACAATTAGATGGTGATAAAGAACCAAACGGAACTATATCAAGTAGTCCCAACCTGATAAAATTTGTTTGGTTTTCAAAGCTTTTTCTTTTTTCCTTCAAGATCTGCAGATAAGAAGCAAAAGGAAGCTATCTTAGTACCACAAACCAAATGGCCTGTGCCTTCTTTTTTGACCAAGAAGATGGATGATATACTCCAAACCCTAAACAAAGAGGAGCCATGGGTAATTCAATAACATGAAGAGAGAAGTAACCTAGTTATCAGAGAGAGAGAGGGATGGAGAGTATGTGGTATTTAAAAGAGGTTTTCTTCCTCCCACCAAGTTTGCTTCTCTCATCCTCGAAGCTTCTCTTCACAAGTGAAGCAGCGAAGTAGTATTAGTAGGAGTTTTTTTTTTTGTTGGTACTTCGGTTCCTTAAGAATGATAATCCCATGAGATGGAGAAGTGATGAGAGAGATAGAGAAGGGTTATACGTAGGGGCCCATGAATGATCTGGTTCGACTCATGTGAGCTTGTCCTTTTCATTATTTTTGGGTCACCTCCTCCGATATATATCCTCCGCACTATGAGCCAAGCAAGTGATGATGACTAGTTGGCCTATAGAGTAATCAACTTGTGATGAAATTTTCCTTCCAATACACATGCATATCATTTTGTTATTTTCAGGGATTTCTTATAGACCACTTGCTTTTTAGACGGGATAGATACAAAAGGAGAGAGAGCATGAGCATGTTCAGTTAGGTTTTGAGCTTTGACTTTGCTGCCATTGATTACTTGGTTGCTGGTCCTGAGTTGTGAGAGAAAAGTTAAGTAGCCCGACCTGGCCGCCGGATTCCTGTAAAATTTTATATATGGCTTGTTTGGTAACAGCTTATCATATGTTTTTTAGTTAGATTTACATAAATTAGCTGGTTGACTATATTAAAAAATTATTAAAATTGTTTGGCTATTTGGTTGATTAACTAGCCAATTTAAAACAATAAACTGAAAATAGAAAAGTTGGTATGATATGTTGGAGCGTTTTACTTAATTAATTTGGACACTAAAATTAAAAAGACAATTATAAATTATAAATTTATAATGAATTAAAAACATATTTTTTGAATAAATATAAAAAAATTTAGAATAAGTTAAACGTAAGTTTATTTAAATTAGATTAATTTTTTAAATAACAGACTAATTTTACAATATTTATAACATATATTAACCTGTAAGGAATATTATTTTCTTCACTATAATATTTTGTACATGTAAATTTCAAATAATAGCATATTAAGATTTAAATATATCTTGATCTTTTATACATATGCATATATATTAACTATGGTTATTTTATATCCCTTTTTTTTACTGTTTATAATGAAATAAAATATTTTTTATTCATGCCCACGTAAATTATTTTATATATAAATAATTAATATTAATTAACTAATTTTACCAAATATCTTATGTATCAAATCTCTCAACTAACCACTTGCCAATTCCAATCATTATATATATTTATTCGCCAGTAAAGCATCAAACCTGAAACGCAATGGTATCTTAAACTATTGCTCGTCTTCAAATCACGCATAAGAAGTAATGTGTCAGCAGGTTTGATTCCTCCCTTTATTTGTACCTAAATGCTTGTTGGCTCTTTAAAGAATTCAGAAATATACGCGGCTCGTGGCTTATGTGTCCAATAGGCAATAGTATATGACACACGAGCCTCGGAAAGCAAGCAACAAGAGAAACAAAGATTGACCAATTATCGTAAAAGGGTAATGGAAAACACTACTTAATTAGTTACTAATCGTCGTCATCCATTTCAGCAAAGTCAGTGATTAGTTATCTCCTCCTCCAGAGAAACAAAGCAATGTACCGAGGTTAGTTGCAGTAGACTAACTGATGGGATCATTAGAAGAGTAAAAGGCATTTTTTTTTTTGGAATGTTATTCGTTTTTTAAAAATAAATTTAACATTCTAAATAACCCTATATTATATTATAATCAATATTTTAAAAACACAGCAAAATTTAAATTGATAAGACAACAAATTTAATATTTAAAAGGTTCAATCTGTATATATCAGTGAATAAAATTAAAAATTTGAAATATTATTAAAAGAGATAGTGGAAAATTTTGAAGTTTAATTCAAAAAAGAATTAGTTAAATAAAAATAATTGATTTATTTTATTTTATAATAACTTATTAATTAATAAAAATTGACCGATTAGTTAGTAAATTAATAAGTGTTTAACAACAAGAGTTATTAAATTACATCAAACTGAAAAGTTAAAAACTGAACTACAAAATTAAACAATTGAAGATTTTTACAATTGAACAAATAAAATCAGTTAAATTTTTTATTCATTAATTGTAACAATGGAACTCTAAAAAGGAAGTTTTTTAGTGAGCTTTTGTTGAATTATCTGAACAAAAATCACTCTCTAAATTAAGTTAAAATAGTTATACAATCTGAAATTAATCTCTTTTTAAAGTTTATAATACAATATTGTTTAAAATAAATTAAATTGTAAGAGGAGTTTGTCTCTTTTACTCATATATACCTTAAAGTATTTATTTGTAAAATCTTATTGTCTTTAATAAATTTTTGGTGAATTATTTTAATAAATTCATTATTTAAATTAAGTTCAATTATTCATATATTAAATTTTCTATTAAAAATTAACCTATCCGTTGTAGCATAATATACACAACAAAAGAACAACTTTTTCGACTATTTTGAGACTAACTTTTAATTTGATATAATAAAAATATATTTAAAACCATGAAAGAATTTCACCTTATATGATTATATACTCAGGTTGTCTTATCTTTTCTTTTAGATGGCCACCTGTTTTTTTCTAAATAAATAAAAATATATATAAAAATAAGGTTACGTACTATCAAATTTTTCTAAATTTTGTTTTATTACGAAAATTTGAATTGAACATGGTGACGTTGATATAGATAAAGATCCAAACAGGAAAAAAAAAAAAAAGAAGGAAAAAAAAGGACAATTTCTTGGGCTTGGCAAGTGAAGACGCTTGAAATGGACGGAACATGTGGTTGAGTAAGACATGTTTGAATCAATTCCAAGTTTCTAACTATAGAAACGTGCATCTTAAATATGCTTTATAAAAATAATACTAACATTTAATTCTATCCTCGATCGACTTCAAATTAGCAAGTTGGCCGACAACCGAACAAGGATGAACGTAACGACTAAAATTTCCACTTACGACATCGTATTAATTTATTTTATAGCCCCTATATATTATAAGGCTGTTGCATCGTGGGTAACATTTTCTTTGTTGGAAGTCTTTTTCTATAACCGAAAGGTGTAAATTAAGCCATCTGTAAACTTTTTTTTATATATATATACAGAGAAAACAATTAAGTCGTCGTCCTGAAACAATAAATGAAACCAAGTAATCAATCAATCACTAGCCTGATCTCCCCTAGTAAGTAGTAAGAAACTGTACGAGTGGCATATGTTACGTAATACGTATAGTAACTAGTAAGTCCTTTTAATGTCCTTTTGTTTGTTTGTTTGGATCATTAATAAACAGAACTATAAGGATAAGACAGAGCCGAGGCATGAAATCTGTAAATTTACTTGAGAAGGTGGCGAGAATACAATAGTGAGCGATACCCTGGTAGGTGGAAATGCATATCGGTTTGATGGATGTGGTGGTCCTGTTTCATCTTCCACTTTATGAAATTTTGACAGAACGTCCAGGCGCCATATTGTTTTCTTGTATTGGTGGATAATGACAAGGAGAAGGCTTGATATATAATAGAGTCTGGATAGGAGATTGTCATTGACAGGTTGCATTTTCAACATTTTTCCTGATATACAAGTGTAAATGGTACTTTCTTTTTTTTTTTTCAATTCGAGGCAACTTTGTAGGTGGACCAAGCGGGCACACCTCTCTGAGGGTCTTACTGACGCACCCCCATACAGGCCGATCAA
>JANTPM010000004.1:5677431-5698355 GCA_025434745.1 Erythroxylum divaricatum | reverse complement strand
AAACATCAAGATCTCACTAACCCATAAAATTTTCAATATAATAACATTCAAGATTCTCAAATCATTCCAATTATACCTGGAATTATTCATGAATGCATGTACAAGTATTTTCATTTGCAACAATCAGGTATAAGTATGTAGCAAGTTATGCATGAACATGTAGAATACATTCCTAACTCTCATTAGTAACTCACATTTACCATCCTACCCCTTTCCACTAGCAATGAGATGTTACAATCATACTATCATAACACATCAAAATGTACAAATGTACATGGACCAAACATAACGATCTACTAACTAACAATGTCTAAGGACATAAAAACACTCATACTGTATACTTGTGTCACAAACATAAGTAGGCAAAGTCCTTCAGTTAAAGGATGGACTAACATTTTCTTAGTCCTTAAATGCTCCAAACCTTAACGTCACTTTTTCGTATTAACACATTTATCGACAAATAATTAACCTTTAAATGCTAAAACCTTGTGATATTCTTTGTTGTTATTAAACAATATAACAAGAAGATTATAATTGTACAACTGAATGGGTCTAACCACTGAATCAACCACAAACAACTCAAAAATCATATTTTCGAGCTAAACCGTATGTGAAGCAGCCCTTTAGCATACACTCTACGTGTATGGTGGAGGAAGTCACTCGTGTCTACTTGACACTTTTACACGACATTGTACCATCTGCAAACTTAAAATTGTAACCTTAAGTGAACTTTTGATCATCGGGACACATAGCTAAATTTGAATATGAATTTCCTACGAGGTTTAGTTTGTTGACTGTGTTATATGTCAACATATAATCCTTAATTCCTTTAAGTTTCTCATCACTCGTTAGACAACATTCCAATGGTCTACATCTAGATTAACCAGATATTGACCAAAAGTTATATAGTAAATGCAATGTCCCGCCTAGTACATAGCCAAGCATACATTAGGCTATCAACAGTACTAATATGTGAAACATTCCTCATAACATCTTTCTTTATTTTATTCTTTGGATACTGTGCCAAAAGTTATCTCTCACTATAAGATATAAGTGCTACGACAAGTTTACTGTTAACCGTATTAAACCTTTATAACACATACTCAATGTATGCACTTTATGAGAGGCCTAATGGCTATTAAGATCTGTCCCGATGAATTTGAATACTTAGGACAAAAGATGTTACGCCAAGGTCCTTCATGTCAAAGTTCTTGACCAAAAGTTGCTTAACCTTATACAACATGATCAAGTAATTTGACGTGAGCAATATATCATCCACATGCAGTAATATGAAGATAATTTTGCTCTCCCTGACCTCATAGTACAAGCATCTTTAACTTTATTTTTCATGAAGCCAAAAGAGGTCATAACCTCATCAACTATAAGGTATCACTTTTAGAAGGTTTGATATAAACCATATATTGATCTACATAACGCACAAACCATGTCAGTTCTATTTAGATCCTGAAATCCTTTAGGTTGTACATATAGACCTCTTCATAAAGGTCTTTACTCAAGAAAACACTTTTGACAGCCATCTAATGTAACTCTATATCAATATGAGCTACAACAGCCTTAATCACTCAAAATGTATCTTACAAGGATAAGAGAGAAAAGGTAACATAAAGTTAACCTTTCTCCTTGAGTGAACTATTAGGCAACTGAGCCAGCCTATAAACCACTAAACTTTATCCCAAGATCCTTTACATCTTAAACTTCATTTACAACTGATAGGGTTTACAGTTCCATTGCAAATCAACTAGCTCCCTGACCTTACTATACTTTATGGATTGTATCTTGTCATTCATTACATCCCATCACACATCCACATTGGGTCCAGAAACATCTTTTGTAAAAGTAACTGGATTCGAAACATGTTTAATATCATATTCCTGTTCACCTAATAGACTATGTTATCAGATGGGATAGTAGGTTGTCTCACTCTAGTAGATTTACTTAACTGCATTGGATCTTGTACCCCCAGGAACCTCTGTGTGTGCATGTATGGATTCATGTTCTTGTACAGGTATGGTACAAAGATCTAAATCTACCGAATCTAACTGTATGAGTGGTGGGTGCATAATAACTGTAGTATCCATCTTGCTATCATCCGGAGGAAGGGCCCATCATCATTATAGACATCGTATTCTAGAAACTTAGCTGTTTGTGATTCCACTATTCTAGTCCCACCTTTTATATAGTAAAAGTTGTAGCCTTAAAATGGTCGAGATATCTTACTGAATAGCAATGAGCGGAATGAACATGTAATCTTTCTTTATAAGGATTATACTACCTCAACAGGGCAGCCCTATACACTAATGTATGCAAGGCTGAGTTTCCAAACTTCTAGATAATCAAGTAGAATATCCCTATTCTATATGGACTTCTTCAAGTCCTGTAGGGTACGGTTAGGTCAACACACCATTTTACTCATAACTACTCGGCATAATGAATTAAGTTACTATTCTAACTGATTCCAAATATCTAGCAAACGAACCTTTTAAAGTTCTAAAACACCATGTTTGCCATGATATTCTCTTCTATGGTCAAACCTGACTATCTTGAATAATTTTCCAATTGGTTCTCAACCTTCAGTCTTTAAGTAAGAACACATAACTGTGATGAGAATAATCATCAACAAATGTTAGAATACATTTAGTATTGCATAATGCAACTATATAAGGTTTACCGATATCCGTATATATCAAACCCAAAAAGTTAGAATACAAATTGAACTTCTTCCTTATTAGACAACTTATCCTTACAACGGTCAACACATATTTCTAGATCATCAAAATCTAGATTTGTGAGAATGCTTTTCTCGATCAATATCTAAACCCCAGATATGGAAATATGGCTTAAACTTTTATGCCATACCATCTATGACTTTTCATTCATTAAGGCTCTTCTTTTCATGACTTGTGCAATAAGATATGAAGAAGCATGTATCTAATTCGGGGTAAGACACATTCTATACAAACTATATAACAAGAAAGTTATACCATTATGTTTTGCATTAAATAACAACTGTATAACATAAGCATTAAATACAAAACATTAACCTTCTTTGTCCAAAATTGATCAAAAGATCACATATAAATGTGTCTTGTAAAACCTAAATGAACCTTACAACAAGGTTCAGTACATATATTCCCCATAGATATTACTTCTACTTCTTTATTATTATGAACCATTAGTTTCTCCTTTCTTTTATTTAGCTTTATCCTAGATACAAACCCTTACATTGTGGAAGCACCTTAATCAGATGCTCCACTATATAACCACCAAATACTTAATGCAACTATCATAAATTAGATTAATAAATTTATAAGCCAAGGAGTTACCTGATGGTCTCAGTCTTTCCTTTTAGACCTTATACTATTGGCTTTTTTATGTCATACGGACCTTTACCAACACTGGATTAACCAGCGTCAGCATGTGGAAAAGATTTGAACTTTCTACCTATGATCTTAGTGGGCATCATCTTTACCTTCCCTTTAGTTGCTTCGAGAGATGTAGGAGTAGCAAGCTTGAGTTTTTACTCCTCAACAACTCCATGGGCCATTAAAGCAATGAAGTTCCATTCCTCATCCAATGAGTAATATGTCATCACCATATTACTAAACTCCGGAGGGAATGTGTTCAGAGTTTGGTGAATTATAAAGACATCAAGAAGAGGAATATTCAACATCTTCAATATATTATGAAGATGAATCATTCTTGATATGTACTCCATTACTTCCCCTTCTCTTATATACCGTATGGAAATAATTCTTTCATCAAGGCACTTGTCTCAACATTAGGTGAGACTATGTACTTTTGGGAGACATTACCAAGAAACTCCTTCGCTATGTTTGTGTCAGGAAGTCCACTTAGCAGATGGTCAGGTATGGATCTCTTAATGGTTATCAAACATAATCTGTTAGATCGATCCCAGGCTTCATAGGTTGCTTTATGAGCTCTCAAGCTCATGGATGTAGGTGGAGATGACCTATTCATCCTTATGGCCATATCAACCTTAACTATCTCCATAACATTCAATACATCCTCTGTCCACTTCTTCATATTGAAACTGGTCAGGGTTTCAATGGTGATGTTAATTTTATTGACTGAAAAGGTGACTACAAAATAACAATGTTTCAATCAACATAAATGTAGGATAATAACGATACTCAAAGTCATTGAATAGTATCTTTACTGAAAGTTTGATCACACATATTATGAAACACCTTTGGGATGAATACATAATATATGCAATTAGACCTTCACAAAAGGCTATCAAAGTACAAACTATCAACTCTTATGACACTACCACTTCTGGGTGAATATATCACTTGAGCAACAACTTTCCTCTATCTAATGCCTTTATACACATCTCAAAAGGTTATGTAAGGCCAACACCTTTGGGTAGAATAATCAAACATAAAATAAAAAATGTCCCCCAACATGTAAGCAGAACAATTCAAAATACTAACTTGAAAGGCCACTTTGTTGACTACATCCTCATCAGCACTCAAAAAGTCTACAAAAAAGGGACACATCTTTATATTATCCTCATATCTTTTATGGGCATATAGTATGTGACAATGTAATATCAATAAATACAAAAATTCGAATGCACGGTCTCATTGTCACATACTAATGCTGAGGACATTCTCTGAAAACTTCATTTAAGACTTTCATAAAGGAAAAATCTCAGTAGAGCAACTATTGTGCATCACTGGAAACTGATCCAATCACCTGAGACACAACAAATATCCCTGTAGGCATGATCCTCATCCTTTTGAAGATCAGCCATAGATACTTCAAAAACCCTATGTTTTAGTCCCTCAGAAGCAATCTATTAAGATGAAGCAAACATGAGCAAATAATTCCAACACAATTAAAAAACCTTTATGTTATGGCAAAGTTATAGAAAACGCTTCTTGACAACTAAATGCTCTTTTATCCAGGGAATCACCATATATGCAGGTTATGAATATGTCCCAGCAAAAAGGAAATTGCACACAATATAGAAGTTAAACATATCATATCCTTGGAAAAAAAAGTTAGATCGATATAAATACCAGCCATTCAACTCAGTTACTAAAATTTGGTCCATTTAACTTTCCATATCTTAATGAAAGTTTGCAACTAGAAAAAGATCACAATTTTGCAACACACAATCAGCGCAATCATAAATGTAATTCAAAAACTACATAATATATAAATAGGGAGTCAGACCTTGGTTCCTTGAGTTCTGCTAACAAGTGTTTTGCCAACGCTTCTGACACTGAAAACAGAAGGCGCCTTGATGTCATACCAATCCTTCTTAGCAAAAGGGTCCGCTCTGTTTCATTTGTTCATCGTCAAAACCCAACCCATCAAAAACCACAACCACAAACACCCATAAACTCAATGTACAGTCACTAAACCGACAAACCCAAACATAGATTCCAACTAACAAAACTTGTTCAAAAAATTACGCAAATTGAAGATCCTCGTTTCAATATGAACGACACAACAAATTAACAGAAAAAGAAAACGTTCTGCTAGAGAACTCACGCCTTCTTTTTGCCACCCTTCTTGCCCTTGGAAATCCTCTTGTTCTTCCTGCAAAACCACACGGAATAATCGATCTTTTCGCGAAAATATTCAAAAATACGTAGAGACAAGGAGACATCGAACAGAAACAGAGGGATCTTACCCTACGGCCATCGTTGTTTCAAGTGTCTACTAGCAGGAGGCAACTGAAAACCCTAATCGGTTTGACTCTCTTATCTGCTAGTAGGAGGAGGCAACCGAAACCCTAATCTGTTTGACTCTTATAGAGAGATCTAAATTCGTATTACTTATTTTAAATAAATTATTTAATAAGTGATTAGGCAAAGATGAACTACAGACTAAAATACGGTTTAAATTACAGGATTTATACTCTCCTTCTCATTTGATTTAATTTACAACCGTAAAAGGTTTGAGTCAACGTTTGGTCCAGAAAGCCCAAATGGTTAGGGTTGGCCAGTCCGATTGGTTGCAAAACTTATTTCAGTGCCCATTTAAGAGCCATAATATGGCAACATCATGTGAGCCCATGGTTACCCTGTTCCACACATCAATTAAGGAACCGTTTAGTTTCATTTTTATTTTTTATTGTTATTTTTATTTTTATTTTTTATTTTTTGATTTTATTTTTTAAAAAAAACAAAAACATATTTGATTGAAATTTGTAATATAAAAATTGAACAAAAATCTATTTGGTTGATTTTTTAATAAAAAACTAAAAATAAAAACATGTTTGGTTTTATTATCATATTTATATTTTTTGCAACTATAGTATTATGTGTAATAATTATAATATAATATATTAAAATTTTAAATTAATTAATTATTATTGTAGCTAAAATTAAATATATGCAAATCAAATATTATTAAAAAAATTACCCATTAATTGCATACATGAAAACTAAACATAAAATACAACTCAATATTTTACACACACAAAAAAAGTCAAAGTAAATCTTTACTATTATGTTGAATACTATTTTGTACCCCAACATTACTAAAATAATACCTATTAAACGCTAAATAGGGTGCAAAAGTGAAATAAGAGTTTATTTAAACCTCTTATAATACGCTGAGTTACAACTTGCAACTAACAACTTTGGATGAAGTCTGAAGCAACTGGTTTTAAAAACATGTCAGATAGGTCGGCATTATCTAATGATAACATCAGAACGTAATGCAACTAGTTTTCAGTTCATGAACAAAAGAATGTCTCCGGGATAAAGCCTCCATTAAATGTCTCCACATGTCACATTAAGCTCTTTTGGAGGGTCCAAAAATACTTTTACCTACAGCAAAAGCTGTTTTAAGAAAAAAAGTAAATATTTGATGAAAAATTTTAAAAGTACTTTTACAGTAGAAGCAGCTTTTTTAAAAACCAAAATACAGCTTTTTCAATAGCTAAAATTTGGAGCTTTTCAGAAAAGCCTCAAATTTCAGCTTCTTCGGGTAAATAAATTTGTGTCATATACGTTTATAACAAATTTTTACACGTCTTTTTGTTTCATTGCTTTTCTTCTTCATTCACTCATAGACGACTCATCTTCTCTCACAACATATGCGATATCCAAGATTTGTTCCTCCTTCAGCTGTTGGTGGGAGTTTGACGTAGATGAACGTCTATGTGAACGTCTGCGTTGTTCAAGCAGACGACGTCTGCGTCAAGAAACGCAAACTTCTGCGTTAAGTATGTGTTACGCAGACTCACCTGCGTTAAACGCAGACGTCTCTGCTTGTGACCTCTGTGTTAAACGCAGACGTCCCAGTGTGAGACGTCTGCGCTAAACGCAGACGTCCCAGCGTGAGACGTCTGTGTTTTAACGCTGACGTTGCTTTATTTTATTATTAATAATTTTTATGTAATAATATTGTAATTTCATTATGCAGAATATTATAAATACTCTTGGTGCACAAATATTATTTAACTTTGTTTACATATTTTAATATTTATTTTTCATATTAATTTTATTTTCTATAAAAAACGAGACATCTCTTTAAATTATTTCTTACAAGATGGTTATCTAAAATTTCTTACAATATAGTACTTTACATATTGTTTAGTATACTTTAAAAATTATTTAGCATAAATAATTTTATTATAAAATAAAATATAGTTAAAAATAATAAAAGTGCTTTTTATTTTTATGTTGCCAAACAATCTATTATATGAAGCTCTTTTAAAAAAGCTGTTTTTTTAATTAACAGCCAAACAGTCAACTGACTTTTAAAAAAAGCTCTTCTCAAAAAAGCTCTACTAACAAAAGCTCTACTGATAAAAGCTCTACTAATAAAAGCTCAACCAAACAGGCACTAAATGTGCAAGCCTGCGAGAGAAACATAACTGTGGAGGCAACAGTTGCAGAGGTTGGAGTGAGAAAAGGTTGAAACTTGAAACAGAGAGGGATAGAGTAGGGAGTCTTCAAGAGCGGAGAAGAGAAGGGCACTCACTGTCGCTTTTGTTAGAAGGAGAGAAGTTAAGAGAGAAAGCAGAGTAGGGGTTGATAGACCGTGGAATCTAAAAGAATCACACACTCAGTGTTTTGGGCTTTGGTGGGTTTGTTCGCCTCTAAGCTTTACCCTGCCACCCTTAACTATTGCGTGCTTCGTACGGTCTATCTACCCTAATCTGCAGAACCCAATCGCCCCTTTTCACGACTCAAGTTCACAATATAACACGCCCCGTCATCGTCTCAATCCAGTTTTCGGTTTGTTTGTAACTCTTTCTCTAGTGTTCTCAATTGTCTTTTCCCTTTGCCGTTTTCCTTTCTGATTTAATTAACGCCAGTCTGGTAATTTTTCTGGGGTCAGTTTTTATGTGGTTCTGGATTGTTTAATTATACAAAGTTGGTATCTTTATTGGAGTTCTGAGTGTTGTTTGGGTGTTTGTATTCAGTATAAGACATAATGGAGGGTGGGAATGGGGATTCTGGATCCTACTGGCTTGATGCTTGTGAGGACATTCCTTGTGACCTAATTGATGGTTTTGTGGACTTTGATACTCCAATAGTTAATGATTCAGTGGATAATAATGCTAATCAAGACAATCTCGTTCATGATTTCTTTGGAGGTATTGATCGCATACTTGATAGTATTAAGAATGGTAGTGGCCTGCCTCCATTTGCTGACTGCACTAACCACAGTAACGGTGCTGCAACTATCTTGGGGAATGCGATTCAAGGTTGTGGTGTTGAGGAGGGTTCCTTTGACAATGGAGGGTCTGCAGATTGCAAAACTGAAGTTGAGGGCTTTGTCTTACAATTTGAAAGGCGAAGAAAGCTGGAGAATTGCAATAATGTGGTGAATGCTTTGGATGGAAAAGGGGAGGAAAGATTGTCTGATAACCCTGTCAAAGAGAATGGGAGCAAGTGTGAACTTGAGAGGTCAAGGGAAGGAGATTTTTCTACTGAAGAAAGGTTCAGTAAAAGGGCCAGGCATAGCGGTCAGGGATACGAGAGACTGTATTCGTGTAGAGGGCACTATGATCCCAGCGATAGGGAGAGAGGCTCTGGCAGGAAGAGGACTCGTGATTGGGATGAGATGGATAGGAGGGATAGGGATCATAGTCGGAGAAGAGATCGCTATGGTTGTAGTAAAAGGAGAGATGGTAGAGACAGGGACTGGAGAGATAAGGACCCCAGAGGTTACTGGGAGAGGGATCATTCAGGGTCGAATGGAATGGTTTTCCGCTTAGGAAGTTGGGAAGCGGAACATAAAAAAGAAGGAAAGGAAACAAATGATAAGAACCATGAGTACAATGGGAAGCCTGAGAATAAATCTGAGGAAGCTAAGGAAAAGGTTCCTGAGGAGCAAGCCCGTCAGTATCAATTGGATGTTCTTGACCAGGCGAAGAAAAAAAATACTATAGCTTTTCTTGAAACTGGAGCAGGGAAGACGCTCATTGCTGTACTTCTCATCAGAAGTGTTTGCAATGACTTACAAAAGCAGAACAAGAAAATGCTTGCTGTATTTTTGGTTCCTAAAGTTCCACTTGTTTATCAGGTACCTTGTTGTCTTCCAGTTTTCCTTTAGAGACAATTTTTAACAATGTCAATTAGTTTATTAATGAAAAATTATGTGGGGATTGTTCTGCTTCTCTTGTCAAATGAAGCAAGCTGAGGTTATTCGTGACCGTACTGGTTATGAAGTGGGCCACTATTGTGGCGAAATGGGCCAAGATTTCTGGGATGTTCGAAAGTGGCAACGGGAGTTTGAAAGCAAGCAGGTATATTTTAGGTGCTTCTCATTTTGTCATCATTCATATCTTCTTATTTATGCAGATCTTCAGTAGATATCATCAAACATATTGAAATAAGTTTTGGCAATTATTTTTTAATTACCAAATGATTGCTCAATTGATATAGTCTTATTTATCTTTGTTGGTAACATGATTTGTTCCTTTTCGATACATGCATTGCAGGTGTTAGTGATGACAGCCCAAATTTTGTTGAACATTCTGAGGCACAGCATAATCAAAATGGAAACTATTAATCTCCTTATTTTGGATGAGTGTCATCATGCTGTGAAGAAGCATCCTTATTCTTTAGTGATGTCTGAGTTTTATCATACCACTCCAAAGGAGAAGAGGCCATCTGTATTTGGAATGACTGCTTCGCCAGTTAACTTAAAGGGTATTAATTTGATAATGATTAATGATTTCTCTTCCAGATTTTATGTTTCTTTTTGGGCTACTTTTGCATATCCTGAGCATCTCTTTGATCAGAAATTGAGTAGACTAGCAAGAATTTTGTCTTGAATTGATGTTATGTTAAAGTACGATTTACTACTAATTTTTTGTGTTTTTTAGGTGTTTCAAGTCAGGTTGATTGCGCAATAAAGATTCGTAATCTTGAAAGTAAATTAGATTCCATAGTTTGTACGATAAAAGATCGCAGAGAACTTGAAAAGCATGTGCCAATGCCCTCAGAAGTTGTAGTGGAATATGATAAAGCAGCTAGCTTATGGTCCCTTCATGAACAAATAAAGCAAATGGAAGTGGCTGTTGAAGAAGCTGCACAATCAAGCTCCAGAAGAAGCAAATGGCAATTTATGGGAGCTAGAGATGCTGGAGCCAAGGAAGAGCTGCGTCAAGTTTATGGTGTCTCTGAAAGAACAGAAAGTGATGGGGCTGTTAACTTGATTCAAAAGTTGAGAGCTATCAACTACGCACTTGGTGAGCTGGGTCAGTGGTGTGCTTACAAGGTACCAGAATTTGCTAGATGCTCTTTTATTTTATTTGTTTGGAGTGGCAAGGTGAACATGACTTGTTCCTCTTTTAAGGTTGCCCAATCCTTTTTGACGGCTTTACAAAATGACGAGAGGGCAAATTATCAGCTTGATGTCAAGTTTCAAGAGTCCTACTTGGAAAAGGTTGTGGCATTGTTACAATGTCAACTGAACGAGGGTGCTGTTACAGATAAGGATACAAAAGTTCAAGAGAATGAGAATGTCATTGCTCAAAATGGCACTGATCCTGATGAGATTGAGGAGGGAGAGCTCCCTGATAGTCATGGTGGGTCTTGTCATTTGTCCTTGTTCACATAATATCTTGTCTATTTGATGGAAAAAAAAGGGTTTTGTTTTGTTTTTTTAAAACCAAACTGTTTAAGCATTGTATTATTGACATGCAGCTATCTTTTGCTTAGTTTTATTTATCAGTCAATAAGCTTTTCTCCAGTTAGGTTACCTTGTATATTTTATACTCATGTTCTCTATGGTTTAGTTGTCTCGGGCGGAGAACATGTGGATGTGGTTATCGGAGCTGCTGTAGCTGATGGAAAAGTCACCCCAAAGGTGCAATCGTTAATTAAAGTACTTCTGAAGTATCAGCACACAGAGGATTTTCGTGCAATTATCTTTGTTGAGCGAGTGGTGGCTGCTTTGGTTCTTCCTAAGGTTATATGCTTGCACAGATATGATTTTTATTTGGCCTTTAAGACCTGGTACCCTCTTATTTTCTTATATCACCTTGTTATGTTTACTTGTTGCTGAACTTGCAGGTATTTTCAGAGCTTCCATCTCTGAGTTTCATCAGGTGCGCAAGTTTGATTGGGCACAACAATAGTCAGGAAATGCGGACATGTCAAATGCAAGATACAATTGCCAAATTTCGAGATGGTCGTGTACGTCCAGAAGCCAATGTGATGCATTATTATTTTAAATATGATGCATTTGGTAAGGGAGACGTAAATGTTTGTGCCGATTGTGCAGGTGACTTTGTTAGTTGCGACAAGTGTTGCTGAGGAAGGCCTTGATATAAGGCAATGCAATGTTGTTATTCGCTTTGATCTTGCAAAAACTGTTCTTGCATACATTCAGTCCAGGGGGAGAGCAAGAAAGCCTGGTTCAGATTACATATTGATGGTTGAGAGGTAGTATTGTCGGGTCTGACTCAGTGTTAAAGCCATCTCATGACTAGTAACAGATGTGGGCAAACTAAAATTTTTTACATCTCAGGGGAAATTTGTCTCATGCCACATTCTTAAGGAATGCTAGGAATAGTGAGGAGACCTTGCGGAAAGAAGCAATTGAGAGAACTGACATTAGTCATCTGAAGGACGCTTCAAAATTGATTTCCATGGACATGATTCCAGGAACTGTGTACCAGGTGGAGTCTACTGGAGCTGTTGTGAGCTTAAACTCTGCCGTTGGACTTATCCATTTCTATTGTTCTCAGTTACCCAGTGACAGGTGTGCTTAGAGAAATGAAATTTAAGATGGACACTGAAGCTAGTATCATAATAGTTTTGACAATAATTAAATTATTGCTCAATTATCCATGTTATTTTAGGTATTCAATACTTCGTCCAGAATTCATTATGGAGAGGCATGAGAAGCCTGGAGGTCCCACCGAGTATTCGTGCAAGCTTCAACTTCCATGTAATGCACCGTTTGAGAAACTTGAGGGTCCAATATGTAGTTCAATGCGCCTTGCGCAGCAGGTACAGTATTTACACAGTGTAGTTCTAACTTCAATTTTCCTTTTTCATACTCTTGACTGTCTTCTGCTTGGTTTTCAGGCTGTTTGTCTGGCGGCTTGCAAGAAGCTACATGAGATGGGAGCATTTACTGACATGCTTTTGCCAGACAAGGGAAGTGGGGAAGAAAAAGAAAAAGTTGACCAGAATGATGAAGGTGAACCACTTCCGGGGACTGCTAGGCATAGAGAGTTCTATCCTGAAGGTGTAGCCGATGTACTTCAGGTTAGTTATTCCTGTATATTGTATGGTTAATGATTGGTGATAAGATATATTTCTGGATTGATTCTCTTCTTTGTCTAGCATGCACATGTTTAAATTTTCTTTGGCCTTTCAGGGAGAATGGATCTTATCTGGAAGAGATGATTACACCCTCAAAACATTTCATCTTTACATGTATGCTGTAAAATGTGTTGACATAGGCTCTTCAAAAGATCCATTTCTAACTCAAGTTTCAGAGTTTGCATTGCTTTTTGGCAATGAGCTGGATGCAGAGGTGTGCTAGCTATGCCCAATCCTAGCATACTTGGGATATTTAAAGCACTCATCTCTGACCCATTAATTCTTATAGGTCTTATCGATGTCGATGGATCTGTTTATCGCTCGAACCATGATAACTAAGGCATCCCTTGTCTTCAAGGGCCCAGTAGATATTACTGATAGTCAGGTTCGTTGTCAATTTAACCTTTAGACTGCTGATTAAACTATGTAACTATTACTTTTTGACATTCTGGCATCCGATGAATTTAGCTCTGGTTTTGTTCAGCTGGCATCCCTTAAAAGCTTTCATGTAAGATTGATGAGCATTGTACTGGATGTGGATGTTGAACCTTCCACCACTCCGTGGGATCCTGCAAAGGCATATTTGTTCGTACCTATGGTTGGCGATAAGTCTGTAGATCCTTTTAAAGAGATTGACTGGGATCTGGTTGGAAAAATTATTGGAACAGATGCATGGAACAATCCCCTTCAGAGAGCTCGACCAGATGTTTACCTTGGTACTAATGAAAGGACACTTGGTGGAGACAGAAGGGAATATGGATTTGGGAAATTGCGTCATGGTATGGCTTTTGGACAGAAATCCCATCCAACCTATGGGATCAGAGGAGCTGTAGCACAGTTTGATGTTGTGAGAGCTTCTGGGTTAGTTCCTAGTCGGAATGTATCTAAAACACAGAATATGGATTTGACAAAAGGAAAACTAGTCATGGCTGATAGTTATGTTGATGCTAAAGATTTGGTAGGGAGAATAGTGACAGCTGCTCACTCTGGGAAAAGGTTTTATGTGGACTCTATACGCTATGATATGACTTCAGAGAACTCATTCCCGAGGAAAGAGGGTTATCTTGGTCCTCTGGAGTACAGCTCGTATGCTGATTACTATAAACAAAAGTATGATCTACATTGATTTCTTCAGTCTTCATTTCTTGTTCCATTTTTCCCCTCACCTTCAGGTGTGGATTTAATTCTCGAATTCCTGATTGATTTTTATGGTGTGATACGAGGCTTGGATGGCCTGAATGTACCTTTGTTGTGCTTGAAGAGAGAAAAGCTTATCTTAGTCTATGATGGGAAGTAATGTGGTTATACAATATCAATACTTGGTCCCAAGTTCCTCATAGATTGGAGAAGCTTTTGTTTCTTCTTGCATAACAAGCGTACATTTGGCTATCAAGTCTTCTATCTTTTATAGGTATGGAGTTGAGTTGATTTTTAAGCAACAACCTTTAATAAGAGGACGTGGTGTTTCATACTGCAAGAATCTCCTATCCCCTCGATTTGAGCACTCGGAAGGTATTAATTTCTTTCATCAGGAGCATAATATTTTATGTTTGTTGAGGTCTTCACAATCTTTTATAATTTGCTAGAGCTAAGTGGACAAACTTTTTGTACTTGTAGCAAGTGAAACAGAATCTGAGGAGATTCTCGACAAGACATATTATGTTTTCCTTCCTCCTGAGCTTTGTTTAGTGCACCCACTCCCTGGATCACTTGTTCGAGGTGCTCAGAGATTACCCTCAATAATGAGGAGGGCTGAAAGCATGCTGCTTGCGGTTCAACTTAAGCATATAATAAACTACCCCGTCCCTGCTTCAAAGGTATCATGTTTATTTGATTGGGACAGAAGAAGAGAAAAAAAAGGCAGAATTGGTTGTTTGGATAGAGATAGGTCATGAACAAAAACTAGTTGATGAATCTGTCAATTTTCTGCAGATCTTGGAAGCATTAACAGCTGCATCATGCCAGGAGACATTTTGCTATGAAAGAGCAGAGCTTCTGGGAGATGCTTACTTGAAATGGGTTGTTAGTCGGTTTCTGTTTCTTAAACATCCCCAGAAACATGAGGGTCAACTAACTAGGATGAGACAGCAAATGGTGAGTAACATGGTTCTATACCAATACGCGCTTGATAAAGGACTTCAATCATATATCCAAGCAGATCGCTTTGCTCCGTCTAGATGGGCTGCTCCTGGTGTTTTACCTGTCTTTGATGAAGATACAAAGGATGGGGATTCATCCTTATTTGACCAGGAGAAATCACTTTCTGATCATAAAGCAAGAACAGGTCATCCTGGGAATGTATATGAAGATGATGAAATAGAAGATGGTGAGCTTGAGAGCGACTCTAGTTCTTACAGGGTCCTCTCTAGCAAGACACTAGCAGATGTTGTTGAAGCATTGATTGGTGTTTATTATGTTGAAGGTGGGAAAAATGCTGCAAATCACCTCATGAAGTGGATAGGAATTCAGGTGGATTTTGATGATAGTGGGCTTGAGGATACAATAACACCGGCTAATGTTTCAGAAGGTGTTCTTAGGAGTGTGGAATTTGACGCACTAGAAGGTGCCTTAAATATTAAGTTCAAAGACCGGGGCTTATTAGTAGAAGCCATTACTCATGCGTCACGACCTTCTTCTGGAGTGTCCTGCTATCAGCGGTTAGAGTTTGTTGGTGATGCAGTCCTAGATCATCTCATCACCAGGCACTTGTTTTTCACATACACAAATCTGCCACCTGGACGACTGACAGACATGCGAGCTGCTGCTGTAAACAATGAAAACTTTGCCCGTGTTGCAGTTAGACATAAGCTCCACATACACCTTCGACATGGGTCCACTGCCCTTGAAAAGCAGGTTTGACTTTCTTCCCTCAGGGAAATTCCCTGTTAGTGCAATGAGCTGACTGGTGTTTAGTGTTAATCTTGACATTGTTTGGTATTAATATTTCAGATTCGGGATTTTGTAAAGGAAGTTCAGGAGGAATTTTTAAAGCCAGGATTCAACTCTTTTGGTCTTGGAGATTGCAAAGCTCCAAAGGTTCTCGGTGACATTGTTGAATCGATTGCAGGTGCTATTTTTCTCGACAGTGGAAGAGACACTGCAGTTGTGTGGGAGGTTGGTTTCAGCTATTGACCCTGATTCAGTGCAACCCTTCGCATCTTTCTTCTGTCTTGCTGTTTACTGTGAGGATATTTCATATCAACGTATATTCTCACAACCTTTTTGTTCAGGTTTTTCAACCTCTTTTGCGTCCAATGGTTACTCCGGAAACACTGCCGATGCATCCTGTAAGGGAGCTGCAGGAACGTTGCCAGCAACAGGCTGAAGGCTTGGAATACAAAGCCAGTCGAACAGGCAATCTGGCTACTGTTGAAGTTTTCATCGATGGTGTTCAGATAGGAATTGCTCAGAATCCACAGAAGAAGATGGCACAGAAACTTGCTGCAAGGAATGCTCTGGCCGTTTTGAAAGAAAAGGAAGCAACTGAAGCTAAGGAGAAGAATGATGAGAATGGCAAGAAGAAGAAAAATGGTAACCAAACGTTTACTAGACAAACCTTAAATGATATCTGCTTGCGTAGAAACTGGCCAATGCCTTCTTATAGGTGAGAAATTTCATTCATTTTCTTTTCCCCAGCAAAGTAATGATAAACAGTTTACTAATTGGTACTCCGGATTTCAGGTGTGTGAATGAGGGTGGCCCTGCACATGCCAAAAGGTTTACATACGCAGTTCGTGTGAATACAACTGACAAGGGATGGACAGATGAATGTGTTGGAGAGCCAATGCCAAGTGTTAAGAAGGCCAAGGACTCTGCTGCAGTTTTACTTTTGGAACTTTTGAACAAACTGTACTCGTGACATTCAATAACACATCAGTGCTATATATTTATTTGGGAAATCATTTGTTTTCTCTTGAAAGAGTTTAGCTACGTAAACATTGTAGTATAGAAACAAGGTCCCACCGTTCAAGGTTCTAATCATTTACTTCACAACAGAAAATCCATTGGTTTTACTTGGTCGTGACCAAGCTGTCTTGTAAGGTATCATCTTTCTTCAACATCAAGAAAAACCAACAGCACTTTGGTACAACACTTCTACTGTCACTCGGAGGTAAAAATTCAGAAGAATTTAATGCATTCTTACTAATCGTTCTGAAGGTAATGTTTCAAACAAGCAATGATACAAACTCAAAAGTGAAATGTCAATGAAAACCACTTATTCAAGTCCCCTCGGAAGAAAAGTTGTGAAGGGACAAACTTTCTTTACCGCCTAAGTGTGTGGAGAATGTACTCAGCGTATAAGTCCCTGCAGTGCAATAATTCGCAGGTCAGAACAACTAACTAGTACTTGATTAGCTAAGTAGCTTTCACCGGGGTATGCAAGCAAAAAGGAAGCAAAACTCACATTGAGTACTGAATGGCTTCAACAGCAGTGGCTGAAGGCAAAAATTCATCAACTGCAACTTCCTTGTTTTCGTTTTTCTTGTCTATTCAGAAATGTTAAAGAAGCCAGCGTTTAAGCAAGGTTGGAAAACATTAAGTTGGAAGGAAAAGGAAATGTAAAAAGTTTTGATCACGAAATAGAGAAAGGGATACAGTCTTCAAAGAACTGGCGGATCTCAGAAAGGCGGTGAGGGGCCAGTTGGTTGATATCAGTGTAGTGCTTATATTCTGGATCATCAGCACATACTGCAATGATTTTGTCATCTTTCTCACCCTGAAATGGAATTTGACAAGGACTAAATTCAGAGTTCAAGAAGAAATCTATTTTTCAAATCAAGGGTTTAGTACTTTGGAACCCGATGAAGAACTAGATGATATTACCTGATCAATCATGGGCATGAGTCCAATGGCCCTGGCTCGCAGAAAACAACCAGGAAGGACAGGCTCCTGTCAAATTACCAATTAAGTGAGCAAATTGTCCAGTTGAAGTTTAAACATTCTGCCGCTGGATTATCAGACCAAAATGCCAGAGTACTAATTGCATTATCATGAACTGGGATACTTGCCTGCATGAGCACTAAAACGTCCAAAGGATCATTGTCTTCACATAATGTGCGAGGGATAAAACCATAGTTATGAGGATATACCACGGATGAGTATAAAACACGATCGACCTATGAAAAGAAATGAGAGGAGAGAAATGGTGTGAAGCATAAGAAAAATAAATATCAAATTAGAATGCTGAAGACGAAAAATTACTTTATACCTTAATCAATCCTGTCTTCTTGTCAAGTTCATATTTAACCTTGCTCCCTTTGGTGATCTCAACCACCTATGCATAATTTGATGGCAAGAAAATCATTCATTAGTATAGCCAAGTGCTTGGACATAAGTATATCAAAACAGATATGCATTCTAATGATAAAGAAAAGGAGAAAATGGAGATTTCAGCAAGTCAACTCCTCCAAACTTCTGCTTGATTTAGCATTTTCAGTTCCATTCCCAATGCCAACAATCCATTTTGTTTTAACCAGTTCCTACATTCATTTTGTTTTAAGTTCTCCTATACGAAGTTGGAATCAGGACGTACAACGTTGAAAACGTTAGGGGCTCCAGGTCCTACAAAACAACAATTTCACGTTGTGATTAATTACTGGCACACATACTAAGACATTGTGATTAACTACTACTACATACTAAGACAAAACAGAATAACTTGGTCATTTGAGCCAAGAAGGTACCAATCTCAAGATCATGCCAAGGATGTGCAGCAACAGTCCTTCTTGACAAAGTTGAAAGGATCCTCTCATTCAAACGAGGAGTTGGACGCTTTGCTTCAACTTCCTTTCCGTCAGTTTCTTTGCTCATCTTCAACCAGACTATTAAAAAGGAATTTCAATGCTTGTCAGTTGATGATGGATTGCTCAGCTCACAATAACCAGTTTAGCAAGGATCAAGTCAAGCGAGTCATAATAGGTAATTCTACGATGATTTCCCGCACATTCAAAGAAAATCTGCCCACTGAAATGTTGATCCATACCATGTTAAAGTGTTAAAGATAAGACTTTTTTTTGCTTGACTAATGGACTGTCACATGCATTTCAACGAACTGAACTGTGAAAGGCCAGCAGGGCATTAAGTTCACAGATCGAGTAAACACAGTACATTGCTCGCAGATCAAGTCTATAATGTGATGACGATAGATCAGGTATCTTGGTGAATTTTCCAGCAGATGTCATCGAAGGCTCAGTTTCATAGCATATAGTTATTATATACAGAGCTAAAGCATCGCACATTTCTTAGGAATGACAAGCTGACAACTAATGTTGTCCATAGCATCCATATAAAAAGATGGTCCTAACAGCAAAAGACTGGGGCAAGATGCGTCTTTGAATGGAAACAGGAACATCCCATTCCCAATTCCAAGTTCTGTACTTTCACATGTTTAAACGAAGGAAGAGCCTTTACTCCTTCGCATCTAAACGAAATCGGACCAAAGTTCCAAACTTTATCAAAGACTACTAAAACATGTAAAATCCAATGGTTGATGTGCCATGCACGAAAGCCCAGAAACGCATATACGCTAAATCACAAGATTAAATGCGTCCTTCCCAACCCAAAAGGCATAACAAAAAGGAACTTCCATTGGAAACAGATAAAAATAAACATACCTTGATCAGTTAAGAAGTAACAGAGGTGTTGACCAGCGAGATCAAATTTGGGTAAAAGGGAAAGACTTAGGGGCAGTGATCCTAACCCAGCGCACAAGTGTCTTTATATACGCGTGGGAAGTGAGATACCTGCCACTTTTGTTTAAAGCATAGAAACAGTGATACGGAAGATGTGGTCAAATCGTGGAGATCCTGCCTTGTGTTTGCAGTCAAGAAAAGTTAGTTGGATCCATCCAACATTCAGACTTCAATACTCAATAGGCCTCCTCTTCTTCGTTGCAAATAATAAATAAATTACCAACTTGTGACCTTCTTCATATGGTATATGCCGAATATCACAAGTTGTGGGATGCTATTGGACAGAAATTATTAACTGCATTGGATGACAGGATTGATTGTTTATTACGGTATAAATAAGAACACGAACAACGATGGACTTTCAGAGTTTTGTGTCTGGGAAAACTACAAGGCTCCAAGTTATCAATCAAAAAAGGAATCTTTAGCATTTGTGATGCTCTTACAACTTTGTTACTTGGTGAACACATAAAAGATAAACACTTTTGATTACAATCTCATCAAGTAAACAGGGAACGATTAGCCCTTTTTGTAGTTTTTTGATTAAGTTAAACCACGAAGGATTTGATATTCCAAACGTTGGAAACTTCGTCCTTTTTACACTATGTACACGTAAAGGTATAATTCATCATCTTTTCATCAACAATTCAAAAGACAACGTGGTTCATTTCATCTTATCTTCTGATGAATAGCCTTCAAAGATTGAGTGCGTTGGTACGAGTAGGCATTGTTGATAAGAATGACTTTACTGTGACAGCTCAGCCGTTGAAGGTAAGGCTGTTGCCATTTTACACTTAAGTGTGAAAGGAGTCATTTTGGATTAGTTTTAGGTACAGATGTGGAGGTGACATGTAAAGTGGCGATCCAATTGTCACAGCTGACAAAGTCTCCCTTCTCTCCAAGATCAAATCGAGGAATCCTAAGTAAAAAATTGTACCAGTACTGAGTTCACCTCGGAAGCATATGAGGTTTGTCCGCCATTGAGGACCTTTTTTCTGTGTGCTATAAGTGGGACCTTTGAAGGCACTAGATCAGCTGTTCGACGAATCGTTGTTCCCACCAAGGTTTTGGGATCTGTACTATACCCGCTGGTATCGATCAGAAGGTACCGTACTAACCAAATAATGGTACGATGGAACCTAACTTTGAGATCGGCCAAAAATACTGACCAGTATCGGAGTTTTTTGTTGGGTACCAGCTGATACCCAACATACTGGCCGGATCCAGAAAATTTAAAAAATTTGAGGATCATTTTGCAAATTTGAAAAATTTTAACCTAAAACCTAACCAACCCCCCGGACCTCGACTACTGCAATTGCCTCTCTTCTCTCTCAAGTCTCACCCCCTCTCTCTCACTCTCTCGCTCTCACCTCTCTCTCGCCGCCGTCTGGATCATCTCACCGTCGCCAACGCTTGTTGTCTTCTCCAGTTGCTCTCA
>JANTPM010000004.1:5623317-5637277 GCA_025434745.1 Erythroxylum divaricatum | reverse complement strand
AGAGAGATTAAGAAAATGCATTTTTCTTGCTCATGCATAATATTAGAATATATGCACATAAATATTGAATCTTTGCAAAAAAAAAAGTGTACATGCATTCATTGACAACTTCTGGGTATGATTGTTTTCAAATATGATTTTATTGAAAAGGAGAAGAAGACTGAGTAGAGAGAGTGATCTTGTTATGGGTTGTGATAAGGAAAGATTTGGAAACAAAATTGGTAGTGATCTGGAGAATGTTCACTGAGTGTGCTTCAGTCTTTTAGCCACAACGTTTTCTCTAGTTGTCCAAATAAGATGACTTTTGATTTGAATTAACCTAGAGATATATGGATACATTTCGTATGAAGACATCTAATTTCAATTCTGTCTTTAAGAGTCTCAAAATTTCATGAAGTTGAGAACTGGGTGCAGTACATTGGGAGCTAAATGTAAAATTTGTGTTTTGACTTCGGGAGACATTCTGAATTAATCTAGATAGATTTTGGCAAATTTTCCTTCTTGAGAGTTGTAAATATTGCTCTTATCTTTCCAATGGTATATAGATAGATTTTGGCAAATTTTCCTTCTTGAGAGTTGTAAATATTGCTCTTATCTTTCCAATGGTATATAGTATAGAATTTTTGGACATCTGAGTCTAAAGTTATGATCTTTATATATGGAGATGCAAAAGTAAAATGAAGCAAAAGTAAGACGGAGCAAAAGTAAGACGAAGCAAAAGTAAGATGAAGCAAAAGTAAGACAAAGCAAACTAAGATGAAGCAAAACTAAGTAGGACAAAGCAAAGTAAGATGAATCAAAAGTAAGATGAAGCAAAAGTAAGATGAAGCAAAGTAAGACGGAAGCAAAGTAAGACGGAAGCAAAGTAAGAAGATGCAAAAGTAAGAAGATACAAAAATCAGAAGGAAGAAGACGTAGAAGATAGAATTTGTCTTCAAGGTCTTCATGAAAGTTGTAGATCTTGATGTCCTATTTTGAACCATCTAAACAACGCCTTAATTAGAAATTTCTAGAGAAAGTTATAGCTGTTCCCCGAAACAGGTTCAATATGATAGAGGACAAAATCATGTTGGATTTGTTTGGTTATAACTCCTTTTCTAGACACCCAAATGACTTGATTCTAGAACCATTGGACTCGTAAGATATTTATATACATCTCTACCAAAAATCATAGCCCTTGGAATCAAATTGAGAAAGATTGGGCGAAAAAGTGGAACGGGTACAGTGAGTGTATTCTTCAATAGTATGAACTGATGTTATTCTACTAAACATACTTTAGTATTTTGATGATATCTTGATCTGTAGAGCTCAAAATAAGATGATTTTTGATTTGTGGTAAACTAGAGACATGAAACTACAAATGGTATGAAGAACTTGGAATCTAATTCAGTCTCTTAAATGTTTAAATTTCAGATGTAAGTTGTATATATTACATTGATTTGGACAAGAGTAGTCCAAAAATGTTGAAGTATATCTTTTGAATCACTAAACCGAACTGAATGATTTTGATGTCATTAGAAATTTAAGACAATGGGGGACATATTCTAGAAGAAAATGTTATGTTAGAATATTCAAGGGTATTGTTGGCAAGATACTTTAGTATAAAAGACATAAGGCAAAATTGAAAGGGCATATGTGACAATTCTTAATCATTAAGGGCATAATTGGAAGAAAAAGTGTTGTCTTGCCTATAAATGGAGCAGAAACAAGTGAATGAAAGGAAAAAAAGTAGATGAGAAAAATGAAAATGAGAGAGAAAGAGAAGGAGAGTTTAGTGGTTTGAGAGAAAAGAAGATAGTAGGTTAGGGTTTAATTCTTCCTAGTCTTCAAGAAAGATTTTAAAGTTGTCCAAGAAGAGAAAAAGGAAGAGGAAGAAAGGAATTTCAATTTGAGCTAAGGATCTCTTCATTTGTTGAAGAATCAAGGTACGATCATTTTGAATCTTTTGGATTTTTTGAAGGATTCTAGTTCATGAAGATTAGAAAATGCCTGGGTTTAAGTATTCTAGAATCAATTTTAGTGATTTTTGTATTATGGGATTTTCAATTGGATTCCTATTGAATGATAATCTGGATATTTTGATATCATATGAGGTTAGAAAAGAGATGATGAAAAATTGAGTTATGATATAAAGTAACCAAGTGTTCTTGAGGTGTAAGCTTATGAATAAGGCAGACACATGCAAAGGGTAAAGATTGTAAGGAGAATTTAGAAAGATTATGTACAAATGAAGTGTAAAGCTAAGTTAAATTAGATATTTATGAATTATGAAATGGGAATGAGCATAATATGTGTTCTAGAACATATGCCCGGGATTGTCATTGAGCATGCATTATACATGGTCTATTATTACAATTGTGCATAAATGAATGTTTTTACGTGTGCAATTATTGATGAGTGTGCAATGTGTGTCTTGTATAAATGGGTTGTCCAGGTCAAGTGTCCGTATTCAGGCGTTCCCAGAAATTGAAAGTGAATATTAACCTAGAGCGTACTGTGAGTAGACCTAGATGGTCTCATTTCATTGTTTGTTTTGTTTACAATTTTGTATTGATTGACTACTCCATGCTCATATGAATGTGAATGATTGTGTTGATTTCCGGACAGAAGGTCCGATGATTGTGGATTGATTAGGATATTGAAGTGTTACTTATATGTGAATGAGATGAACTAAGTGTACCTCATTTAATGATAAATGTGTTCTGAATATGCGATTGCATATGAATGAAAGTGTTTTCTCAATTTTAATGATGAATGCCAAACTAAGGTCCAATGATATGACAATATGAGTGAATAGGAATATGCAAATGCAATTGATGCATTCCATGTCATGAATGCATAAAACATAATGGATGTTGCAACCAGAGAAGCCACCGATCAGAGCTTAAAGCTCAACGAGTGAAAATGAGCCTTAAGCTCAAAAATGATTCAGAGCCTCAGGCTCAACGTTTAATGAGCCCTATATAGGACAATTATCAATGAGCCCTATATAGGACAGTTATCAATAAGCCCTTTAAGGGACAGTATATGTTGGACCCCGATCTTTTATTGGACTTTAGCATTGGTAAATGATTATGAAATGAAAAATAAATAGTGAAAGTGTAAAATTATGAAGAATAGGAAATCTGAAATTTTAGGCTAAAAGTGCCCACTAAAGCTTTGTAAAATCTGATATTATGATGTTAATGAAAGACTTTTGAATTCTATTGTATTTTGTAAATGTTTGATAAAAAGATGATGTAGTATGATGTTGAACATGACCTCGTCCAATTAGTAGAATGGTGTTTGTTATACTTTCTTTGCGTTTGTGAGACAATTTCTGGTTTTAGTGTGGATGGATTGTTGGCCCTCTTAGCCTTCTTGAGTGTCATGGAGGATGGATGATTGAAGTGTTTGTGCAGGTGCTGTAAATTGTGTGGGTGTTTAAAGAATTTGGTTAGCGTAAATTTAAGGGAGATGCTGTCAAAATTTATATTATGGGCAGAAACTTTGACTAAGTTTTTAACCTTCTTAGAGTTTGAATTGGATTAGAAGATCTTCTTGAAGAATGTAGTTCATGTTTAGAGCTTTCCATTGGTATATAATATACCATTTTTGGGCTTAGGAGTAAGAAGTTATAAGGTTTGGAAAAATACAGTTATTGTTTGAAATGTCATTTTATAGGCAGTAGTTTTGAAAGAGGTTTTACCTCCTTTAAAGACTAAATTGATTTTTTCATCCTTCATGAAAGTTATAGATAAATTGAATAGCTTTAAAATGATGTATAATATGCTATTTTTGATTGAGGAAACTGAAAGATGTGAAAATTGTGAAGTTTGGATGTGGTATAGGATGACCAATTTTTTGGAAGAAACTTTGACTAAAAAATTGACCTTGTTAGAGGTTAGAATTGCCTTTAAGTGATTTATGAAAGTTTTAGATTATGTTTTTATTTTTCCATTGATATAAAGTATAGAATTTTTGGACCATGGAATAGGAAGTTATGATTTATGGAAGTTGTGATGCTATTTTAGGATTGCAATTTTGGGCAAAAACTTTGAGTAGATTTTTGACCCCTTTAGAGATGGAATTGGTTTTCTTGTTCTTCATGGAAGTTGTATATCTTCCTTGGAGCTTTCTATTAATACCAAATTTGTCAAATTTGGAGTTCAGGAGCAAGAGATAAGAATTTTGGAAATATATATATATCAGGCGGCTCGCGTTCGTGAGGTGTCATGATCGCGAGCGCCTCGCGTCGCGAGGGCGAGCTCGTCGCAGGGCGACCACTAACTTTTCCATGCGATTTTGCTATTTTCATCCTAATCTGACCCTCTTCCGATCTTTTGCTTATAACTTTTCCGTCTGACATCCGATTGACTTGATTTTTAAAGCGTTGGATTCCTAAGACATCCCTCTATCTCTCCAAGGAAAATTGTATATTTTTTAGACTAAATTGAGGATGATTGATTTAATCAAATGAGTTGAGAAATTTTATGAACATGGTTCAGTATTTTAGTAAATTCTTGGTCTGTGGAGATCCAATTGAATTGATTCTAGTTGAAAAATACACTAGAGACATGGGGCTACAAGTTATCTGAAGGGACAGAATTTTAATTCAGAATTTAGGATTTTCAATTTCTGAATTAAAGTTCGGTTTAATGTTCGGTCTTGGTTTCGTAAGAGCTGAAAGTATTTTGACCATAACGTTTGCTCTAGTCATCCAAATGAGGTGATTCTTAATTTCCATTAAACTAGAGAAATAGGGCTACAAATGTTCTGAAGGATTCGAGTTTTAATCTAGTCTTTAAGAATGTCAATTATTGGATGGAAGTAAATCACCGGAAATTGTTTTAGTATAAGAATAGTCCAAAATGTTTGGAGTATAACTTTTGGAGTAGTGCACCAAATTAAATGATTTTAGTGGAGTTATGAAATTGAGACTATGAGGAACATTTCTCTAAAAGGAAGTTTTAGCAAATTCCTTCAATTTGATGGTTAGAAAAATGTCCTAATGTAAGCATAAATTAAAATGAATTTTAGGGGAAAATTTGGAAGATCACTTAAAGTGTTAAGTTTTAAGGCTTTTATAGAGGGGCATAATGGTCTTTTTGCATTCTTTAATGACAAGAAGAGTCGGTTGTCGTTTAAGTAGAAGAGAGGCACAATTTTGGAATTAAAAGAAAGAACAAAATTGAAAGAAGAAAAGAGAGAGGGAGAGCTTTGGTGGAGAAGAGAAAGGGGAAAGAAGAAAGATAGCTAGGTTTCGATTTTTATAGGTCTTTAAGAAAGATTTTAGAGATGCTCCAAGAAGGAAAAAGATGGAATAAGAACAGAGCTCCATTATGAGGCAAAAAAAATTTGAATTTGGAGAAGATTAAGGTAAGAAAAATTTTTACTTTGTTAAATTGTGAAAAGATTTTGGTTTAGATAGCTTGGATATTGAATGGGTTTGTGATTTTTAAAGTTAATTTTGGTGATTGCATGGTGTGAATTATTCAATTTTGGATGTTTATGAATTAGAGATTTTTGTCTTGGAAGAAGGAAATTAAGAGAGGAAATGGAGAAATTGAGGCTTTGAACAAGTTCCAAGCATGCAAATGAGGCGGGTACCATGTTTATATTTTGAATTATAAGCTAATTATAAGTTTTCGAAAAATCAAGAATAGAAATGTTTTGCAAATTCATTGTTTACGTTTTCGAAAAATCAAGAAGGGGATAAATATTTTCAATTTCATTGTTAATGATTCGATAAATTGCTGCAATTGCAAAATGCATTGTTTTTGCATAATTTGAGAAATGCCTATAATTGATGATTTCATTGTTTTTGAATGAATGTGAAATTGCCATGTGAATTTGGATGAAGAATGTGCAATGTGAATGGAAATATGTTTGAATTATGATACGTGTATGAAATTAAGTTTTCGAAATATGCCTTGGGGCAGTCCGATTTTTAAGTGTAAATTGTCTATTATGTGGGTTTGGTTAGGTCCCATAAGAGGGTCAAGTGCACTTGTCTAGGCTTCGCCCGCATGCCTGCTAGTGGTATTGAAGCTCCGTTAAGGACTTCCATAAGTTCATGACTACATTGAACCGCTATGTGGGAGGGTGTAGTACGTTCTGTTCACGGCTGCACAGGACAACTATGTGGGAATGTGCAGTACGTTCTGTTTCTGAACCGTTCAAACCATTATGATGTGTTTATATGTTTCTGTTTTGTTTCTAAGTGTGCTTGCATACATGTTTTAAGAAATGTTTATGAATTCTTCGATAAATTGAGAAATTTTGAGAAATAAGTATTTGATGAATTTTATCTGTGAAAATTTTATACAATGGCAAAAGTTTTGAAAAAACATGATTTTTGCTTATTTTTCGATTTATAAACATATTATCCACGAGCTGTAAAGCTCACCCCCTTTCATCCCCATCTCTAGGTAATCATGAAGGAGATCGGATGAAAGAAAGACAAGACGTTCACTCGTCATGTTTGTGATTGTATTTTTGTTTAAGTTAAATTGTTATAAAAATGAGAACTTAGGCTTATGTTGTGTATTTTGAAGATTTGTATATCCTTGTATTTTGGTTTACAAAATTGATGTTATATCGTGGCTTGAAAATGCCACTTTTGCTTAGTGATGTATTTCTTTTGGAGTATGTTATTGAATTATGGATTTGTGTATAAAATAGAAAAGTGAATTATGATTTTATATACAAATTGCATATGATTATAAATGTGTTTGTTTGTGTTGGAATTCCAGATGGGAAGTCCGATGAATTGTTTTGCTGGAATTGAGGTATTGAAGTGCTTATTGTGTATAAATTGTGGATATATGGATATGTGTGTTAAGTGTTTATTGGCAAAAGAAAGGAATGATAAGATTTTTGGGTAAATTGATGGTTATGTTTTGAATATGAAGAATCAAGTAAATTGAGATTGTGATTGAGGATGAATTTCCAAATGGGAAATTAAATTACTTTGTATGAAATTGAACAAAAAATGAAGAAAAAGAAAAAAAATTTATACCGTTTTGGATAAGGTTAGATCAAAAGTAGTCTTGAATTTCCAACGCTAGTTTACTAAGGTGCATGCTTCGGATGTCGAAAATTTGTTTCAGTTTGATTGAACCGTTTGTTTCGCTTTGGATTCTTTCGCTTTTTGATCCGATTTTCGCCTACGTTTGTTTTTGCTTTGGCCCATTTTCGTTTGTGTTCCGTTCTTTCGGATTTGATTCCTTCGCTTTTTGTTCCGCTTTCGATTTCTTTCGCTTTCGCCAAGTATAAGTTTGCTCACGTTTAGTACATGTTTTCGATTTATGATTTCGGGGTTGGGTCCCGTTGTTTCCGAAATTGCACGCATTTTCGATTCCTTATAACTTCCGATCCGATTTGTGTTTCACATTTGTTTTAGCCCACTTTCGGTTTTGAGATCCGTTCTTTCTCTTTCGTCCTCTTTGTTTCGCTTTCTGTTTCCGTTTAGGATTCCGTTTTCCGGTTGGGCTCCGGTCTCAAAATCGAGGCCTAACAACTCTAGTCTTTGATTTTGGCAAATCTAGTTCTTGCTTGAAACCTTTACTCATCTTGATAAAGTCATTCATGTGCATTACTTTCCATTGGTTCAAAATATACAATGAAATAAGATGTTAAGAAGAAGAAAGCATTAGAAAACAAAAAATTCATGACTGATATCTACAAAAAATTAGAAAACAACTTTAGCTGAATTATCGCTATCAATAGCAAGTCCTAAAATCTACCACAAGTGTTACACCACTTCCATCCCCATTAAAACTAATACAAGCAGATGATATGTGGTGATAAAGTTGTATATTATTGATAGAATCTAACCTTGAAGGAATGTAGAACAGTGGAGACATGATGTGCATATCCACAGATGACACAGTTATGGCATTGGGGAGCTCTTCTGATCCTACTGATAGAAGGATTCATATGCGGCTACTCTAGTCTTTGATTTAGGCAAATCTAGTTCTTGCTTGAAACCTTTAGTCATCTTGATAAAGTCATTCATGTGTGTTACTTTCCATTGGTTCAAAATATACAATGAAATAAGACGTTGAGAAGAAGAAAGCATTAGAAAACAAAAAATTCATGACTGATCTCTGCAAAATCCAAAACCTTATAGATGACATCCTAGTCATATTGCATGAGGAACTAAATTCAACATCTTTCAGGTCAAACTCAGTATTTGCACTGCATTATATTTAGTCAAGTAGTAGGTGATTAGTCTAGCACTAATGATTTCCAAATTAGCATCAAGAGTTTTCGTATTAACAATAAAGACATATATCATCTGCTTTCATAGAACTCAAAGAAAAGCGCCAGTCATCCAAGATGAATTTTGATTCAAAAGAAAAAGTAGCTATCTCCATAGGATTCAACAAAAACAAAATTTCATCACATCCCATAAGAATCCCTTTAATCTACTAGGTTAGAATCATTAGATAATAAATATCTTCCCTTGTATTTCTCACCTAAATCAAATCTATATCATGACTAATCATACCTAGTCTGAGAGAAATTTACCTCAAAATTCCACTCTCCATACAAGTTAGGATCATCTTTGTCCGACTAAACATAAGTAAATGCTTGAACTTCCTCGAAACTGTCCCGTAACAACAGCATCGCCATGTTTTAGCAAGAACCCATCTTATAGTACACTCGTCCACATACAAGCTACTTGAAATTTAATCTCTAAAACATGCAAAGAAAGAATCAGTAACAAAGCATTTACAAGATTCAATTGAATATCCACCCTCAAAGAAACATCCACAAGCTTTCTCCCATATTCCTCGTCCTCGAACATATCTAAAATGTCTCAGAGTTGGTAATGCCAAAGAGGAGCTTCATTCAATACAAAATCTCTTTCAAGTTTCGTTTTTTGTTATGAAAAGGAAAAGTGGGTATTGACTATCGAATTAAAAAAAATTAAACAAATAACAATAAAATCAGACCTTGCCGCTAACCACGTCATCTTCCTTCTCGCAATGCGTCTGCGACTCTCCCTTCAAGGTCGTCAAGTGCTTGAGATCAGAACTACGACCCAGCACGATGAGAAGAAGAACTACAAGAACGTAAGCAAAAGTGATCGAGGGTATCGGCTTGGCTTTGGCGAGAGCAAAGCCAGACCCAACGAATTTTATTAAAACGTGACATTTTAGCAGCGGAACAGCGATAGTGAAACAACTGATCCAATGCCACCTTTCAAGGCCCTTCTTTGTATTTCGTGTGGACGTAGGCTAAGGGAATGGACAGAAGCTGATAACTAGACTAAACTTGGTTATTCTGAAACTTGGTTGGTTTAAAGTTAAGACAATAATTTTATCCTTTTGAGCTCAGCTCAAAGTCTCTAACCATAATTTGAATTCTTTGTCTTCTCTAAACCACGTAGTAAATCATAAAACAATGAAACATTGTGTCCAATATAGTGTGGAGTTTAATCTATCACAACACTATAAAGGTTACGTATAATTGACCCTTACAAAGTGGGAAATTTTGTGCAGTGAAATTTGCCCTTTGAAATTTTATTTAAACTTTCTGGTGAAGTTGGTTTTAGTTTGTTAGCCATTTTCATTAAGTTCTGTAGGTTGAATGTCTCAGGAATTGTCGGATGACATGAGGATGTGCATACAAGGCATGCAGTTACGTAAAGATTCAAGAAATGCAAGAATTCAAGATGATCAAGAACAGTCGGTTAAAGTTAATTAGATGATAGTTAGAAAACTAGTATAAATTTGTAATTGATTACAGAAGATGTATAGGATAAATCATTGAATGAAATCTCAGTTTTTCACTAAGTTCTTAACATACTCTGTTCACCTCTGTTTCCATTTCTGTTTCTCACACTTGTTTCTCTCTCTACGTTTTCTATTGTTTAATCGGTTGTTTGTGCATGGTTGATCAGTAACAACAACAAGTTCATACATAATCTCTAATGTATGATGAGCATATTGGAGAAAAGAGAACAAGAATAGAATGAGAGCTCATCAACTCGTTAAGAGTGCGAGTGCACATAATCTGATCGGAGAAAGTCATTACAAGATATTTGCAGTGGATGTACAGTGACTCAAGTAGTGTTTAATTAACAAGGATTGCTCAACTTCTTAAAGCCTTCTCGGGAAAAAAATCAAGGGACAAGCATAGAGTCAGGAGACATGGATATCATCTGTAGGAGGCTTGAATTTGAGAAAGTCTCTTCAAGTGCAGGTCCTCTCTTGCTATTTCCATCGATACCTTCTTTTGTAATACGTACCATTTCCCTAGCAACTTCTGTGATGCCAATTTTACCATCACCACCAAACAAGAGGCACCTTGTTGCAAGGTCTGCAACTATCTCTATCTGTTCCCTGCAAAATGACGATTGTTCGTGATAATAAAGACCCGGATCAACTATTTCTTCTAACTTCCCACTTCTAATTTTCTTCAACGCCATTGCTGGCAAGTCCTTGTGCTTGGAACCAGTGACCATCTCTAAAAGCAACACACCGAAGTCGTAAACGTCATTTCTTTGATTTAGCAGGCCTGTGTATTTTTCATGCAGATGAGATTCATTTCCAAGTCGGAACCCTGCAATTTTTGCTGATAAATTGATGTCTAAGAACAAGCAACCGCATGTCAGTTCATTGTGGAAGATAGGAGGAGAAAGCTCATACTGCAAAAATGCAAGAATACTTGCTGTTTCAGCAGCAATGTTCAATCTTCTATGCCAACCAAGGCCAACGTTTTGGCCTCCATTGTTGGGGTGCAAATGATCCGACAAGGTACCGTTTGCAGGATATTCATAAACCACTAGAAGGGTGTAGCCACTGTCAATGCAGCATCCAATGACACGAGCCAAATTCCTGTGTGAAAGTGAAGATAAAGCCTCAACCTTGGATAAAGCCTGAATGAAGTCTGTTTCATCTTGGCAATGTATCTTGTGCACAGCAACATGAGAACCATCTCCAAGTACACCAGCATACATTATACCTGTTGTGGTGCTCACAAGTTTTTGGCCATCTTCAAATCCTTTTGTGGCTTTCTTTAGCTCATTGTAAGTGAATAGCCGTGTTCTACATGCTTTCCTGAACGAGACTGTGCTGTGAAAATGGCCATTTTCATATGTTCCAGCTTTAACTGGTCGTTTTAGTAGATACAGCAGCGCAATCAAGGAGCCAATGACAAATAGCGGGCCGATAACTCCTGCACATTACACTTGTTATGCAATCTCACAAAAACCAGAAGCAAAGAGCTCTCGTAGAGCAACAGTGCATAAGTACTTTCCCTCCAGGGATTATTCGAAGTGCTTAAGATTGATTATAGTCCATAAACATCGTGCACCGATTTCAGACTTTACTAGGCCAAATGTTCCTAGAACTGGCATTACGTACCAGCTAAAATTGTGACTGTTCTCTCATTGTGCCTTCTGGTGTGGCTGGCGCTGCCATTTGCTTCTTCTCCATCCTTTAGTGTGTCTGTCAAAAGCATAGAATTCGGTTACAAGCTATGGTCATGAAGCTACAGTACCAATAGTTTTTTGTAGGTCACAAATATAGAGACAGACATACATCATCAACTTCTTTTATCAAAATGCTTCAGCATATCCTAGTAATGATCAATATAACAAATGTGATATTCTGAAGAAATCGGCATTAACTATTACCAAGCTTTTTAAAGGGTAAGGAGCGATTTGTTTGTTTTAACCCAAGAGCGTGAAATAAGTATGTTACTCACATTTCAAGCATCCTGCTCCACTGGCAAATCCGTCACCAACATATCCATCCTGACATTTGCACCTGATCCCTTCTTGAACTGTCGTGGCATTGACAATGTTTGCTTTATCAGCACAAGCTCGCTTAGACAAATTCCCAGGAACGGCCCATTCCAATTTAACCCCGCGTTTTCCACTGTTACTACCCCGAGAAACGACCCAAGAGGAAAATCCTCTGCATCCAAATTTGGAAAACACTGAAAACCCGTCACCTATATGCCATGCACTGTGATCAGAAAGTGGATAACAGCATGCAGTAGAACCATCTGCTCTACCATCACAACCAGGCAAGTCAATTGCTTCACAGGTCGCTTTACACAAGGAAGAATCCTCACAATCATACAACCCTATAACATTGTCAATTGATAGACCGAAATAGTTGTTTCCTGTGAATGCCAATGAATTCAAGTCATTGTATTGACGACAAGTGGAGCTACCAGGAAATTCCAATAATAAACCATCAGAAAAGAACTCGAGCACTCTGTAGCTTTCAGAGTCGATGATGAGGGAAAGGGTGGAGTTTGTGCAAGATAGCCGGAATGCATTGGAAACTGAGGCACAAGAAGTGTTCAGGTGAAATGGGAACGGAACGTGTAATGGCCCGCACGTCTCATTACACTGTTTACTTGAAACCAACAAGGATTCTTGAAGTGAATGAGAGACAGGTGATTGGTGAAGAAGGGTAAAGAAAACTAACGCAGTCACGATTCCAACAGGTAGCATTTGCCTTGAAAATAAGCACTTGACTGCAGAAAATATTCGGAGGAGAAAGAAGTAAAAGCGAAGCGGTGAAACTGGACGCAGTACACTTACATTACACACAACCTATTCAGTCACTTCCACATTATAACCAGAAGGACGACACAGAAGACAATACGAATAGAGACCAGACATCCCATGAAAATGGCGAACCCCGGATGATGATATGGCAAGAAAACGGTGGCTATGGGGAGAGGAGGAACATAGGAGTTGGAGAAAGAAGAGACGATTGGTCCCTGAAATGGGCTACAGTTCATAGCCTACATAGAACCGTGTGCTTAAATGCAAGTAAAAAGCCAATGAATTTAGCCTTTCAATTCACTTCAATGGCTTAGATGAGCGCTCCTCTCTTCACCGTTTCCTACGTTGATCTATTCCCTAGAACAATTATATATATGTATATAGTAACATCAAACTTGCATGGGTTTCGAGCTTTGGTAATATACATGCAGGCGTAATTATGCATGTAGTTTGAGAATCACGGAATGTCAGATTTAAATTGAAAAGCTGAAACTTTGCGCATTGCTCATTCTCCAATGCCCATGACCACGAGCGTTTACTCGCTTTTCTGGTGACTACAACGTGACAGCTGTGATTGCTCACCATTGAGTTTAGCTTTATCCCCGTACCCAAACGCTCTGGCTGTACGGTTCTTGGTTAGGCTGTGACCAGATTGTCGGGATGTTCAATTCATGTGGCTTACGTGGCGAGATCTCAGATACTCTGACACTGACAGAAAGATGACTTGGATAGGTTCACGAATGGGCTTGATAAGTTTGGGCTTCTTCCTAACCTATTAATGGACTCAAAACAACAGGTGGCAAAGCTGGACTTAATTTTTAGGCTTGGTAATTTAGACGTGATGCAGCCCAAATCAATTGATCAAATTAAATTAATTTGTCTACCATAATTTAAAAATTATTATATATATTTAAATTTTAATTACAATGTATTCGTAAAATAAAATTTTGAGTGTTTACTACTAAATAATAATAAAATGCAAATTAAGTATTAAAATAAATTATTAAACAAGTAAAAAATACTTTAACTAAATAATCACAAATTACTTATTCGAGAAATTGACTCAGGCAAACCATGCGCTTACTAAGGTACTCCAAACTTCAAACTTAAAAAAAAAACACAATACTTGAAAGTCCATATATCAAAACTAAATAGTCTAACATGTGTTAACCATTATTTCAATCTCGCTCTTTTGCTATCATGTAAGACATGGGTAATTAAGTTTTCCTTTGTATGTTTCAAGTTGACTGGAATTATCATGGTATAAATCATGCTCCTGCATTTGCTTTACACATTTGTTAGTAGTGTGTCCTAGGCCAATGGACATATATGTGATTCATGTATTAACTATGACTTGTTAATAATATATTATGAGGTATTCCTTTTATATATGCATGTATGTTGTTTATGTAATGTGATTTACGTTCCATGAATGGTACTAGA
>JANTPM010000004.1:5608539-5623217 GCA_025434745.1 Erythroxylum divaricatum | reverse complement strand
TGGAATAGGTGGAGCATCTAACATCCAAAAAATTTCGCAATCCAATGGAATCAAACAGTCGATATACATCATCTAATAAATCAAGGTCTTTCAATGTATCTTCATCATAATAACGAGTAGCAACAAGTGACCGAGATTTTAAAGAAGCAAAGCGAGCACATTCGTCACTATCCGTTAAACCGAAAGGATTGGAATTACCTATTGGACGAGAAACACGAGATGTTGGTGCGGAAGTGGAGTTGGAAGCGCCAAGTTCCAAGCGACTCCTCTTCGGACCCATTGACGAAAACAGAGGAGAGAATAAGGAAGATGAAAATAGGTGAGAGAAAGGAAAGAAAGTAATAAGGGAGGGGAGAGTGGTCGGAAAAACAAGAGGAGAAAGAAAGTTGGGAAGAGTTGTGAGAGAGTCGGCAAGAGGAAGAGAAGGAAAACATATTAGGGATCTAGTCAATTAGGGGTCGAAATAAGAGGGAAATAGAATTCACACGGTCTGTGTAAAAATACATGGTTCGACCGTGTAAACATAGGCGGGAAGGTTGAAGTGTCACACGGTCTGTGTGATTTACGATAAACAGAATTTTCGCTAATATTCTAGGAATTCATTCCAACGAAGAAATCATGTACTTCCTTATGAAATAATTCGCCGATCTGGTACATTAGCTAACTGTTGTCAATCAATTCTTTCGAAGTAATCAACGTGTTGGCTTCAATTTTTAAACCAATTTCTTAGATTAAAAACCAAATTCAACCCAATTAACGCCTTTTGGATTCTTCTCGCACTCCTAACGAAGAAATCTATTTCTAGATATTCATTCAGTTAGAACTAATCTAGCATCTCAGATGTTAAACATTACTTTTCAGTTCTTAGTTTAACACCACCCATATTTAATTCAGAACCCTAGATTAGACAGATCAGATCAATAATTGACGAAATGACTTTACTGAAATTTAATCAACATTGAAATAAAAGAAATAAAGTCATAAGGTTTAATACATAATTCCTAAGCTGAAATAAATATCCTAGAATAAAGAAATTTAAAGGTCCATAACTGAATTAGTCATAAAAGCTAAATGAACAATTAACATCACCATGAAAGATGAAATTAAAAATAGAAAAAAGAGGAAAAAGGAACTCCAATTTTTTCTTAGATCTTGATCTCTCAATCTCTAATTGTATTTGTCGATCTTTGTTTCTTCTTCTCTCCTTCTCGGCAGTATCTACGAATCTGAAAAAGAAACAACCAATCTGCGTCAAAAAGGTATTTTCATACATCCTGTGTATTTTCGGTTATACTTCCTGTTATGTTATGGTCTTTTCCGCAGTGTATTGTGAATACTCGGGCCATACGCGATCCAACAACATTCCCTTCATATTTAGGTAAACTCAACTTCATTTTTGTTTCCATTTGTGTTTCGATGCTATCTACTTGTATGTGGTGATGCATTGTCTTATTCATCTTCTTTATGATAATTGATTGACTTTCTATGAGACTTGCAAGCCAATTAACATTTCCCCTCAATTAATCATTATGTGCACTCTCTTGCTTTACCTCCTTTGTTCATATTACAGTGTATAAGTCAAGTTTTAGTTGAACAATATAGTCTTTTGGTGAACAAATAATTGTTCTCTTTTAGCAATAGTAATTGTAAGTATAAGAGCATATGCATTACACGGTTCCTTCTTGAAGATTTTGCATTTCCTCTCTAGCCATATATTATAGACAGTGTTATATAGGATTAACTTGGATATTATTCAACTTACGTCCTCCTTTTTGTGATTCCTGTTGTACCAAGTTATTAAATCTTATTAGGTTGAGGATGGAAACTGAATCACTCAATCTTTTGATAATTTGGATGAGTAATGATACTCAAAGAAAAGATAACTGAATGTGTACTCTTCTTGGTTGCATAACACATACAATAAAACCATTATGATAATTTTTTTAAAGTCTTGAGAGTTAACTTATTCTTAATAGCTCCTATAAGGTTATTGATGCCCTAGGGAAATCATATTTGTGCCACACTACTTTGTTCCATGGAACTTTGATTCATTTTCCTTCCAATAGCTATCTGCAAGATTTCTTTTTGAAATGACTATTATCACTACTTTTCCATTTCACCTTATTTCCATAATCATAAATTACTAATTCATTCAATTTACCTTTTTGAGAAATTAAATTGATTAATTCATATAGATAAAAAAATGTGCTTACAAAAGCAATTTAAGCTTCAAGCTAAAAAAAACAACACTTGAAAGCCCGTATATGAAAATTGAATATTTTAACACGTGTTAACCATTTTTGCAGTCTCACTCTTCTACTTATCGCACAAGACATTGGTGATTAAGTTCTCCTCTATATGTTTTAAGTTGATTGGAGTTATCTTAATGATGATTGATTGACTTTTTATGAGGCTTGTAAGTCAATTAACGTTTCCTCTTAATCAATTGTTGTGCATACTCTCTTAATTTACCTACTTTGTTGATATTAAGGTATTCTGTATGTATAAGTCAAGCTTTGGTTGTACAATAGACTCGTTTAGTGAATAAATAATTGTTCTCTTATGGCGTTGATAATTGTAAGGATCATAGCCTACGCATTACAATGTTCCTTATTGAAGATTATTCCTTATTAGCCATATATTATAGACCGTATTGATTAGGATTAACTTGGCTATTATCCAATTTACTTCTTCCTCTTTATGATTCCTGTTACACCAAGTTATTTGAGGATAGAAACTGAACAGCAGTCAATTTTTTGGGTTATTATCAAACTTGGATGTGTATTGACACTAAAAAAAAGATGGCAAATTGTTTCCTTTGCTTGGTTACATAATATACACAATAAAGCCACTTTGAGAAAATTTTTCAATATTAAGAATGTGCTTAACTTATCCTTTGTAGCTAGTTATAAGGTTATTGATGCCTTAAGGAAAGCATGTTTTTGCTACACTACTTTATGCCATGGACTTTGGTTCCTATACCTTCCAAAAGCTATCTGTAAGATTTGTTTGTGAAATGGTTGTTATCGCTACTTTTCCATCTAACATGATTTCCTTTGTCTCTACTTAGTGTCACTGTGAGAGCTTGAGCACTTATTAACCTTTAAATATCAATCCCATAAGCTATTAAGGCATATTGCACTATGTTGTTTTCAGGTATGGTGTTCCTTAGTGAATTGAACTCTTGAACATCCACCAGGGGTTGTAGATTTTTTCGTGTATCAATGCAGAACAATATTATACTCCCATTTTCTATCATGTGCTTAATTTTTCCTTTAAACTTGTCCTTAATTTTGATGATGTTGAGTAGGGTCTATGAGCAACTAGCTTTGGGTTTAGAAAACTAGACATTTTGATTCCTTATATAGTATTCATGAATCCATCATACCCATAGTGAAATCTTGTCAACTAGGAGTCTCCACACCCTTTTAAGTAGTGAACTATTGTCAACTAGGAGTCTCTACATGCCTTTAAGCATTAAGATTTGGTTAATGACTTTGTCAAGTAATATGCCTAGGTCCCTTCCTTTTGGGGTTTGCAAACTTCACTATATTTAATTTTGTCCATATAGTTCCCTTCCTAGTTTCCTTTCCATATAAACCTCCTTAATAACTTTTCAATGGATTTATAGACGATTCTAGTGAAACACAAATGTGTAGCCTAGTACACATGGAGATTATTGGGGACATCTTTGATGAGTTAGATTCTACCTGTAAAAGATAGACTTTGTGAGGTCCAACTTGAGATTATTAACTTTATCTTCTTTATTATAAGTGTGAAGTCCTTAATAAGATGGCCTCTTAGTAGTTATAGGAACCCTCATATAATAGATGGGGGATTGGGAGTTTTAATTCCTATTAGAGTAGCTAACCATTTAGTTATCCCTCTTACATTGGAAGAAACTATAAGGGAGCTCTTTAATATGTTGATGACTAGTTTAGATAGTGATTTGAAAGCATTTAAAGTTGTCATTAGTACATATATTGAGCTAAGATCAACTTTAAAGAACAAAATTAGGTCATTTGCTAAGGATAGACTTCTTATCTTAAACCCTTACACTCAGAGAGAATTTTGAAACTATGATCTTTGTCGATTGCAACTTTATCAACCTTATTAGTACTTCCATTGTCAAACTAAACTGATAGAGGGATAGGGGATCCCTTTACCTTAATCTCCTGGCTTCCTTACTTATTTTAATTGACTCACCATTTATAAGAATAATGTATGAGGCAGTAGTGATTCACTGAGAGATCCACTAGGTGAATTCAACCAAAAAATCAATTACATATAGAGTGTTAGAGTGTTAAGAAGGAAATTCCAATCGATTGAATCATATACTTTTTGAAAATCTATTTTAGATGTGTAATTTATGGATTAGTTCTTCTTTGAGTACAACAATAACAACAATAACATCTCAATTATAAACTCGCTGAGATATAAGATCTAGGGATGTTTAAAAATGTGCAACCTTATGCCTAACTGGTAGAAAGACCGTTTTTGATAAAACCATAAGAAAAAAGAAGAAAAAACTAAACTAAAATAAAAATAAAATATATAATATACAACAAAAATTATAAAGTATAAAACAAAATAAAATAAATAATAAATAATAAATAATAATAAAAAACATATTAAAATAACAAAAATAAAAATAAAAATAAAAAATACTTACAAATAAAAATATAGAAATAAGTAATAAAATAAATATAGAATAAGGTAAAGAATAAAAATAGAAGATAGAAATAAGTAAATAAATAAAAATATGAAAGAAGACAAATTAATAAATAAAATAAACAAGCAATTATATGAAAATATTTAGGGTACGTAATGAAATCTTTCAGAAAAAATACTTAGGAAAAGTACTATATATTAAATGTTTAGGCAAAACATAAGATATAAGACTCGAAGAAAGGTTAACAAGATTATGAGAAAGGGACTTCTCTATGAGGGATCCTTTAACTGTATCCTAGTATGCTAAAGTTTTTATTGTGGGTCACGCCCTCTGTAAGTTCCGACATAATCATATCATTTTTAATCATCTCCCCAGTTTTTCTTACGCTTTCTCTTTTCTTCTTACAATTTTTAAATAAAATCTTCTCGCATTTTTTCACTAGAGCATTAGAATGTCTCCTTTGGATATTTCAAAACTACCTAAGTCTTGTCTTTCTTAATTTTCCATCACTACTAGCCACCTTTGATATGTTACTCACTATTACATTCCTGATTTTATGTCTTCTAGTAAGGTTACGCATCTAATGGAACATCCTGATCTCTGCCATCATCAACTTATAACTATGTACCTATTTGATAGGACAACATTCTACCTCATAGAGCATGGATGAAGTCATTAAATGGTAGAATTACCTTTGAGCTTGAGTGGTATCTTTTTGTCATATAAAACTTTTGATACACTCTTCCATTTAAGTCACTATGATATGATACAGTAGACTATGTCTTTATCGATCTCTCCATTGCTTTAGATGATAGATCCTAAATACTTAAAACACTCTTTTTATGGTATAAGTTCTTAACCAATCTTTACTTTCACATTGGAAGCCACTCTATAGCCTAAAAAGTTACACTTTAAAGACTCAGTCTTAGTCCTAATCAATTTCTACCATTCAATTCTAGCTTATTTCTCTAAAGTTTTAGCTTGACATTGACAACCTCTTTTGTCTCATTCACCAAAATAATATTATCAGCAAACAATATATGCTAAGGCGCATCCTTTTAGATATTCTTGATAAGATCATATCTATCACTATTGCACATAGAAACAAACTCAATGAGGATCTTTGATGTAGCCCAATATCGATAGAAAAATGCTCTATATCTCTTCCTATTATCCCTACTCTAGTCTTTACATCTTCATACATATCCCTAATATATAAGAATGCTATCCCCAATAGTTTTCCCTCAAATTTAGGCTCCCTCACTTGAGTCCACTATATGTGTCAATGCTTCCCTCAATCTTTCAGCTAGAGCCTTAGCAATCACCTTATAGATTATGTTGTAACATGAGATTTACCTTGGGGATGAGGGTAACATAAGTCTTATTAATCTCCCATAACATTATACCTTTTAAGAAAAATTCCTTCACAACTTTAATCACCATATTTTTAGTGTGACACCATGTTTTCTGATGAAACTGTACCATGCTAGAGCTTTATTAAGGTTTAAAGAAAAGAGGATTTTCTCCACTGTTGTTGTTTCTATTGGTTTAACGAAATCATTCATCACCTAACTCATTATCTGATCCTTATTGGAGGACTTAAGAACATTCATAGATGATTAAGCTGTTATGGTAGTACTAATAAACTTTGTAAAGAATTTGTATACTTAATTATGTATCTTCTCTCTGATGCTTAATACTCTAGCATCCTTTGTTATCAAAATAGGGGTTTTGTTAGTGTTTTTCGTAGTTTACACTAATCTATAAAAGAATTGAGTATTTTTGTCTTTATTGGATAAACATAGAACCTTGGATCTTTGCTTGATTAGAGACTAGTTGTTCTTTGTTATGATGTTATATTACCTTAGTGCCTCTTTTTCCTTCTCTAGTAACCCTTAATCTTGCGAGTTCTCATAAAGGTCTTTTTAGAATGAGAATAGCTTTTCCCTGGCGTATTCTACTATATATGTGTGAATTGCTCTTTTAGTTAATTTCCTTTTTATCTTCCTTAATGGCCTGAAGTTACTTCATGTATCTAAATCGGCTAATTCCTTTGGCATTTCACTAATGCATCTTCAAAACCTTCCCCCTTAATTAGGTAGTTATTAAATCAAAAAGGAAACTTCTTGACTTAGATTTGGAATATGTTTTCTACAAATTAAAGAGTGTGATATGAAAGTAGTTGGTTGAAAAAACCAACCTTGCTTACTGTGGAAGTATCTAACTACTAAGTGTTCATTAGAGCTCTATCCAACTTTGACTTATAAAATACCTCCCCTCTTGTTTGTTATTCCACGTGAAAAACTGACCCTCTATTTTTAGATCTAATATTTGAGCATTAGTATAATAATCCAAAAGTTCATTTGTATGATTTCTAGGATTCAAATTTCCTTTTGTTTATATTGGACTTATCATAGAGTTGAAATCACCTATGATCAACCAAAGCTCGTCCATTATTTTCCATATCTACCTGATTTTATTCCATAGAGAAAATCTTTGAAATATAAAGTTGAAAGCATAGTCAAAGGTTAAGTAAAAATTTGTAAAGTTGCCCTTCACTTTGGTTTGGAAATACAATAACTACTCCTCGACCACAAATTAGGTGATTTCCACTACTTATTACTCATATAACATTATGATCCTCCCATTGTAATGGCAAGAGTGATTTGATAAGATAGGTTAGTGTTTATTGATGAAGCTCAACCTATTGCATTTAATTTCTTTGATTTTGGTTTCCAATGGACCAATGATGATTGATGAAAGGTCTATACTCCTTAACAAAATGTTGGATTCCAACCATGATCGAGTCATGGGTGCAATGGAAAATAATATTTTACAGTTTCCAATCGAATCTCGATAATTGTAAAACTTGAATAAAAACATTAATTGTAGTGTATAAATCATAATAAAAACATTAATCGTAGTATATAAATCATACTTAATTCGAGTTTCTAATTAAAATCTTTGAACAAATTCTATACCATGTCAACCACGAGTTGTTTAAACATCCAGTCTCTAACGATATCCACCAAATCAATTTCTCAACCTTTGAGAGAAAGAACAAAAAGTGTTAGCTTCTTTGTTTGTTCTTCTTATTAATAGAAAAATAATTAGGATTTTTTAATTTTATTAAAATTAAAATTTTTAATTATAATTATAAGTATAATTAAAGTCAAATTCTAATTATAATTATTTTAACTTTACTAAAATCAAATATCTCATATTTGATCCCTAAAGTTTGTCAAATTTTATAATTAAGTCCAACTTAATTATATTGATTTTCTTTCACAAATTGTTCTTTGATGTGTGACCCATTATGTTCCTATATTGACAATGATTATAAATTATCATTCTAATTTACAATTAGAACCAGATAAATTAAAAATTCTTTTAATATATCTTTAATTCTCAAATTAAATAATTTATAATCATATATCAAAATTGATGTCTAGCAACATATCATGATCACTCAAATATCTGGAATATCAAAGTAGTTTGACTAAACTTGTCTATATATGGTTATGATGTATAATTTAATGATTTCGTCAACTAATATTCTAATTGGATAGAGTATGGATATAATGTCTACTCTTTTGGTCCAATCGCATTCGTTCTTGCTAATTAATAATTGATTTATAATTAAAATTTGAAAACGCCTTTCTTAAATATCAATTCACTTTAGCTAGAGAATTTCATAAATAACTATTAATCAAGAACAGTAGAATATTATCTGTAATTACTTTAGAGTGACGTATCCTGTATTGACTTACTCAACTATCTTCGTATAGTTCATACTGTATCTAAGTACTACCAACTGAATTATTCTAGGGCAGTTCATAAGTAGCAACAAAACACAGTAATTCTAACATGAGATACTTTGGTAATCTCAAGTTTAAGGATCAATTATACAGCCATTATTATGAGAAAATCTACAGACACATAAGTAATATTCTATTTGGGATTCTCATAATCGAGTTAGTTCAGTGATTTATTATCTAATAATTACTCACATATTAGTTTAAGTATCTCTATACTTTAATTTATCATATCAATTACTTTCTTCATAAGAAAGAGACATAATGTGTGCTAGTTTTACTGTTTCAACAATATCCTATTTTAATGAAACTGCAACTAAGAACATTTAGAAATAATGCGTAAATGTAAATTGAATATCACAATTATGATCTCACTATAATTTCAATTATACAGTAATTATTCCAGGAATTTTATCTTCAGTATTCAAACATCAAATACAATTAAATTAATACAAAAGATTAAGAATGCCTTTTCATTAACAAATGATAATGTCATACATCAAATTGCATCCAAATGATTGGCTACAAGGGCATAAACTAACACAAATCCATTAGCATATGTTGTTTATTAAATCTTCTTGTATTCTAGGTTAAAATGTTCATTTTACTTAGAAATTGGGTGGTTTTTTTCTCCTCCTTTGCAACATCATATTTGGTGCCTAGAGGAGGGAACATATTTGACTAAAAAATAAAAATGTCAAATATGGACATAGTAGACAAAGAAAAGAGTGCCTGAGGGGGTGAACAAAAGAGATTAAAAAGGCGGGAGGAAGGATGAGGCACATAATTCAGTACACTAATTTAAGAGAAAATGGGGGATTGATCAGGAGGTAACACAATCAATCTTCAAAAAGAGTCGTTTTTTGTGTTGTAAATAGAGAAAAGGGGATCTTGATAAGAAGAAATGCAGTGATGAAGCTCAGTGACATACACAAGAGACAAGTAATGATGAATTAAAAAGATATTGAGTTAAGATGAGCCCAACAAATTGTAGGTTTAGAGGTTTGGAAAGCTTGGCGCCCCTGGTTGAAGTTAAGTACCACACCACCATACATGAGTGAAGTTAGAGAGAAGCAGGAGATTTTCTCACTACTTGCAGCTTATTCATAAATTTTCTAGGACTATTCTAAATGGTGTGTTAATTTTATAAATTATATAATCTAGATAAATTATTTAAAATTAAAACAAAGAGTCTTAAATTTTATTTTTAGTTAACATATCTAACTTAATAAACTCTAATAATGAAAATATAAAGGAGCTCTATAAGAATTAAAATTATAATTAGTCTAATCGAAAATATTTTAAATATTATTTAAAATTTTAAATCTAAATAATTAAAATGATGTTTTATTAATCTTAAAGTCTAATTTATACTTCAGATTAAAATATTGACTTGGCTTGGCTTCGTAATTGTCACCTTCGTATTTTATTCCAAAAATAATGTATTATATAAATAAATGGGTTACCATAATTTACAAATTATTATACCTTTTTAAATTTTAAATTATAATGTATTTATCGAACAAGTTTCTTTGCCTGTGCAATATCACCGTTATCGTTACGTACAATACTATAGGCTCAACAATGCTAGGAACTACTCCAAGTTTAGTAATAAATTTCTCGATCTAAACTGCTTCTTTTACTGCCTTTGACACTGAAATGTACTCAACCTCAGTCATTGAATCTGTAATGGATAGTTGTTTGGAACTCTTCCAACTTATTATACCACAATTAACTGTGAAGATGTACCCTAACTGTGATCTGCTATCATTGGGATATGACTAAAAACTAGTATTTGAATATCCTTGAACTCTTAGTTCAGCTCCTCCATATACCAAGAAAACATCTTTAGTTCTTGTCAAGTAATTTAAGATGTTTTTCACAACTATCTAGTGACCCTCACCTGGATTGACTTGGAGCCTACTTATTATGCTCCAAGTATATGAGACATCTGGTCTAGTACATAACATTGCATGCATGATTGATCTAGTTACCGAAGCATATGGATATAATCCATTGTATCTCTCTCCACTTGTGTCTTTGGACACATACTCTGTGAGAGAGAAATCCCATGCGATATGAGTAAGAATCCTTTCTTGGAATTCTCCATGCTAAACTTCTTTGATCAATCTCTATTGATTTTTATTCCTAAAATATTGGTTGCTTCTCCTATATCCTTTATGGAGAAATTCTGAAATAACCAAACCTTTACGGACTATAGCATAGGGATGTCATTTCTAATTAGCAATATGTCATTCACGTATAGCACTAAAAAATGACTGCACTCCCATTAACCTTCTTGTAGAAGCATAGTTCAACTGCATTTTTGATAAAATCAAACTCTTTGATTGTCTCATCAAAATGGATGTTCCAACTCTGTGATGCTTGCTTAAGTTCATAAATGAAAATTTTCAACTTGCATATTTGATTAGAAAATCTCTTGGATTTAAAATCTTCAGGTTGTATCATATACACATCCTTTTACAAATTCCTGTTAAGAGATGTTTTGACGTCCAACTTCCAAATATCATAATTATGATATGCAGCTATAGCCAATAAGATCCTTAAGGACTGTAGCATAGTTACTGGCAAAAAGGTTTTATCAAAATCAACTCCTTGTTTTTATTTGTAACCTTTAGCCACTAGCTTTGCATTGCATTTATGTACATTACCATCCATGTCAGTTTTTCTCTTAAAAACCCATTTGCATCCGATAGGTACGATACCATTAGGCACATCCACCAAGTCCATACTTGGTCAATGTACATGGATTCCATTTTAGATCTTATAGCTTAATGTTATTTTAAAGAATCAATGTCAGACATTGCTTCTTTAAAATTTGTAGGTTCATCATATATGAGTGATACATTATCATTCCCTTGTTCTATATGTAGATCTAATCTAGTGGGGGGATGACATATCCTACTAATGCATCGTAGACTATGTCTCTCTTTAACTCTCAGTTGTGCATCATATGTATTAACTTGAGGTTCTTGTTTCATCTCGATATGTCTTTGTGGCTCTTAAACTTCACTAAGTTCAACCTCACTCCCATTACTTTCTTTGAGAATAAATTCTCTTTTTAAGAATGTAGCATATCTTAAGACAAACACCTTTTGCTCCACAGGATGGTAAAATTGATATTCGAAACTCTCTTTTGGATGCCTCATAAATTTGCATTTATTTGAGTTAGATTGAAGCTTATCAGATATTGCACGCTTCACATATGCATCATATCCCCAAATCTTTAAGTGTGACAATCTTGGTCTTTTATCATTCCATATCTCATATAATGTTTTGTCAACCAATTTGGAAGGAACTCTATTTAGAAGGTAAATAGCAGTTTCAATGGCATATTCCCAAAAGGAGATAGGAAGGACTACATGCCTCATCATGAATGTACCATATTTAGTAGTGCACGATTTCTCCTCTTAGAAACTCCATTATGCTATGAACTTGCAGGAGGAGCCCATTATAAGAGAATCCCATTCTCTTTAACTAACTAAGAAACTTGTGATCTAAGTATTCACCACCTCGATATGATTTAAGTGTCTTAATACTTTTGCCAGTTTGTTTCTTAACCTCAAGTATAAATTCCTAGAACTTTTCAAAAGTTTCAGACTTTTGTTTCATTAAGTACACATAACCATATCTAGTATGATCGTATGTGAACATAATAAAATATGAGTATCCATCTTAAGCACTATTAGACATAAGTCCACATACATCTGAATGTATTAATTCTAGTAACTCACTTTCACGTTGTTCATTTTCACTAAAGGGTACTTTGGTCATCTTTCTTAATAAACAAGATTCACAAGTTTCATATGATTCATAATCAAAAGGATCCAAAAATCCTTCTTTATGTAACTTTGTGATTCTAGTTTTATTGATATGTCCAAACCCACAATGCAATAAATAAGATGGATTTTGTTCACTTAACTTTCTTTTCTTTCTAATTATGTTAAAAATCAACCTTTTAAAAACTAACTCATACAAGTCATTTGTAAGTAATCCAGATCCATAATAAACATCATCTTTATAAAAAGAAAAACTATTATTGTTAATAATAAAGACAAATCCATTCAAATCCAAAGAAGAAATTGAAATGATGTTTTTTTTGTAATAACAGAAACATAATAACAATTATTAAGTTCTAATACAAGGCCAGAAGGCAAAGCTAAACTGCAAGTTCCTATAGCTAATGCAGCAACCCTTGCTCCATTGCCAACTCGCAGATCAACTTCATCTTTCCTTAATGATCTACTCCATGTTAACATCTGTATGTTATTACATATATGAGAATCACATCTAATATCTAATACCCAAGTATCTGGAACAAAAGTAGAAGATTGTTCTCAAACATAAACATACCTAAAGAGACAACTTTTTTAAGTTTCTTATCTTTCAGGGAAGTAAGATAAGATGAGTAGTTCCTCTTCCAGTGTTCGTTGACTCTGCAGTGAAAACATGTAACCTTGTCATTGCTCTTCTTCTTGACACCTCCTTTGGGCTTTACTACATTAGCAGAAGCCTTTTTTTCCTTGTTCTTATTCTTATTAGATCCCTTTTTCTTATTCTTAGAAGAATTCATAACAAATACAAAACTGGGTATTTTCTTAAGGCACCCTTCCTCTGCATTAAGCATATGTAACAGTTCAAGCAATGTCATGTCCTTCTAGTTCATGTTGAAGTTCATGTTGCATTCATTTCTCCATTCATCACATGAACTAATTAAGCCACTTTTGATTGTCCATCCTAGAAACATAAAAAAAAATTACAAGCCTTTTAGGCCCAAAATATTCTTCTTGGACTTAGATCTTCCGCTTCAAACTCTTCACTAATATGATCCAGCCCATTCGGTAAATAAAATGTAATGGCATTTCTAAAAATAAAAAATTTTCACTTTGAAAATAAAAATTCCAGCACTAGATTTTCATAAAATTGAATCTTTGTCATGACAAAAAATTCTAGCAATTGTTTTCCTTAAAAACTGAAACTAGATTCACTGAAACAAAATTCCAACATCTTTGCTTTCACAAAACTGAAAACTATGCTAATACATAAAAGGATACACCGAAACCTTTGACTCTCCATTTTTTCAATCCATGGCTACTCCATCTTCATCATTACATCAATTTGTACAATACAAAATCAAAGAAAATAGGAAAAATGAAGCCAAGGAGGAAACATGGTGATGATAGACCACCCTCCTTATTACAACCAAATGAAGAAATCTTATATGGTAAATTTAACTTCTATTGACAACCAAAAGAGCAACACATACACCATATATATTTCTATCACATAAAAATATGCAACATAAAAAAATGATTTTCAACCCATGCATCAACTATATAGGAACTGAAATTATGCATAAGAAACTTTTCTCTGATACCAATTGTTGGATCGGGAAAAGAAACCATGTCATATTTGGAATCGGTAGATTTCAAAACTATTTAGAAATCTTATTGTAGCGGAAACAATATATCCAAATCATCATTCCAATCTATACATGATATGGTATAAGGATAATATTAAATATAAACAAGATAGTGATATTACCGAATCCTTCACTACAACTTTAATTCCTTGCTGATCCTCTACTTTTTCTTGTATCCAAAACCTTTGCTTTCGAATCATTTTCTTTGTCAATCTATCCTCTCCTTGTTGTTGTATCCTCAACCAATTTGATTTACCTCTCGTTCTTTCAGGACAACTTGGTTAACAAAATCCTTTGGTGGAAAAGGAGAAGAAATGTTTGGAGGAGATTTTCTTAGAAGAAATGAACAAAAAATGAGACTCTTCTCTTACAAATTTCGACTCACTCATGCATGAAAGGAGAGAGAGAGTCAAACCACACAAGAATACTTTCTTACACACTTAATTTCGGTTATGCATGGACTGGAAGAAGAGAATAGCATCTAATGCATCACTTCTTACTTTAATCAATCATCAAGTAGCCAATAAATGACACTCTTCTCATTTATCTTTAAGATGGCTATATGAAAAGACTATTAACCTAAATATGACTTACCAATTTTGGTTTGGAAGATGGAAGAAGGAAGATGGTCCATCCAATGCATATCTTTCTTCTTTAATCCAACGATTGCAAATAGGTTATATGTTAACATTAAAAGATAACCATTAAACCATTTAATGGTAAGTTCATAACTCCATTTAATGATGAT
>JANTPM010000004.1:5572752-5591893 GCA_025434745.1 Erythroxylum divaricatum | reverse complement strand
GCATATCAACATTGAGCATCATTTTGTGTTTGTATTAAGCTTTGATATGTATGATGTTATGTAAGTAAAGTTTGTTTAAACTCTTTAGTATTGTAATGAGATTAAGAATTGAAGTTTCTTTTGTGTGTGAGTATGTTTAGCTTGTGGTTAGATTTGAACGTATGTGTTTGTTTAAAATGTTTGTGAAATTTTAGATTCTGAGTGTTTCACCGCAGCAAATCTTTTTGAAGGCGTCTCAACACGCTTAGATTTCTTATAAATGTAATACTTTCCACTTTTCATTCACACCACCCTTACGCGACTGTCTTGAATGGTCTTCTCGAAATTCATCTCAAGACTCGAGTCAAGTATCTGTTGGTATTCGAATCGATTGTTGGGCTCCGAAAACAGGGTCCAACAATAAGTACTTCTCGCTCAAAGCATCTTGATATAAGATACTATTTTATTAAAGAAAAAGTCGCTGAATTCTACATTACTGTTGAGTATACACCTACAACTAGCAAATTAGCAGATCCACTTATAAAAGGCTAACCTTTATATGTGTTTGCAGAACGCGTCTCTCGCATAGGATTATTAGGAGCCTAGTTTGATAAGATTAATGGGAATTTGCTATTTTGTATTGAACATGATAGTGCTTTGTACGGATTGCTTATGACTTATATATATGAAACATGCATAATGATATTTGCAATCACTTCTTGTTAATATTGACATATATATGTTGATGTATATATGTAGTTTGACGAAATGACAGGTACAAAAGGAGACAAATGCATAGTCTCAGTTGTTGTAATGCATGCATGTTGTTTTAATGGTTATTATTGTATTTAAATATCTCCAGAGCCTAATCATATGTAGTAAATATATCTTGTCGATATGATAATGCATATGAATTATTTGACTGCCTTTGGATGATGGAGATTGGTATGATGGTTTGATTATATTGTCCAAGTAGAATAATGTTAAAAATATATGAGCTAATATAATCACAACATTAATTCCATATTCACAACTATTAATCAAATTGTCTAATGTATGTTTAATAACCATAATAGGATGATTAATAATTTACTAATTACATTTGAGGCATATGGTAGTACCTTAATAACTATATGTTGATCTATTAAACTATAGTTCACCGCATCCTTTAAAGGCTACAATTATCCTTTTTCTACCCCCCTTAGGATAGAACATGTTATGAAACACAACATATAGTGAGATTGTGTTAGGGTAGCCGTGGGTATGTGTTAAGAAAATAGGGTCTTCTACAATAAGCTTCCTCTCTTGCACAAGATTTGTTGATATTGATAAGTTATGATGTCTAAAATGGAGAGAATGTATCAAGATTCCATGCCAAACATTGGAGGTATGTTTATTTAATGTGTAGTTAATGCTTTAAATAAAATGTGGATCTTGGCACTGTGGTTATTGATGACCGCATTTATGTATAACAGTAAGGGCATAAACTAACACAAAATCTATTAGCATATATTGTTTATTAAGTCTATTCAACCATCTTGTATTCTAGGCTAAAAAGTTCATTTTACTTTGAAATTGGGTGATTTTTTTTCCTCCTTCTTTGCAACATCATGTTTGGTGCTCAGAGGAGGGAGCATATTTGGCTAAAATATATTAGTGTCAAACATGGACGTAGTAGAAAAAGAAAATGGTGATTGAGGGGTAATGAACAAAGTAGTTTAAAAAGCCAGGAGGAAAGGATGAGCACAAAACTTGGTACACTGATTTAAGAGAAAATGATCAAGAGGAGATTAAGACAATCAATCTTCAAAAAGAGTTGTTTTTTTTTTTATGTTGTAAATAGAGAATAGAGGATCTTGATAAGAAGAAACGCAATGATGAAGCTTGGTGAGATACATAAGATACAAATAATGACGAATTAAAAAGATACTAAGACAAGATGAGCATGAAAAACAATAGGTTAAGATGTTTGGAAGCAGTAAATTAGAGTCCCTAATTGATGATAATTAGCACATCACTATACATGAGTGAAGTTAGAGAGAAGCGGGTGCTTTCTTCACTAGTCACTATATTCAACTTATTCATAAATTTTCAAATATTATTCTAGATAAATTATTTAAAATAAAAACAAAAATTCTTCAATTTAATTTTTAGTTAACATATCTAACTTAATAAACTCCAATAATGAAAAATATAAAGTAGCTCTCCAAGACTTAAAACTAAAATCAGTCTAACCTAAATTATTTTAGTTAAAATAATATTAAGTTATTTAATAATTAAAAAATTAAGTAATTAGAATGATGTTTTTGTTAATCTTAAAGTCTAATTTAGACTTTAGATTAAAAGATTGACTTATTACCATAATTTACAAATTATTATACCTATTTAAAAATTAAATTATAATGTATTTGTAAAATAGAATTTTGAGTTATTATTATTAAATAATAATAAAACAAAAATTACATATTAAAATAAATTATAAAACAAGTCAAAAACAATTTAACTAAATGATCACAAATTGTTTATTTATAGAATTTCAATGACTATTCAAAGTGGTGTATTAATTTTATAAATTATATGTTCTAAATAAATTATTTAGATTTAGAACAAAGAGTCTTCAATTAAATGTTTAGTTAATAAATCAAACTTAAGATAATGAAGAATATAGAGGAGTTCTACAAGACTTGAAACTAAAGACTCGCGGATTAGGCCTAGAACGTAACCTGATTCCTAATATATTGGAAAAAACAGTTAAAGAGTCCTATGTACAAAAAATATGATTTAATTTAATGTTCAATTAACAAATTAAACTTAGTAAACTCTGATAATGAAGAATGTAATTAAAACTAATATCGAATTCAGAAATATCAATTCTAAAATAGTTGGAGAGTAGTGTGTACCTAAGAAGTCTACTCTCTGTACACTTGTAGGCATCCTCTCCCACAGTGTAACAGCCCGAGGTTGCTGCTGATTGCAATATAGACAAGCACATTATTCACTTTTTCATATCTTTTTCTTCTTCTACTACTGCTGTGCTATCACTCCACTCCCACGTTTCTTCTCTTTATCTTTAGTCGCACAAGAAACCAGCAGGGTCACTCACAATTCAATCCATTGTTATATTCTTCTCTCATTCAAAAAAACAAAAAAAAAAAAGCAATATGAATGCACACATGCTTTGGTTATTCATATAACTAGAAAGACTCTGTCCAATTCTGGTATACTCTAGTCTGGTTTCGTCTTTTTTTCTTTTTCCCGGAAGATGGATTCTGATCAGACACGGTTGGTGGGTGACTACGTTCTGGGTCCGAGAATCGGGTCTGGCTCGTATGCCGTCGTCTGGCGAGCAAAGCATAGGAAAACGGGTATGGTAGTTGCGGTGAAAGAGATTGAAAAAGGCCGACTTCCTACCAAAGTCTGCGAGAATTTGCACAAGGAGATTTCTATTCTGAGCACTGTGAATCACCCCAATATTATCCGTCTTTTCGAGGCCATTGAGGTACACCTCACATCTCGCGTAGCGTAGAGACGTTTTCGTTCCATGTTGTAATAATTGTTCTTCGGCTTTCGTTGGTTTCAAGTTTTCTTCTTTTGTGCTTTGGCTTTTGATGGGTAGTCTAAGAAGAAGATATATCTTGTATTGGAGTACTGTGATGGAGGTGATCTCGCGGGGTATCTTCATCGACGTGGGAAAGTATCTGAGGCTGTTGCCAGGCACTTTATGAGGCAATTGGGTATGTTATATATGGTTTAAAACCTTTATGCAATTGGTTTCCTATTCGTCCTTTTTAGGTGATTGAGTGATTGGGTATCTGCTACTTGATCCTAGGAATACTTCATTCATTTAATTGTAATATGATAATGGAATTGGCCGGTTGTTTTCTGATATGTAAATTTCGAAGTATTATTAAGTGTAGGCTTGATTAGAAGGGAAAGAAAGGCTTTGTTGTAGCAGTGAAATAGACAGAAACACCCCCTATGTTCTTAATTTTGTTTAAGTGCCCTGTGCAGCTGCAGGGCTGCGAGTACTTCAAGAAAAACATTTTGTACATCGGGACTTAAAACCGCAGGTGCTTGTTTTCATCCTATATATATATATTATTTCTGAGTTCTTATTTTGGTAGATGCTTTGCTTTAAGTAATGCAATCATGTTATCTGAAAGGGAGAGTTGATATTAATGCAGAACCTACTACTTTCTTCAAATGAAACAGCTCCACAGATGAAGATAGGAGATTTTGGTTTTGCAAGGTAAGGTGACAGTTCTTCAAATTATAAATTAATATTATGAGATGGAAAGTTCTCACTGTTGGTTATTGGCCTTGGGAGTAATGAACTAACTATTCTATGTTATTATTCTGAACTATCTTTTTGTCATTTAATGCAAGTGAGTTTATTATTGTTGTCAGTTGGTGGACTTGTTAGGTTTTCCAGGATTATTTTTCCATTCACGTCATTGAGTTGGTACCTTTTAAAACATTTTCTCACTTCTATGCGCCGGAATAAAAATCACTATCCTGTATACCAGTTATTGTGGTAAAGCTCGTTTAAACTTGGCCAGTTGTTTGGTTTGCTTATATTTCAGGTCCTTGACACCCTGTAGTTTGGCTGATACGTATTGTGGTTCACCCTTGTACATGGCTCCGGAGATTATTCAACATCGAAAGTATAATGCAAAGGTGATGTACCTTGAGATCGATGCATGTGAAGTGGATACTACCATTACTTTTGGAGAGCACAAAGCTTTATGTTTTCTTTTGTCAACGTTGAATGGCATACGCAGGCTGATTTATGGAGTGTAGGTGCCATTTTGTTTCAAATGGTGACTGGGAAGCCACCGTTTGGAGGCAATAATGAAAATCAGGTTTGTGGAGGATCTTAGAAATTGACTTTAAAGATTTTTCTTGCGTTATGACGCTCAAGGTTGAAAAAAGAGTGTTGGAAAGTTAATAACTTCAATGCTAAGTTACCCTTCACTGTATACAGCTTTACCTTAATATCTTGACATCCACTGAGCTGAAATTTCCAAAAGCTGCTTTAAAGGAGCTGCATCCAGATTGTGTTGATTTATGTAGACGACTTTTATGTCAAAACCCAGGTACTTGATTACTGTTATGAAAGTTGTTATTCATTCTTACGAGTGGCTGAGGTGCTTGGTAATTATTTAAATGCCAAAATACTAGGATTTTTGTTCCCACAACCATTCATTGAGAGTTTGCTGTCATTTTTTATCCAGTAAACTTCAAATCAATAAATTGTTTATCTGCAGTTGAGCGGCTAACATTCCTGGATTTCTTCAATCACAAGTTCCTTAGAGAGCCTAGGTAGCTTCTGACATCGAAATCCTTTATTGCTAATGGTAGATGCATTTTATGATAGCTGATTTTCTATCTTGGTCAATGCAACTTTCGATGTTTTAGTTGTTCCCAATAATGCAGGCCAATGGTGGATGCTGCGCAATCTTCTCCAGTTCTGCCAGGTAAAGCAGTTACTGAGAGATTTGATTTTTCTGCTTCTGCTGAGAGTCCCAACTTTCTTCCAGAGCATCCCATCTACTCTTCTGAGGGCAGTCCACAATCAATCCGTTCATCTGTGCATGATGAGTCAGTGGTGCTAGGAAAAGATCATGTTACTGTATCAGGTAACAAAAGTACCCATGCGTTTATGGAGAATACTATAAGTGATGGGGTGCAGACGTCTTCTGAATGGACTCAACGTTTGTCAAACCAATTTGGAGGTCTGTCTTCACATATTTCTTTCTATCATTTTCGAAAAGACATTAGGTATTTGTGCTCTTTGCGAGTACTAATCTGTTCTCATCTGTTCAGTTGCTGATTCGATGGAGTCCATTGAAAAAGATTATGTTTTTGTTAGTCGGCATTGTGCTTCGCTGGATAATTTCTCTTATTATGTTGGCACATCCATTCAAGATAACTCCACTACCATGTTCTCTGCATGCCCATCAAATAGCAATGACCAGGACATGACTGTTATAGTTGAAACAGCTAAGCTGGCTGTTGGTCTCACTTCTAGTCCAGAAAATCTTCAAGTCAATGCTTCAGATCCTACTAGGTCATGCATATCACTGGATCCCTCAACCAGGCTCCAATTGTTGCATCAATGTCTGCAGGTGGTTACAGAGTTGGCCCAAGAAAAGGTGAGCAATGTGCTTTTTTGTTTCTTTTACCATTGATATTGCACAAGACAATATTTATAAAGGGTACATTTCAGGACTTTAACTGGGAATTGCATGTATGTCAGTGTATTTTCATTTTCACAATTATACTGTGGGTTTTGTTAAGATCTCAATACGATCATGCTTTTGAAAGACAAGAAGCATGTAGATTGAATATTTTATGCCTCTTCATTCTAGCATTTGTTGCCACTAGTTATCCAGCGTTCATATCCTCTTACGATCTTATCCTTCCTGGAGTCCACATCAAATGGAAAAAGAACATGTATGCTAGATGTTAACATGTTTGTAATTAGTAGATGTTAAGGTATGCCTAATTAATTTGAAACTAGGCCGTGTCTTAGGTCCCTGAATGACATGTCTATACCTTTCATACACAATACACAACTATAGTTCTATTGAGTTCTTTTGTTCAGTCTTTAGATTGCTACTACTGTCCAGATACCTTGTAATACCAAAGCTTAAATTGGCCTAACAATAACTTTAGTTCCTGAGATAACTAGTTAGGAGATGATTAGTACTCTTTTCATAGACTTATAAAGACTTTCATCTCTCAACTCCTTTATGATATGCTTTAAAACTCAGCTCCTATGTGGAATGTCATATCTATGTTTCATGTGCCACAAAGATAACAATTTATGTGACTCGCAGTACAATGCAGGACTGTTTCTGGAATCATTTTCCATTGAACTGGCCGTTTTAGCTATATGGAAGAGAGCTCTTCAAATTGCAAACTCGTGGCTGATGTCTATTCCAGAGGGTGGATTAGCTGAACATAGTTCAATCATTCAATATTCACGTGTTCTTGGGAATAAAGATTTTTATACAGAGGACAAAGATAAGTTAGATTTTGTGAACCCTTCCTCTGTCCACTCGTGGGCAGAGCAAGGCTTTATTGCTGCTTATGATCATGCAGAGAAACTATCATGCCAGCTTAAAGGGGTTGATGGTCAGGCTATCTATTCAAAATTTTAATTTCTGGATTTTGTTAAACTTTTATTTCTGGGGTTATGGTTCCGCAATTTACTTGAGACGTCTCTAAATTATGCTGCAGCTGCCACTGAGATGCCTGATGCTATGGAGCTAATATTCCAGAAAGCACTCGCCATTGGTAAAAGTGGTGCTGTGAGTAAACTTTTACTGTGCTTCAAATTTCAGTCTGATTGTACCTTTCAGAAAACTTTTTTTAAATCTTTTTAGTTAATTCGTTTCTCGCAGGTAGATGAATATATGGAGAATGTGAGGAGTGCAGCAGTATCATATTCTAGAGCAATGCTTCTGTTGTCTTTCATTTTGGAAGAAGCAACTTCTCTGCCTCTGAACCCTCCATTTTCATTGACTCCTTCCAATTCAAACCGAATCCATAATTACATTATCAGCTTGCAGTCTCACCAATCTCACTTTCTGACAATGCAGCGAGCTCCTAAAGAACCGCTCTGACCCAATTTCCCTTGGTAAATACAACCACTGTACAGCTACTTACAAAGCTTCCTTGAGTTGCTGCGAAATGTAAAAATTCTCCCAAAATCAAGCTCAACAATGGATGTTTATCCATTTAGGAAAATCCCTTTAACAAATAACTGACGTATACTACTTTACACCAAATTCATGCGTTTTGGAGATGATCAATGTTTTTTAGGAATTTGGATATACTACACCTGTTACTGCAAATATTGAATTATTATTACAACTCAATGAATTCCAGACAAATTCATGCTGTAAGAAGCATTCCTGATTCGTATCGGAACAAATTTATAGCCGCTGGCGTGAAAAGTCGTCTCCCGGTTTTCTAAGAGCATGGTCCGAAAGTGTCATAAGATGCATAAGCACGTAGCAGTAGCAGTCAGACACGAACATATGAACTGACCAATGGAGACTTAATAATTAATTAATGTCTAATATTGGTCTGTCCAACTTAGTTATTTAGACGCAGTTCACGGGTTTTAGAATGTAAGATACACACTTTTTACAGCAGTCTCGAGCTGCCAATACTCTTTCTAAGTGCAGACAGGAACATAAGATAGAAAACGGTTGAATCAGAAATTGCGTGCCTCCGCAATGATTTCCTTTGTTGAAACATGCAAATTTAGAAGTGTAATGTCGAAGCTTCCCCTTCCAGACGCATCCTCTTGGGTCCCTTCTCGTCGCCTTGGGTGTAAGTTGTCACCAGCTTGTGCTCCTTGGCCTGCATTGAACACCGCTTGTAAGGTTTAAAACCTGTTCGACGAGCCTTGAGCTTTACAATTCCAAGCCCAATTGTCAACAGGCCCTCCTCCTTATTTTCACAACTAGGCGACGTAATATTTTTCTCCACTTCTTCATGGCCGGAAGAGGACGACCGGGTCTTGTTGCTGATATAGAACCGTGATGCATTCTCATCTTTTATATTAGAGATTTCCTCTCCATCTTCCGCATTGTCCTTCTGATGGGCCTTGCACTTTAGATCATGTGGAAGGGAGAAGCTTTGAGGCAATACCTGTCTGGAGAAGAGAGCTTGAAAAGCCAGTCGTCCCTAACAGGGACCGATTACCATGATAAGAAGGCTTGTTATTGTATTAGGATACTACAATATGGTTAAAAATACCTCAGACAAAAGTATCTTATTACTTACCTCTTCAGAAACCTCTTTCCAAGAATCACTAGTGCTGCTACCACTTCTCGACCGACGGCCACTAGGCTCAGCAGGTGTATGATTTGGATCAGCCCCTTTTTGTTCTTCCTTTCCTTTCTCATCCTTCTCTAATGCATTTGTTTCCACTTCACTGCTAGAAGGTGTGTTTGAACCACAGGAAGAACGGTTAAGTTGCTTTCTGGTTTTCGTTTTCGTTGAATCATGAGCCTCGGGTGCTGTTGCAGTCTTCTCGTGGTCGATAACTTTTGACCCAGCGCTAATTACCATAGGATTTCTACTCTCTTCAGAATCTGATGAAGAGCTTGCTGGAGATTTAGAAACTGAGTGTTGTACTTGCAAAGGTTCAAAGTCTACTGGCTCCATTTGTTGATCTTGGAATGGAGGATTATCAGCAATTTTCCCTATATCCATCTTAGTAGCAGGGACTTGACCCGTCTGCATGGATGGAATTGCAGTTGCAGGTGGTGGGGGGCAGTTGAAGGCAGCATGAAGAGCACACAACGGAAGCAGTCCATGGGCTGCCCACCATGCAGTTGCTGCTGCCACAGTGGCAGCTGCAATAGCTGTCATACTAGGACTGGAATTCATTTGCCCAGATAGAAGACCTCCTTGTGCAGATGTAGGAGAATCTGCGGAATTTTCTACGTTTGCATAGGGCCAAAATGTTGCTGCATAGCTAGCTGCAGCATGGGCTGCTGGGTTTTGTAACAGAGTAGACACTAAAAGATTAGAGAATGTGGAGATGTGGAGGAATGACCGGCAATCATCTTGAATATGTGGACTTGAGGTGAAGGGAGGAGGAAAGACAGGAAATGGTCCGTGAATAGAAGAGTCCAGCACAGTACTTTGATGTTCAGTAGTGGTAGATGCCGCTGGATGCAAGTACACGTTCAGATGAGTGTGATTTTCACCCATTGGCTGGAACAAAGAATCCTGGAATGTCATTTCTGAGACATGAGCTTGCACACTAGGTCCCATGCGGCCATCTAAGACGTGCACGGGGACATGCCTTGGATAATTCTGCATTGTCTGCATCTCATCTGCAGGCAATGCGTTGGTCAAATCATTTGGCTCCTTCCCCAGAACCACTTTTTCATGGAAAGGGCCAGAATCCCTGAACTTTGAAGCTTCAACACTTCCATTTTCCTGAACAGTCTTCCTCACATCAGGCCTATCTAATTTCTGATTACCTTCAAGCTCAATTGTGAGATAAGATTCATCTGTTGCATTACCATTTACTAGGGAATTCCTCTTGTTTAGTGAAGGTGCAAACCCCCTAGAAGAACATGAATTTCTGGATGCCTCTGCTTTCGTGCCATTCTTAATCACTGATGACACAGAGGAATCATGATTTTCTGGGAGATGAGTAAAGACTTCTGAGCAATTATCGTTCTGGTTCTCTTTGAAATTTGTTTTCCCCTCATCTCCCTTAGCTTTCTGAATAGTTTACAGAAGAAAGAGTGAAAATGGAAGTCCTCAGATAAGTCAATTAACAAAACGGATTAAAATGGCATAGCAAAAACTCACATCACGAAGCAGTTCCTTTTCCAAGCCCAGTACTCGGTTAACATGCGGAAGAGCAACTGAATTAAAATTCTTTCCATTTTTTTCTCCTAAATGTGCTGCAATAGGACTGGAACCCGTCTTTCGAGGATAAGGAGCATTTGGTTTCCTTTTTGGACGTGGAGGCGGGATGTCTATATCAAGAGTTTGTCCTATTGGAATGCCTTTAGACATGGCCTCCTTTTCCAACTGTAAACTTTAATTTTTCTTAGTATTTTCGACCAAAAGAGAGAATTAATAGTAGTTGCCAAGGGTCAAAAAAGAAAGACAAAGAACGATTAAAATCTATTGATAACGTTTCTCAGATTATGCATCCTGATAGTATTGTCATTTTGCACAGTTCTATTTTCATAAACTACGAAACTCAAAAGTATCAAAGGCAGTGCTGGAAATAGTAATGTTAAACATCTCCTCAAACAATAATCAAATCAATTAGGAGTAAACATATGCTAAAATCATTAAGTCATACAACAGTCCCTACTGTAAAAAATCTAAGGTCTCGCTCTACGTCTGTTAGGAAAACCAAAGTGGTAACAAAATTCATCTCCTCCATTCTTATCTGAATCCATATCGAAAACAAATATATGGTGAAAGATTTACCTCCTCCATGTTTACCCATTTCCTTTCTCCTTTGTAAAACTTAACTTCTTCATTCCTTTAGGTTCAACATCCATGAGTTGTGTCACGTGATACGTGAATACTCAAAAAACAACATCCAATACCTTGTAAAACCACGGGACTCATGACAACAAAGTGACAAACAGATATTAAGGAATACTCTCGGACTATCAAATCCAGTAGACTATCCTAATAGTCACTAAGGGAATTCCTTATGTCTCCTCATCTTGGAACTGGATGGATTTATTGGATGGGGCTTAGCATTGTGGGATATTTCACCTTCTGAATAAAGCCATCTCCTATCCAGAACTAGAGCATATTGTTTCAAAAAAGTTAAAGAGTTTGAAAAAGATTATACAATAACCGCTAGCAATGGGAAAATAAAGTTCCACAACAAAATAACAAATTTTCAGACATTTGATACTCTTCAAAATTCTCAAGTCTTATGAATGATGAATTGCCATGCAAATTGTGTCGGAAGGCAAGAAAGTAACATGTTGATCTAAACCCTATCAGCCAAAGTAATTCTGCTTTACTACAGGATAAGTGAGCCTGAACTTCCTCACATTTTCAATCCCAACAGGTTTTTGTGTGAAGTATCATAGATTCAATCTTATGATTCAGTTTTGGATCTTATCCAGCAACTTAAACATATGGGTTAAGTGATTTCTTTGACAGGTTGGCTGTTTTGTCAATTGAGATTTCTAGTGATCGTACTCTAAATACTGCTAAACTAAAAAGTGGGGCAGGCCTAGCCAAGAAGTCATCTTGACTCCTTGACCAAATCAGGCCCCCAATATTGTTGCACAAGGTAGCCAAGTAGCAGGAGAGTGACACCAAAAGAAAGATCAACATGCTGTTTAGACAAGTTCTGAATCTTTGCATATTGAATAGGAATAAAAATCATAGATAAGCGTTTGAGGTCCCTGAAGCTGAAAAATATTAATCTGATAAGACAAATAATCTGAAGATTGTTGGGTTCAATGTTGAGGAAATTTATAACTAGTTTCATTTATAGTTTCTGTTTGAAATGGTGCAGGATCTAAGGTAAGGGAAAGTAGTACACAGTTACCAAAACCAAGGATAAGGAGATACATGCTTCTAGCAACTTGATAACTTGAAATATAGTCTTTATGCCCCCATGACAACTTAGAACTTTATAGTGAACTACTAAAAAATGTTAAAAGTTAGTTCTCTTCTCTCTTGAAACAAACTGCTGAAAACAAGTAATATCAAATGGAAACCGTGAAGAACTATCCTTACACCTTTAAAGTTCAATTCCAGGGGAACTGGTAGGCCAATTGAACGTGAGAAATTATACTGAAGATTTTGAATTTTTAACCATAAAAGCACAAAAGGTTGAAACTACATTTACTTTCACCCTCATATAACATCCCAGGTCTAGATTAGTCACTTCAAAAATTGAAATTATCCAAAAGCATATACAACCACCTCTATGGACAAGCTCTCCTACATAGATGCATAAGTTAAATTAGCAAAACAGTTCATGATCACTTAGTGAAACTTCTCCAAAATATTTGTTTTCCAGTAAGAAAAGGACTTCACTTCACCCTTTTATGGCATAGCTAGCCAAGATAACATCCATTGTTGCTTCTAAGTTTCAGATCATGACAGCATTGTAAACTGATCCTTGGTAATGTCTGAGGAATTGTTGCTCATACTGAATCTCAAAGAGAGCCACTCATGGAATTGCACCTATAGGTTAGAATTTGAAGTTCCAAGCCGCAATGCGTCAAAATTCAAAAAAGGAAGAATGACAATACCTTGACTGCTCAACGCCAAGCAAATTCCCCAAACTTATATTCCAGTTCTCATAAGTTATTGTCCACAGATTTGATTAGCGGAAAATCTACGTCATCTCATTCAATAGGCGATAATAGGTTTCTTTTTCTAAAGAGAAAAATTCCTAGTTTCATTCACTTATAAAGGAGGCGGTGATCAGCATAAACCTCAATTTTGTATAGTCCATCAAGATAACTTGGTCTCAGCACCAACCCGATAATCTCCTGATATGTCTTCATGCATAAACAAAATTCAAAAAGGAAGAAAGGTGATACCTTAGCTGATCCAGGCCAAGAAAATGCCCCAAACTTATATTCCACTCCTCATAATTAAAGTCCACAGATTTGATTAGAGGAAAATCTAAATAATCTCATTTAATAGGCGACAATAAGTTTCTTTTCTAAAGAGCTTCCTATTTTCGTTCTTTTATAAAGGAGAATGTGGTCAGCATGAGCCTCGATTTTCTATAGCCCATCAAATTATGTCCTCATGGATGCACAAGTCATAATCTGTATTTTAAAGTGAAAGCACAAGTAAACGCTAACTATAAATACAATAAGAGGTGAAGAAGTTAATCAGATGCAGAGTTGGAGGGTAAAGAACGATTCAGACATCACAATAACCAGTTCTTCACTCTTAACGAACAGTTGCGCAAAGTGGTTAGGACTAACCTTGGAAAAAAACTTCTGTGCATGACTTCTGATCTGCACAGCAGTCTTTGTTCCTATATGTTCTGCAAAACACGAAAAGAAGGGGGGAGAAAGAAAGAGGGTGGGAAAAATCTCCAAGTAAGAGTTAGCTACATAATAATGGCATCTGATGGCATTCCTACTAGGAAGATCCAGATCGTTCCTCTATATAAGTTTTGCAATTAGTATAACCAAATCAGTCACAGTCAGCAAGTTAAAACATGCTACTATCCAAACCTACAAAGAATTAAAGAAGATAACCGCAAACTATCACCTTCTATGCGCTGCCAAGCTCGTCCATAGAGCTTCAAGGCCTCTAAGAACCTATTATGCTCCTCCTCAGTCCATCTCTCACGTTGCTTTGTAATTGTATACGGTTTTCTTGTCTATATTTAACACGACTTCATATTCAGATTCTTAAAACACTTATTTTTGTTGCTGCAATCCAAGGAAAATGAAAGAGGTCATGCAAAATTCTCCTCTTAAGAATATACCTTAATAGTTAAGTCTTCTCCGGAGGAGTATGTGTCCATAACCGGACCTTCGCAGATACCGCTGCTTCAAATTCTCTCTAAAAAGCAATGGATTAAACAGAAATTTCTTTTCATTTCTAGCAACACCCAAAATCACGATGACGGCTGCCGTCTTTGAACTCCAGATGATCCAATAGGTGAATATTACTGCAAAAGCGAAAAACCAACAAACAATCGATAGAGATCCATCCCTGTTTAGTTCACATATACCGTACTGCACATATAGTACACGTATATGCATGAATAAAAAAAAACTTCAAAAAGTAGAAAATATAACTGTTTGAAGAATTTTAAGACTCCACCAGAAAGAGGAAGAGAGATAGACACGCTTCCTCGTAACAACTAAAAGTAAATTCCTTTATTCAGAATCCTCACCAAAACGAACGCGTAGATGCCAAATCCTTTACAAAACGAGAAAACAAAGAAACACAGGAAAGGAACAGAGGAACACGAATTAGTAATCAACAACAGCAAGTTCTACACAGATACATTATCAATTTCAAATCAAATCCTCTCTTCAGCCGCCGAGAAAGATTCGTCGAAATATTAAATAAATTATATAGAATCTTACCAGCTAATAAATATCCTTTTGCTTCGGTTCTTTTCAGTTTTGCTTGCTAACTTGAATTTTTCTCGGCAACCAAACAGGGAGTTAGAACAGCAGGAGAAAGCCCTAGAAATGAGAGAAAGTACCTTGCAAGCAAGTCATGGTGAACTAAAACAGTAGAAGGACGTACGTAATCTCCGATCATGCATTCACAGACTTCAACTGATAGTCACCGGAGATATAGTCTTTCTCGGCCAATGGTGGATCGGAATCTTCACAAAAATAGTCGATCACAAACTAAAAAAATAAAAGAAGAAAAGTGAGGAGAGAAATGCAAAATCACTGGGAGTAGAGAAAAGAAGAGAGGAGCTGAAGGAGAGCTTCGGTAATACCAAAAACACCAGAAACTACTACTCGGAGAACTCAGGAGCAATCTCAGCCACTACTATTTCTTGAGGATTTATATTTTCTTTTCTTTTTCATTTTGAGGCAGGAATTATATTTGAGGCTGTTAGAAAGAAGGCAGGGATGATGCCATGTGGCCTACATCTAGTGGCTGATTAAGTTAAAGCCCACCCTTCGTGCACTTTTTCAGTATTTCCGTTTTCCCCCAATTACCTCTCCACTCATCTTCAAATCTCGACCACAAACTCTAGTCCGCGTGAGGCCAATTCCGTAAAAGCGAGTCCAGGTATGCCTACCCATGGGCCCCATATTGACGTGGCTTTTTCTCGAAAGACCGGGTTTTTTCTATCTCCCGTGGCCTCGTACCGAACTTGTGTGAAAAAAAGCGTACCTTATCTGCCAACGTGGAAATTCAAAATGCCACGTGGCATTTCTTTCTGGATGAAGGGTGCGATCGAGTGCGGGACCTCGAAGTTGGCCGCAGGGTTTAAAACCACGTATTCTGTGTACATAGGAATCGTGCGGTTCTAACAGTGATTATCTTACGTTGATGATTGGCATCTATGGTCATCGGTCAGTGTCGGAGACTAGCTGGCTCAGTATCAAATTTTGCATGAGAGGAAGGCCACTGGTTGATTAAATGACTAGGCCATGCCAGACCATTGCGTGGACCAATAAGTTAACGCCAGCTTTTAATGGTTCGAATACTGATTGATGCTCGTAAGTATACGTTGTTGTCACTGCCTGCAATATTGGGCCGGTTAAGTCTAACCTACAGTTTTTGGGCCTAGTTTAAATAAACAACAACATGGGCTCAATCTTATCATTAGTAGGCTCAGCTAGAGGCTGTAGTGGTGTTCCATGTATTAGAAGAGGATAAATGTATCCAAATTTTGGTTAAAAGACGCGGATATTATTTATCTTTTAAAATATTTTCTTGATTTAAATTATTTATAATATATTTTATAATATTATAAAATACTAAAAGAACATTGTAATATTATTTTAACAAAAATTATACACTATGTGATAAAGTTTGGTTTAAAGATGCGATCTTATTTATCTAATATTAAAATAAAATAATATTATTATTTTAACTAAAATTACATAATATATGGTAAAGTTTGTATAATTGATTTGATATTTAAAATTATGTTGGTTCAGCCGGATTCTGGCCGAATGGTATATTGTCGTTTTGCTCCATGATTCTGCTACTCACTGTGATGAATCAGACGTGATTTATCCTGCAAAACAAGGAAGGCTTATCGGGATTGTGCTCCGATTAGCCCCTCCGACGCTCAAGTAAGTCTTTTGGTGAAGGTGAGTATGATCAAATCAGAGAGAGAATTAGGTTATGAGTTTTCGTACCTGAATTACGGGAGAAAGTTACCTTATATATGGTTTTTCTGTCAAGTTTAGGTTTGAACGTCTCTTTACGTGTTTGCATGGAGGGCGTTCTCTTACTATTGGGTCACGGGTATGTGGGTCAGGCCCAAACTAGCCAATAGGTGTAAGGCTGACCGATCGTTTGTAGGTTGTTATGATTAGATTCGGGCCCAATGAAGCCGACCCAACCAGGAATCATTTGTTCAGCTCAAGATGTCCAGTTGATAGCTTTTGCCTTATCTACGGTACACGATTCCCTAGTTTATCATTTATCTCTAGAGTTTGACAAGCGAACCTCTTTCAATCTTAAGTAGTCAAAATATTAGTATAGTCTAAGTTTAAAAATCTATTATTTATATCTTAGAAGAAAAATATTAGATCGCTTAAATTAAGTTCTTATTAGCCACTAATAAGTAGTCTATTAGCCTTCTCAAAGAGAGTATTTTTTAATCGCCTACAGCAAGACAAATGTAAATCAATCGCAGCTTGTATGTTTCACATCTAAAAATTATTTTTCACCAATTCTTAATATAAAGAACTTTTAAGAGAGCACAAATCAAGTGTTAGATAGCACTCATTGGTTTGTCATAAGTATGCTAAACTAGCGGTTTCTTGTACCTATAGCTAGCATATCAGGATAAGTTGAATACTAAGGATAGGGTAAGGAAGCGAGTTTGATGGTTATGCAATAAGGACTTCACAAGGGAGAACTTATAGCAAGTGGAAACTAGCTTTCCCGTTAACAAACTTTGAGAAAAGATGACTTAATGCTAACTACAATAGCATTAGGGAATATTGTACATTCAGTATGGAGTGAAACGAAAAAAAAAAAAAACCTTCCAAAGTTTTTCCAAGACTAACCAAGTATTACTGCAACAACTGGAAAATAGCATGCAGCTTCAAATAGTGACGCACCAACTACATCTAATAGTGCAATCCTTATACCTTTGTATGGATGAACTTGCAGATGGACACAGCACAAATGTGCAGTGATAATCTAAAAAATATAATACCCACTTAATTTAGAATTAAGGAGTATTTATAAATATGTTATATTATCTAAACCTAATGTATAAATGAATATTATATAATTTAAAATTTTGTGGGAAAAATAGAATTGGGTGATTGTGGATAAAATGTTATCAAAGAGGTTAAAGTATAAAAGTTCAAATATTTAGAATGAATTAATAAAATAAGTAAGTTGAAATTAAAAATTACAAAATTACAAAATTTGGAAATGTTTAGTAAGGAAGGAATTAAAAAGGTCAAAATTTATGAATGTGGATAAAATTATTTGGGAGAAAATAAGTTAAAATATAAAAGTTAGAATATTTAAAATGAATTAATAAAATTAGTTAGTAAAAATTAAAAATGAAAAAATCAAATAAAATTTGGAAACGCATAGTTTAACTTATTTGCAATAAATGGATAAAATATACATACTAAAGTCACAAGTGTGACTTATTAAGTCATATTTGTGACTAAAAGAATATTTAAAATCAATTAATTAAAATAAGAAGAATAAAAAAAGAAGTCATTGGTGTGAGTTATTAAGTCACACCCATGACTGATATTGAAATCCCTAAACCTAACCTAATCCAATTGAGCCGCACAAGCAAATATCACGCTCGTTGCATCCTTCTTTGTTGTCTCAGTTTCCTCAACATCTGCTCCAACACGTTGTTTATCATCAGTTGTCGATGAGATACCTGCTAACTTTCCTTAAAACTTAAAATTTTTTCATTTTATAGTTTGTTTGTCGCATTTGTAGAGAGACAAAGTTAATTGATGTTGTGATGTTAGTATAATATGTTCAATTAGATAAGGTACAACATATGGGTTTATGAGGGGGAGTTTTTTTTCTTTAATTGTCTTCTTCATTTTAATCCTTTACTGTATAATTATTTATTAAAGCTTGTATATTTAAGCCCAAATTGATATTGATATTATAAATTTGAATTTATTGATTTAAATTAATTTTTATAATTAGTTAAGTTTAAAAAATGTTGCTTCATACATATTGGATTAGATTTTTTAAGAGCATGTAAAGTGTAACTCCATTCTCTAGGCCTCGAATGGGTGATTAGCTATACTTTATCATGTGGATAGGGCTAACTTTTGTTGATACTTAAATATGACCTATCAGAAAGATCAAAAGTATATAGTACTTATGTATATTCTTAAACATAAATAATTTTAAATAGATGGATTTCTCAAGCGTGATTTTCTTTATACCACCAAAATTATGCCATATGTTTGTTAGAAAATAATCTCAATGTTCATTCTTCGTATGACCATTTTGGACTTATATTACCGTAGGTTTCATGTATGTCTTTTTTTAACTGCTCCAAAATTAATCAAGTAATAAACTGTTTCGTTTGGTCTAAGATTTACCAAATTATTACCTAAAAAAGAAGGTAAAATTTTTATAAAGTCAGCTTAATAATATTGTTCACATATAGTGTGAATTAACAAAGGATTACAAGAAAAAAGAGGTTATTTTATGCAAATATGATATAACTGACTATATTAAAGGGGCAAAATTGTATATTCAACTTATTGTTAAAACTATTGATTTAACAATTGATATGGGTAAATGTAACAATCATATTATTGAAAAGTTGATAAATGGGACAAATAAAATACAATTTTATATAAAATATGGTGATGCTGTCGCCTGCAACCAAATATAAAAATTTTCACTTCCGTTAAAACAACTTAATGTAGTAGCGGCAAGCGGATATCGTTCCCACGAGGAATTTTACGATTATGAAAATCACGAATTCAAACGACAC
>JANTPM010000004.1:5535605-5548502 GCA_025434745.1 Erythroxylum divaricatum | reverse complement strand
TGCTGTGTGAGTGCCGGCGAGAGGAGCATGGCCCACAGGTCGGTCAGCTGGGATCTTTTGGGGATGATCTAGTTAGGGGTTATTTTAGTCCTTTTTGGATTTGTACAGCTGTAATCTGACAGAATTGTGAACTTATGGTTTTTAAGAAATGAAATGAGAAGTATCTTTTGGTTTTAAAATTTAGTGAATTTGATATTACAGCTTTATAATATCGATGCCATGTGGAATTTAGAAATGATCGAATCGTAGTGCACTCTCATCGTAGGTTATGTATCGGTATGGCCTAAGGGCGTCCCGGTGTATACCCTATAGTATGGGGGCGCTACATAAATTCGATTTATTAAGGAACCATGAACGTTGCTAGATATTATACAAGGTTAATGAAATTATGGATGAGTTAAGAAAGAAGGTGGAAAAGAATACAACAAAGAAAGCAATCAATGGCATGACAAGAAAAGACAAGCAAAGAAAGATGGATTATGCGATTATTGCAACATAGAGGGACATTTGAAAGAAACTGACTTCAAATTACATGGATATCTAAAGTGGTATAAGGGCAACAAGGAACAAAAAAGAAAGAAACAACTAAGAATTATAACTAATCTTGTTGACACACCATTTGAAGGAGTTGATAAATCTAACATTATCTAGAAGACACCTGGATGGATTGCAATTACCTAACAATAGGTTATCAAATAAATAAAGGGAATGAATATTAGTGAGGATAGTCACCAAATCAATTTTGCTCATATAGAAACTTTGCAAGTTTAGTACTTAATTTTGCTTTTAGTTCAATTGATTTTGTAGAACTTGGTTCATGGATAATTGATACAGGAGCCTCAAACCATATGACATTAGACTTTAACCTCTTTGATCAACCTAAAACCCCAAAAGAATATACGCCAGTTTTCTTGCCTGATGGATCAGTAAAATTGGTTCATCACATAGGCGATATAACAATAAATTCTTCACTTACACTTACCACTGCTCTTCACATACCCAGCTTTAAATTCAACTTACTTTTAGTTAACAAACTTACGAATTCATCTATAATTAAAATCACATTTTACCCCTCTTTTGCATATTTTATGATATTTTGGTAATAGGACGAGTTTTAGGAAGTATTTACATTCTAGATAGGTAAGTTTTTTACAAGATACAATTGATTCTTTTGTTCAAAATACAAAGGTAACAATTTCTCATAAACCTAGGCAAATAGTGTGTACATTTAGTGAACATAGAAATAAAAGATCTGCAAAAAATTTACAACTTTGGCATATTAGGTTGGGTTATGCACCTCATGTTGTCATAAAGCATATTGTTGGAATTACTTCTAATAATTCAATGAATTTACCTCTAAGTGATGTTTGTCCTTTATCCAAACAACAAAGATTACTAATCTTTAAAAGCCAAACCTCTTCATATCACATCTTTGATCTCATTCACATAGATATATGGGAATCGTATAAAACCTCATCCATCTCTAGAGCCCAGTATATCTTAACTATTGTTGATGACTAAAAAAGGCTCCATAGACATTTTTACTCCACCACAAAACCCAAACAGTCAAAACTCTTACAAACTTCTTCATGCTTATTAAGAACCAATTCCAAACCAATGTCAAAACCATAAGGAGTGACAATGGAAGTGAGTTTATCAACTTAGAATGTCCAAGTATCTTCCAAGTAAAAGGAATCATGCACCAGAGATCATGTCTGTTAGGATATATGTTCTATATATTTTATTTATTTTTGACATTATTTATTAATTAGACATAAGATATTAATTTATTAATGACTTGGATTTAAAATCCATATGGATAATTTTCTAGTTCAAGTGGGATTCTTTTTGCTTTTGTGTATCGTGCACTAATAAGTTGCTGAAGGATATCTCATGAAAGGGTTGGATAATGACGTGAGTAGGTGTGTATCTTGCATGTCTTGATATATATGAATGGTTGCATGGTTGTAGTAGGATTCTTATTGCTTGAGGGATTGTATCCACAGTAGAAGTCTATCTCTAATGTTCATGTTGTCCACATATCCTATCCACAGTAGAAGTCTATCTCTAACGTAAGTGTGCGGCAATTAAGTTGATATGCATGCGTGACACAAAAGGTGTGTGTGTTAATTGTGAATTGGAGTAAAAAAACACATGGTGGCTATCTTACATCTCTAGGTTAATAGCTGAAGAAAAAAATCATGTGTTGTGTGAGAAAAGTAAATGGCATAGTGAATGTTAACATTTGTGGAGTAGGCGTTAGTTATTAATTGAAGAAACACTACGACATGCTTCAGTGAAGAAAAAGTGTGTTGACTACGTGTAGTAGATTTGTGAGCTATTTTCTCCAGATGTCTTCATCTAATGTTATGAGTTGTTTTGTGATCAAAACATCATGGGTCTTCATCTATTGTCTATACTTCAGTATGGTTTAATTGAAGCTATTGAATTTGGGATGGATTGTTTCAATTGAAGGATTATTTCGAGAAGCTAAAACATAGGGAAGTCTTTCTCTTATCTCAAGTATGTTTTCGTTCAGTTCTTAGTTAATTAACTACTTGAGTTATTTTTATTAATTGTTGTTTGAGTGAAAGTAGTTAGAAAAATCGTCTGATGAGGTTAACACGAGTCGGTCATGTTATTAGGTGTGAAATTCTTTCACCGATAGTGAGGACAAGGGATAGTGTCAAGAGTTGAGTGGTATTGGCTCAGTAAAGCCTTGTATAAAACTATTGTTGTTAGTGAAAGAATTAAGCTGGGTGAGGGCCCCACAGACATAAGCAAGGTGTGCTGAACATCATTAATAAATTTCGGTGTTGATTTATTTTTGGTTTTCTTAATTTTTATGATTTTTTTGTTTGCTAGAAATGAATCAAAAAGTTTTTGAAACTACTACCCCCTTCAATTTTTTAATTGGTATCAGAGCTATTAACACGAGAGTTCAGTAAGTGATTGAAGAGAGTAAAAAAGGATAGACCTGAGTTTAGGCAAAAAGGCGGGAGCTCATCGAACAACAAATTAAAACAACAAGCCAAAACTTAAAAGGGAGAAAGAAAGGTAAAGAGAATTCAATGTTATGAATGTCAAAGGTTTGCAAGCAGATTGTGATAATACCATGAAGAAGAGAAAAGGAAAATCCTATACGAGCACTTGGAGTGATAATGAATCCAAAAATGAATATGGAAGTGAAGAAGAAATTGTGAATAGTGTTGTGTTAGTTACTTTGTGCAACAAAAGCCCAGCTACTTGCTTAACAGCAAATGAGAAGGAAGTAACTGAAGACAAAAAGGAAGTAGCTCGAGAAATTTTAGGAAACAAACATAAAAGATTTAGCTCAAAGCTCAATCTCAGATTCTGATAGTGATGAAAGTGGTTTAGGTGATAAAAAGGAGAACATTTATGAGGCTACGAATTAATATATGAAAAATGGGTGAAAATATGTAGAAAGAATGAAAGATTGAAGGAAGAGAACCTCTCCATGAAGAATACCATCCAAGAGTTAGAAAAAAATTGAATTTTACGTCATATGAGCTTGATAAAGCTAGAATGAAATTGATAAGTACTGAAAGGGATTGAGAATGTTGAATGGAGACACAAAAAAAACTAGAAAAATTAATAGAAATTGGTAAGGTCAAAGGGGATCTTCAAGGCATTGGGTATAAGTGTGAGTGCTCTAAAGTGAATGAGGATAAAAATAATATGTCCAGATCTATCCAAGAAGAAGAAACATCGAGAAAGAATCAAAGATTTGTGCCAACGTTTCATTTTTGCGAAGTTATCAGGTACATAAGGCCGAGATGCTACAAGATGTTAGAAATTATGTTTAAAAGGGGTCAATCGAAAATCTAGACACTTTTCATTAAATTTTCAGTAGCAACCCATGTTATTGAAGCACTCTTGGGTTAGAAATGGTCAAGTACAAGCACAAAATCGTAGTGAAGGAAAAGCAAGAAATTGTCTAGATTCACAATTAGTTATTACTTGTAAAGAAGCTTTTCAGACATAGGACAAGTCAGTTACTTTAGAAGAGGAAACCAATGACAAAGATAATATGACAAGGAAAAAGGCCAGGTTTGAATTTTTTTGAGAGGCATAGAGACTATGTGTTTTACATTTTTGAAGTATTTGTTTGTTGTCAGAAAAACAAAAAACAAAAAACATTAAAAAAAAGATTTTTTTAGTTCTTTAGTTTTTATGTTGTCGTGGTTGTTTCATTTTTTAATTAGTTTTCATTGTAATTTCTATTTGGTTCCACCAAAGACTCCTCAACTCTCTGTTGAGTATGGATCTCTCTCAGGTATCTCTCTCCCTTTCGGGCACATCTCTCAATATTTTGAATGACGGTAATTTTTCTTCTTGGCGTGCTTATGATTCTTCCACTGCACCTATTGTTGATTATTATATGCGTTTTGATATCGTTTTGTCCCAAGGGGGATATATCAGATTGTTTATGGTAAATGTTCCATTTAGGGGGAAGATTTCAAGATATAAGTGTGACTATTCGTCTTGCTTTTTGGAATCTTTAACAAAAAATAAAAAATGAAACTAAAAAAAAGATTTTTTTCAGTTCTTTAGTTTTTATGTTTCTATTGTCGTTTCATCTTTTTATTAGTTTTTATTGTGACTTCTATTTGGCTCCACCGAAGACTCCTCAACTATCTGTTGAGTATGAATCTCTCTCAGGTATCTTTCTCTCTTTCGGGCATATCTTTCAGTGTTTTGAATGGCGGTAATTTATCTTCTTAGTGTGCTTATGATTCTTCCACTATACCTATTGTTGATTATTATGATTATGCATTTTGATATCGTTTTGTCCCAAGGGGGAGATATCAGATTGTTTATGGTGAATGTTCCATTTAGAGGGAAGATTCCAAGGTATATGTGTGACTATTCGTCTTACTTTTTGACATCTTTTTGTCACAAGGGGGAGAAATTTAGATGATTGGATAAACTTGATGTTTGATTAAGGGGGAGTATTTGTCATATGATTTGTGAATTTGATACTTATATTTCCAATTATGTTATTTAAGGGTAGTTTCATATTTGTGACAAACAATGCCAAAAAGGAGGAAATTGTTATGATATATGTTATATATCTTTTATTTAGTTTTGGCATTATTTATTAATTGGACATATAAGATATTAATTGAACAATGATTTGGATTCAAGAGCCATATGGATAATTTTCTAGTTGAAGTGGGACTCCTTTTGCTTGTGTGTATCGTGCACCAATAAGCTGCTGAAAGATATCTCATGAAAAGGTTGGATAGTGATGTGAGCAGTTGCGTATCTTGCATGTCTTGATATATATAGCTGAAGAAAATCTGGTGTGGTATGTGAGTGGTTACATGGTTGTAGTGGGACTCTCATTTCTTGAGGGATTGTATCCACGATAGAAGTCTATCTCCAATGGCGTGATGTCCACATCTCCTATCCGTGGCAGAAGCCTATCTCTAACATGAGTATGAAGCAATTGAGTTGACGTGTGTGTGTGGCACAGAAGGTGTGTGCGTTAATTGTGAATTGGATTAAAAAACACATGGTGGCTATCTTACATCTCTAGGTTAATAGTTGAAGAAAAAAAATGTGTTGTGTGAGAAAGTAAATGGCGCAGTGAATGTTAACAACAGTGGAGTGGGTGTCAGTTATTAATTGAAGAAACACTATGACATGCTTTAGTGAAGAAAGAGAGTGTTAACTATGTACAGTGGGTTTGTGAGCTATTTTCTCCAGACGTCTTCATTTGGAGTTCTGAGCTGTTTTGTGAGTAAAACACCATGGGTCTTCATCTATTGTCTATACTTCCATATGGTTTAATTGAAGATATTGAATTTGGGATGGATCGTTTCAATTGATGGATTATTTCGAGAAGCTAAAACCATAAGGAAGTATTTCTCTTATCTCAAGTATATTGTCATTCAGTTCTTATTTAATTAACTAATTGAGTTATTTTTATTAATTGTTGTTTGAGTGAAAGTAGTTAGAAAAAATCCTTTGACGAGGTTGACACAAGTCGGTCATGTTATTGGGTGTGAAGTTCTTTCACAGGTAGTGAAAATGAAGGATAGTGTCAAGGGTTGAGTGGTATCGGCTCAGTAAAGCCTTGTATAAAACTATTATCGTTAGTAAAATAATTAAACTAGATGAGGGCCCCGCAGACGTAGGCAAGATATGTCGAACTGCGTTAACAAATTTCAGTGTTGATTTATTTTTAGTTCTCTTAATTTTTTATGTTTTTGTTTATTAGAAATGAATCGGAAAGTTTACAAAACTACTACCCCCTTCAGTTTTTCAATGTCCATACTAGCCTCAACAGAATGGAGTAGTTGGAAGAAAGCATAAGCACCTATTGCAAATTGCTAGATCTTTTATGTTTCAAAGTAAGATGCCAAAGAAATTTTAGGAGGATTCAATTCTCGTGACTACTTACATTATCAACAGACTTCCTACCCCTTTCTTATCATGAAAAACTCCATATGAGATGCTCTATGATAAGCCACCAAGTTATAACAATCTTAAGAGTTTCAGATGTCTTTGCTATGCCACAAATACATTACCCTATTAGCATAAATTTAATGCTATATAGAGTCTTTAAACATGTCTTTATTGGCTATGTAACTAGTCAAAAAGCTTTCAAGTTGTATGATCTTGATATCCAAAAGACCTTCATTTGAAGAGATGTCATCTTTCATGAATCCATGTGTCCCTATGCCTAAACCAATATTAATATCACACCACAGAATAATACAACTCCTCTTTTGTTAATTCCTTACAATGAATCTTTTTAAACTCTTACTAATGACTTCTATTACCCTTCAACGATACCATTTGCAGATGATGTAGAGAATACCATATAACTAAATGAAGAATCAATTTCTGAACCTATCCCAACTCATCCTAGGTCTCCTCTACCTACCATACCTACCAAACAAAGTACGAGAATCAAGTATCAGTCTACAAAACTAAAGGATTTACATTTCTATGTGACTTCTCTTTTATTGTAGGAAAATTCTCTGCTGAGTCGATTAAATCAGGTACGTCCTATACTCCTCCATCTTTTCCTTTTGTTCAATTGAATTGGTTATATTATACTTAAATTTCATGGCAAATATAACATGCATTCCTGAACCTAGGAGTTACAATTAAGCTAAACTGAATGAAAATCAGGTTAAAACTATGCAACAAGAGCTAGATGCATTGGAGGAGAATAATATATGGCAACTAACTTCCTTACCTCCAAACAATAAAGCTATTGGTTCTAAATGGGTTTATAAGGTAAAATTTAAACTTAATGGAAATATGGACAGGTATAAGGCGAGATTAGTTTCTAAAGGATATAACCAAGTTGAAGGCCTTGATTGTATCGATAGTTTTTCTCCTGTTGTTAAACTAGTAACTATGAGGTTATTTGTTGCCATTGTTTCTGCAAAATCTTGGTCATTACATCAAATTGACATAAAAAATGCTTTTCTTGATAAAGAATTGTTCAAGGTTACACAAAAGTCAAACCTGGTGAAGTTTGCAAGCTGGTTAAATCTCTTTACAGACTCAAACAGGCTTCCAAATAATGGAATCTAGAGTTCTATGCTAAACTACAACAATTTGGATTTATTCAATCTAAACATGATCATTGTTTATTTGTCATGCATTCCAACTCTTCCTTCTTAGTAATCATTATCAATGTAGATGATATGTTAATAACAGGACCAGATGAGGAAGTTATCCAAGCTACCAAGAATTTTTTACATGCTAAATTTATTGTCAAGATCTAGGATCTGCTGAGACACCCGTATATATCCCCTGGGAGGATATTGCGAATGCCACACATACACAAAACATTCAAAATACAAAACATTCCAAAACATACAAAACATTTCATACATGCATTTCCAAAAACTTAAACAAACATACATTACATATTGTAAATTCGAAAACCAGACTGTAATAAGGTTATTATAAACCTTAAAACAAATCCAAAAGTCATATACATCATTTACAAGCCCAAAAAAAACTCAAAAATAAATAAACAAAACTCAATCTTTTTTGGCCATTGTGGTTGACTTGTTCCAGTCTTTAAAAACCTCGCTCTGAACCTACACAGGACAAATCAACCATGCTAAGCATATAGCTCAGTGAGTAATAACTAATCCATGTATGAAGTGATAACTCATTATACTGAATCATGTAACAACATAAACATGCATTAAAAGATTGCTTTAACAATAAATTAGACATAATGCATTTCAGAACATATTTTATAATTAACATAACTGAATATCACAAAAGGGTATAAACCCTTTAGAATCAGAACACAATTTTGTTATGTTAAAAACAACATATATCAGAATACAAAATCAAATGACTACTAATCCATTTATAAAAAGCAGGTAACGGGACTTATATAAGAAAGACCGAAGTCTCGACACTGAAGTGGCACAATAGAGACCAAAGTCTTGATACCAAAGTGTAACAGGAGAGACCAAAGTCTCGATACTGAAGTGTCACCAAAATGTCACAGGAGTAGTTACAGACCCTTCTAGACATGCCTATTTATCCACAATGAGGACTCAACAGTTTTAAAACAAAATAAAGTCATTTTAGATATTTCATGTGCAAAGCAAGTATTTAATCATATTTACAAGCAAGTAGCACTTCCAGTGATATAAACATGCATCAAACACCTTGGACAATCATTGTCTGGAATTCAGAACACAATCAGCATAAATCAAAGTCAACAAGCAGAACAAAGTAAGGTGTGACCATCTAAGATTACTCACTATCGCTCCCATCTGCCTATTGCCTTGATGTTCCAGCGATATCTATAAGTGATCGCTCTACTTTCCCTTCTATATGCAATCAAACATAAGTTCATATTACCATATTTTTCATGTAACTGAATCAACATTATTATGAATGTATCATATAGCATGCATGTTCAATGACATAGTCCAGCTTTCACGTCAACTTTGCATGATCATTTAGATCAAGAAAATGGAGTATTTAAGTAACACTTTCTTCTAGACAAATTTTCACCTTTGTCTTAGGTTTCTAATGACACCAAAATCATACAATTTGGTTCTGCATATTGAAAGTTATACTTAAAAGATTTCAAACTGTTTTAAAGCTACAACAAAATTCTTAACTACGGATTCACCATATCTAGATGCATTTCAATATAGACAGTTGATTGGTCGATCACTCTACCTCAACCTTTCCAAAAATAACATCTCTTTTGTAGTTCAACAATTAAGCCAATTTATGCATTCTCCACAAACCACTCATTAGGACGTTGTAGTACATGTTTTACATTATCTCAAATGTTATCTAGCTAAAAGTTTATTTTTTCCTTGCAATTGAATCTTAAAGGTTATTATGATGCTAACTGATCTACGTGTCTCTCCACTCACAAGTCCATTACGGGTTATTGCATTTTTCTTAACTTGTCGTCTATCACCTAGAAACCAAGAAGTAAACTATTGTATCAAGGTCCTCTACAAAAGCAAAGTACATAAGCATGGCTACAACAGTTTGAAAACTACAGTGGCTTACTTATTTGTTGTTGGATTTTAATATTTCACTTTAGCTACCAATTCCTTTTCTTTGTGAGAATCAAGCAGCATTACATATAGTTGTTCATCCCTCGTTCCATGAAAACCTTAATATTGACTGTCATTTGGTTTGAGACAAGCTCAAGCAGGGTTTCATTATAACTATGCATGTTTCGTTTACATTGCAACTAGTATATTCATTTGCTAAACCTCTCACGATTCCTATTTTCAATAAATTGCTTTCCAAGTTAGGTTTGGTTAATTTTGACCAACCTCTAACTTGAGGGGGGATGTAAATATATAGAGTAGTACCTAAGTTATCACTCAAATCTTACTTAGCTCTCATCTGCGACTACTCCTCTATTAGTTATTAAAGCAGTTATAAGCAATTTTAGGTACTTAGTTTGTTAGCAAATTATTAATAGTTAATTCTTCTTCATTTTAGTTTGTATATAAAAGATATATTAGCATTAATAACCAAAGAAAGAAAGAAAAGCAATTTTCTATGTTTACTTCGTTTAGCTAAATATGTACATCTATATAACTAATTGATAGTTGTTTACTCATCTCCAATCCATGCATCAATTAATCTCCTTTTGAATTATCCCTTGGATAAGCTATCACTAAACACATATTCTGATTCAGCTTCCCATCATATCTAATGGGTCTTTGTCATTATTGTCAGTTCTTGACCCTAACCCATATTTGTAAAGTGATTGAAATAAATAAACAGTGCGAAGAAGCTAACATCGAAAATAACAACTCCAAGGTATTATTGTATGATGCCTCATTGCCTAATAGGATCACAGGCCAAAAGCTAACAAGGGACTTTTTGTATCCACTTAAAAAGGGTTCCTTATTTAGATTGTGAATTGATTAATTCTACTGTCTTTTCTTTCTTTCTTTATTTTCCTAAAACTGATCACAAGATTTCCTTGTCGAGAAATGACTGGTGATCTTGTGTGATGAATGTGGGTCTAGGTCTAAGAAGAAGGTTTTGGTTGGTCCCACTTCAAAATGGAATATGAATCCCTGGACTGGTTCTGGCCCCAAGACTCTCCAGAATCACATTAATATGTCAAATGCTCCTCCAGGGATAGAAAAATAAAAGTTGTTGGAATTTTTAGTGGAAGAAACCAGTACCAAAACTTTATACGATTCCATGTGATGAACTTCACTTCTTTGGAATTTGATGATTTGGTTGGGTTAGTTTTTCTTATAACTTCATACAAATATTGACAAAATGCTCAACTAATTACATATTGTTAAGATATTTATTATGTCTCACTATGAAAATTTGACATTTTTGATTATTGGATGCTCAAGATATTGCAAGTCTTAAAATCCAAATTAAGATAAGGTATAGCTATGTGATAATCTTTATTTGAATTGGATTTTTGGATAATGGCTCACATATAACTGAAGCCTATCTTGAATAGGAATATGAGTGTATCACACTATTGTTGGATAACAGTAAGAGTGTGAAAGAAGTCTAGTTTTTATTGGTGATTGAGTGAATTACGTTGCAGCAAAATGCATAATATTGTATGCTACAAAAGTCTTGTCTCAAGGATTGGTGGTTAGTCTGAGAGAGAAACGTGGACGTAAAGCTTGATCATGACTATTGATTCTCCAAATTGCACCCCATGAACGTTAACATTGGAAGCAACTAGTTGGAAGATGTAACATCTCGTTACTGTTAGCAAGGGCATTTTGGTAATATTGGGTTAAACTGATAGGTTTCATTGCATCGACTGACTGAGCATGTTACTGGCCTCTAATTATAGAGGAACAGGTTTCTTGCACATGCATTTATTCATAGGTACATGCATTCATGATTTTCCGGCATTTAATTGTGAGTATAAATTGATTGGATTGTGAACTAACTGGACTGACTGGATTGGGGGTTAATTGAGAAATTAGAGTAATTGGGTTCAATTGACTAATTTAATATTGGTTACGAGTGACTGGTAAATTTTAGTGGCTTATAGGAAATTTTTGAGAAATTCGGGAGAAAATGCCCAGACCGGAAATATTTGGGTGACTGACTGATTGACCGTATATTACTGAAAGAACTGTCCAATGGCAATGGAAAAATTTGAGTGATACTGATAGGAAATTAAAATGTTGAGCCATTGAAATTTAGAGACTGAAATTTGGACTGATTTGGAGACTTAAGTCTATAAATACTAGGTTTGAAATTTGGGGGAAAAGTTTACCTAAGGCATTTCTTCTTCTCTCCCACGGTGAGTCTTCGATCCCTTCCCATTGGTGTGAGTTTTCGATTGTTTTCTTGCTAGATCTTCTCCTTATGCAAAGCTAACTGATTTATTGTGATTGACGAAGGTTGAGAAGCTTTTAGAGGGATTAATCGTGGAGTTTGAAAGATTTAGGGTTTACGGTGGTTTTGTGGATTGATCTTTGATTCGGTAAGCATTTATGGTTTAATGTTGTTATTTATGGATCCTACTGCATTTATGACATTTATTAGGGTTGATTTGAGTAGTTGGGAGAATTAATGGTGGTTTTAGAGAGAGAGAAATAGCTGAAAACGATCGGAGAAGACGAAGGAAATTCGTCGCACGCCGCGGCCTGCACGCGAGCCCAACGGCGACGAATATATATTCGTTCGCCGCGGCGAGCTAGCGTGGGACGCCGCGACGAGCGTCATTTAATTATGCCGCCGCGACGTGCTACCCTCGTCTCGCGGCGCGCCAAAGGCGTGTTGTTCGCCACGGCGAGCGTGTTACACGCCGCGGCGAGCGACCCGTTTGTGGGGCGGCGAAGGCCGTAAGGTCGCGGCGAGGAACTGTTACATTGGTTTAATTATAGTTCTATTTGACTTAATTAGGCATAACTTTTGGTGTAGACCTCCAATTGAGGTGATTCCAGATTAGTTGCGGACTAGGGAAAGAGGTCTACAAACTGAGAATAATTATGAGAATTAAATTTGATTTAATTGGTATTGATTTATTGAGATAAGGTCAATTATGGTTCATAGTGTGACCTAAATGTCAAATTGAGACTATTGGAGTTTTGATTGGGAATTGCAATTGAAGGTTCGACCCGATAAATAGGAAATTGTTATAGGGAGTATGAATTGAGGAAATTGACGGAATTTTAGGAATGGATCATTTTTGGTGATCAATTGAACAAAGAGATAGGATTGAGCTTAAATTACCTAAATTGGGATTTTAGCACCGGAAAATCGTGAACATGCATTGTACGTCATTCTACTGAGACATATGCATTACTGTACTGTTTAAGTGAGTAATTAGTAATGGACTGTACTTTACTGTTATAGAGGCACCGTTGGACCGTCGTTCCACGGACATTGCTGGGACTTCCA
>JANTPM010000004.1:5459833-5476172 GCA_025434745.1 Erythroxylum divaricatum | reverse complement strand
GGTATCAAAATCAAAATCATTCTTTTCTTATGAATTTTCTCAAAGCATAATTACTTTTATTTCACAATATATATATATAACTACTCATTTAATTTCACTAATTATTTCCAAATTTTACTTAAAAATCGGGGTCCAACATTTAGAGTTCACTTATTAGTAGTTCTAATTATCATATAATATTTATTATTAAAGGTTGAAATAACAATTAATCTAATGCATCTATGCCCTCTCTCAAGACATATAGATATATCCAACTAGATAATTACAACCTCACAATGGTCAGTTGAATCTAATCAAACTCATTGTGCATAGTGATAAAGCAAGCATACACAAGAGGGGGGTGAAATATATGCAGTAAAAGAACTTAAGGTACTTTCAAACCAATGAGATCCTGCTCAAACAAAAGAAATTTATAAATAGAAAGGTCCTATAAACTTTCAAAAGGTTCCTATTAACATTGAGAAAGAAAAGAGGTTGTTAATATGAAAGGAGCTTGTTATCGCTCAAAAAGATATCAGCCTGTTTAATCAATACTGCTATGACTAAAAAAGAAAGGAACCTCTTGTGATATAAAAATAGATGGAGCCGATTATAAAACTGAAGGAACCTCTTGGAAATATCAACTTATAATGCAGAAATTTAAAAGTAAGAAAGAGAAAATAACACGATAGATTTATACTGTTTCGGCTTATAATGAAACCTACGTCAAGTCCCTTAAGTATCGAACTTAAGTATTTCACTATAAAAATCAAGTAGTAATTTGACGAGCCTCTTCAAACTCACAAGTATATATTTTTCAAGATACTTCATCTTTCCACGGTAATAGTATTTTGCTAGCCTATACAAGCTCTCAAAATTTGTGTGAAAGATTTTATAGTCTCTCTTAATAGAGTGATATCACTTTTTAAAGTACAAAGTGTTTGATATAACTTTCAAGAATATTGATGCTTTAAGATATTTTGCAAGTCTTGTATGTTCACAAATGCAATAGTTCTTCCTTAAGTATGTATTTCCTTTAATTAGTCATTGTATCATTTCCATTCTAGGTTGAATTTGTATCTTCGATATCATCTTTGCTGTAATCAGGATTAGCAGGATCCTTTCAAATATTGTAAACTAAATAAGGTAAGTTCATAAAAAAAGGTTTATGCCAAAAAGGAATCATTTATTCTATAATTTTATTTCCCTTTAAGAAATATATTGATATCTATACAAGGAAATAAATCTAATTTGAATTTTGAAATATTATACAGTTATCATCAAAATCATTAATCATAAACCTTGAGCTAACACATAGCAATTCTATTAGTTATTACAATAGTCTAAGAAATTCCTTTTGCTAAATCTAGAATGTTTATACTCCTAGTGTAAGAATCATACTTTAGCTCTTGATCCTTCATACCTAATATTAAATTCATGATGGGAAAGCTGAAACACAATATTAAGATTAAAGAGAATAAAATCAAGTGAACAAATAATCAATCATATAATAATTAAAATATCCATCCCTAACTAGGTATTTAGTTACTAAACATAATTAAAGCTAAACAATAATAAAAATAATTTTAACATAATAGAAAGAAGAGAAAGAAAAGAAGAAAAGATGTCCGTAATTGTTTTTAAGCTAACATGGATCTTCTCCAAACTTACTTATAATCCTTACTCTTAGATGTTAAAAATCCTTGAAAATATGAATTAATGAGAAATGATTGCCGAAAGCATGTCATGAACTGTGTCCCACTTTCAAAATTCGCCTCTAATTAACAACAATTTTAGTATTTATAATCTAAGGTTACATAAAAGTGTCCTAAGATGATTAACATTAGTTTTTTTTCCATGTCCTTGAAATTTGTGTACAATTTTATCACTTATCCAGCTTCCACATAACTTCGATTAGATTTTAAATCTTTATAGGTGAAAATGCTAACAAGTCTAGTGTCAATCGTAGGTACGACTCTAATATTGGTTAGTTGCTACTTCTTAAACTTGTCTATCTAGTGTAAGATTGGTTCTTGACACCATCATGAAACTTAAAATCGATTTTGTTCTATTTCTCCGTTCTCCAATTTTCTCAAGTTTCTCTATATCTCCTATTGCATATACGTATTAACTATGATGCTTTTTATAAAGTTGCTATCAACCTTGTTAATTTTCAATTAACTTGGATATCTCCTCCATCAATAAGCCATGGGGAAATCTCTTTTCAATCTTCATAAAGTTTATAAGGTAAAATATATTTAAAAATTGAAAAAATACCTACATAAGAAATTAACTAAATTTTAGTAGAAAACCATAATTAATAAACTAAAATAAAATAAATGTATATAAGTGCTTCACTGGACTTTTTCTTAACTCCTGACTCATTTAGCAACTCTAATCAGATGAGCTCAATTATCTTCCTACATAGAACTAAGAAAGTTAGAGGTATTAATAAGGTAAAGAAGATATCTCCTTAATATATATAATGCTAATCAGGATGAAATTTTTCCAATTCTAGATCACATTCTTCTTTGGTAGATATCAAGGGTTTAGGCTTTCCTCCCTCTATGTCCTTAAAAATACGAGAACATTAAGATCTATAGCTATCTTCTTGTAACATAAAAGCGCACTCTACTATGTTAGCATTATACTCTTTTCCATCAAGTCTTAAAGTTTATACATGCTTCAACAGGATTATTGTAAATATTTTAGGAAATTTTTCGTGGACAATAGATTCTATCACATTCATCTTATAACACTTGTCACCAAGGGAAGGTCTTTTCAAAGCCTTGAAGATGATGAATCCGTCTTCTCATTGCCCACCATCAAGATCAATTTATCCTCAACCACATCAATTAGCATCCGTCCAATGACCAAAAAAGGTCTCTATATGATAATGCAAATCCCAATATTATACACCATATCCGTTACCAATAAAGTTGTAAGAAAAAATAATCCATTACCACTAATGTCATGTTTGGTTCATAGGAATATGAATTCTATTCCTGGTCTATTCCTAAAACTTTCCTATTCATTTGTTTGGTTAGACAAAAATGTCAAAATACCTAATCTTAGCCTCAACTTTTAGGAATAGCTAAAGATCATCAAAGGGTGTCTTTAGCCATTCCAAGAATAGAGTTATTTTTTGAAGACTCTTTTATCCTTACAATAATAATAATAATATTATTATTAATAAATTAATAACAATAATAAGATAATAATAATAATAATAAGGAATTAATTAATTAAAATAATAAAATTAATAATAATAAGAATAATAATAAGTAGAAAATTAATAATAACAATAATTAATAAGAATAGGAATAATAAAATTAATAATAACAAGGAATTTAATAATTAATAATAATAAATATTATTAATAAAATTAATATTAATAAGAATAATAGTAGAAAATTAATAATAATAACAATTAATAATAATAAGAATAATAAATTTAATAATAATAAGAAGAAAATTAATAATAATAAGGAATTTAATAATAAAATAAAAAATAATAATAACAATAACAATAATAATAATAATAAGGATATTTTAGTCTTTTTGTTATTTATTTCTTTCTTATTCTAATTTTATATTTTCAAACCAAACACTGACATAGAAATTCTTTAGTGGTAAACCAAACAAAGTAATACATATTCTATTCTATTCCTCATCTTTTATATTCATAAGAATAACTATTCTATTCCTTATCTATTCCAACTGTTCAACTAAACAGGCCATTAGTATTTAGATTACTTTCCTCATGAATTTAATTTAAAAATTATACTGACCAATTTAACCCTTCTTCCTCTCCCAACTCTCCAACAACTCTTTTATTAAAACACTACCTCCTCTTCTAATATTTTTATTCTACAACAACTTTTTTTAAAAAAACAAGACCATTCTTCAGATATTCTTCTTCTTCTTCTGTCGTTAGTACGACTTTTGATCAATTCTTCTTCTCTTTAAATATTCTTCTTCTTTTGAAAAACACGACCATCTCTTCAAATATTCTTCTTCTTCTTCTTTTCTTCTTACTTTTCTATAGTTTTCGTTTGCTCGATTCTTCTCCCTTCAATTCAATTCCTGGGTCCGTTCCAATTCTTCTCTACATGGTCATTTCACAACTCGTCCAAATCGAAGCTTTGTTAAGAAAAGGCAATTTTTTATAAACAAAAAGTTTCGATTTTGTATGGTCTGTGATTTTGAGATTTTTGGGTATTTTGATCTACTACGAATCTGAAGCTCATAGCACCCATCAAGATTAACGATACTTTTTTTGGTTAAACTATTCATAACTCTTTGTTTTTCCTTAATACTAATTGAAGGGATTTTGTTGATTTTCCCTAATGCTTTTTGGAAGTATACGATGAGATGAATCCTATGTTCTCTTGTTTTTCTCATCGTATACTGTTTATTGTTTCAACCCATTAATCTTGTGTTCTCTTGTTTGTCTTTCTGGAAGTAGAAGTGACCATAATATATAGTAAGTTGTTCTTGACCAAAATCACCTTGTGCCTTTCTGATATTAAAAGGGGATAACTGGATAATTAAAAGAGGTGAAAACTGGGTAATTAAAAGAGGTGAGACAGAATGTTGTTCTATATTTTTGACCAAATAAAATACATGTATTACGAGGTATAGTTAAGAAAGGCGTAATTATTTGAGACAAAAAAGTGATTATCTACATCTCTCGAACATGCACATTGTACCATCAATTAAGGAAAAAGCATGAAGCTTGAAACCCTTTTTCTGTTTTATCGTATTCTCATTTTATTGCTTGTTTCTGTAGACTTGTACGTGAGTCAAACTTATTTTCTGTGTTTTCTTTAAAATTTGAATGAATTGTACGCAGCAACGAGAGAGACCACTACCAAAGTGATGATCGACGTCGATAGACAACTCATCTTCACCGTCATTGAATTTGCAGACACCATTAGTATTGAAAAAGTGAGAAATAGAGGGAGCAGCAGTTGCTGGATGAATCAGGCGAACATTTGGGACGAGGTTTGAAGACACAAGCTTCTTCAATACGAGAGAGGATGCCAGTTAATAAAAAGCTTGGCTTTTTTGATTTTGTTTGCAATATAGCATTTAATAATAATAATAATTTTTGTTTAGGGATATAATTGAAAAATAAGTTAAAATTAAATTACATTCTATAAAATACTATTGCATATCAAACATCATAACAAGAATCCACCCAATTTTTCTATTATAATTCTTATAAGTATCTAAACATGTAATATCTTTACTTTCTATAGATTTATTTTTCAAGGAATCAGATTCCAAATTAATTTTACTTTTTCGTCAACCAAATGAGGCCTATATGTATTCTGCAACCTTTTTTCTGCCGTTTTATAAGCAAAATCATTGTTAGCAATAAACTTAACAATATTTTTCCGCCCTAATTCATTCACAACTTCGTCAAATATTGCAAAAAAAGTCTCAATATTTCTAATGAAGTCAGATGTATCAATAGAATTAAAAAATATAGAGCTATTTGAATAATAAAACAAAAAAAATATAATAGACTCTTGTCTCCTATTTGTCCTACCATTACATATGATTGAACATCTATAAGTACCATAATTTACTCTTCTTTCAGCCAAATAACTTCTAATTTCAGAAACAATACAACTCAAAAGTTTACCTCTTAAGTTATCAATTAAAGAACCTTTGTATCATAGATTTTAAGAGGCTATTGTTTCCATCATAGTTTGATAATAGTATGACTGAGAAGCATTGAATGACGAACTTGTATCATACCACCATCTAGCTACTGTCATATTGATATTGTGAGTCGCATCTCTTGATTATATTGCATTACGAATTGAAGGTTGGGCTCCAAGAGTTATTTATGGTGCAAAGAAACTAGTCATCTGTCTTCTTCTCTTCCTCACATCAGATTCAAGAACTTCTTCTTAAACATGAAATAAAATACTACCAGTAGTACTACCACTATTACCACTGCCACGGTATCAGTCGATATGTTCCGATATTATCAATACTCGTTGGTACCCAACGAAAAAAACCAATATCGACCAATATTTGAGGTCGATATTGATGGAACGAATATTGTTCTATTTTTTTATCGATACCGACTAGTACAGAATGGTCTCCGTATCTGTGTTTGTGAGGAGAAACAAAATGATAACTGTTTATCTCTTCAAAGCCTATGTAACTAATTGCATTAGTTGTATCTTTAAAATATATAAATCTCAAATAAAATTTGACTAATATTAAAATATATTTAAATAAAATTTAATTTATAAATTATTTATTTTAATACAATAAAATAATTTTTATTAATAAAATAGCGATGCACATTATCATTAACAACCAAATTTATATGAAAGGAAATCAAAACTAAACATAAAATAAAACTTCATGAAAAAATGAACAAACTTTTAATTTCTAGAGATACAATTCAATGTACACGGAGAGTGAAAAAAATCAATTATAAAGAGGATTGGATACTTATGCAAATCATGCCGTGTGATCGTTCTTTCTGTATTAAATAAATATAGCTCAATAACATGGTGGCAGTAGAATTCAAGCCACAAAAATTTCTCATCATCAATGGTCTCATAGTTTGTTTTTTCTCCTGTTTGGACATTGATTTTTTTGGGGGTCCATGTGTAACTTTGTATGCAAAAAGGGTGTTTAAATTATAAATATAATATTTTGAAAAAGAACATCTCTTTATAACCACAATGCTAGATTTTTTGCACCTTTTTTCCAAACTAAAGTTTTGAGAAACATAAAATTTCTCACGTGAACAATAATGCTCATCTCTTTTTATTGATTTTCTTAGCAATTATTACAAGTTTTGATTTTAAATGATTTTAATTGTTTTTAATATATCTATCAGATAATTAATTAACTGATAACCACCAGTCCGGCCTTGACCGAGAGGAAGAAGAGCCCTGCCTAGGATTTAATTTTGACTTGTTCTTATATTGCTTCATTTTATTCTTTACAAAGATTTACTTTTGATACTTATAAAGAGTAAAAAGAGATCAAATATAATTCTTTTGTTACTTTAATCGAAACTTATAAAATATTAACCACATTTTGGAAGTAATTTTGTCCACATTATTCCCTAATCGTAATATTTCTTATCAATTTTTAAATTAGGCAATTTTCGATTTCTAGCTTTGACTATGCTTCAAAAATCATAATTTTTAATTTTTAATTTCGCTATAATTAAGATAATTTTGTCAAATTGCATTGCTGAGTCATCAAAATGCAAAAGGATTGGTAAGTGCTAGCATTTACCATCCTTTTACAATTGGTAAATATGAATAATGGCCTTGTTGAGTATCTCGTTAAGTTGGTGGCCGATAGCCGTAATTAAATGGAGAAGATTGTACAAGTCCAGCTATTGACCATTTTCTATAAGAAGGGACAGGAGGCATTCCTATCAAGTTTGCGGTGGTTGTGCGAGAAAATTGAGAAAGAGTGACCCATCCCATCATATCTCTTTTTAGTTGGAGGTGGTTGCACAAGCTAGACATTGAGAGGTCTACGGTTGTTTAAGAGGTGCTTTTTCTATGGAGATTTTAAGGTCGAGGGTCACAGTTCAGACCGACACTTCGCCCCGCAGCCTTGTTGCTAACAATTTCATCTGGGACCCATTTCTGATATGATACCCTTCACTTGGGCTCACCTCAAAATTCCCAAACAAAATCCTCTCTCTATCCATGCAGGTAGGTTGCACTTCTCATGCGCACAGTAAACTAACCCCACCCGAAAGCTACAATAATCACCATGAAAACAGAGGTTAATGTCCTCATGTGTCTTTGGCTTTTTTATGTCCCTGGCACCGCATATAAATGCTCCATTCTATGCATACTCTTCAAACTACAGCCAAAACCAGATAAGTTCCTACCTTCCATTTCTAAATTCTGTCCTTTCTAATTCTCTCTCCGGCTTGCTTGTTTGTAATGTCAGAAAATATGAGCATATCCGTAAATGGACAATCTCAGGTCCCTCCAGGGTTTCGATTCCATCCCACAGAAGAGGAGCTCTTGCATTACTACTTGAAGAAGAAGGTTAGTTATGAGAAGATCGATTTAGACGTGATTCGTGTTGTTGATCTTAACAAGCTCGAACCATGGGATATTCAAGGTTTGTGTGACTCTGTAAATATACTGTTGATAGATCTTAGATTCTGTGTAAGCTGGGGATGCTAAAAATAGTTTTGGTTTTTGTAGAGACGTGCAGAATAGGAACCACCCCTCAAAACGATTGGTACTTTTTTAGTCATAAAGATAAGAAGTATCCCACAGGAACTCGCACGAATCGAGCTACAACTGCTGGGTTTTGGAAGGCTACAGGACGCGATAAGTTGATATACAGCAATGGTAAGCAGATCGGAATGAGGAAGACACTTGTGTTCTACAAGGGCCGAGCCCCACATGGACAGAAGTCCGACTGGATTATGCATGAATATAGATTGGACGATAACACGACTGAAATCAATGTAAGCCCCTTGTCTGCTTCCTGTAATCGTTCAAGCTACTGACTTCAGATTTGCATATAACAAGAAAATTTCCTCGCGGACCTCTTACGTTAGCTATGAAGTTGACGCCTGTTTGGTTTATAAATCCAGGTTTCCAGTGAAATGGGAGAGGCAGGACAACCAGAGGGATGGGCTGTTTGCCGTATCTTTAAGAAGAAGAATCTGCACAAAACCCTAGACAGCCCTCTAAATCCATCATCATTTATCACTGCAGAGACGAGGACATCCCAGATGTTCTGCTCTTCCAGCGATGGAGCTCTAGATGAAATACTTCAACACGTGGGAATGACATGCAAGGAAGAGAACGAAGCTAACATTATTAACAGCGGAAGATACACGGTAGACAGCAATGGCTACAATGAGAGGTTCATGAAGTTTCCGAGCCTAGAGAGTCCAAATTCCACCAGTGGCCAAAGCCAAAACTGTTACCAACCCGTGATGCTAAAAGACACCGAAGATTCGATAACCAATCAGGTGAGTTGCTCCAACCCAAACCCGGTTTATTCCACCGACTCGAGACTCACCAGCTGGGCAGCACTTGATCGCCTTGTAGCTTCACATCTAAATGGCCAAAACGAAACTTCGAGGCAATTAGCGTGCTTGGGTGATCCCGCCCTGTCCTATTACACCCCAACGAACCATCACGATCTCCAATTACCAGCCCTACGATCATCATTTTCACTACCATCAAGCAGGTCTTACCATGGAAATCAAGATTTCAACAGCGAGGTTGACCTGTGGAATTTTACAGCCAGAGCACCGTCAGACCCCATTTTCCACGTGTCCAACCCTAGTGTATAACAGAAACAACCCCACATGTAGTCATATCGTTTAGGACTAAAGTCAGAATGAGTATAATGACAGCAGTAATGTGATAATACAATCATAAATAAATTTGAATGAGTTCTTAATTAGATGGAGTGGCGTTGTCAACCATCAATCCACACCGTCCATTATCTCTATTTTTAGTTTGTTATTTGGAAACCCAGCGACGGGTGGCATGATAGGATCTTTCTAACTGCAATAATAGTATCGCTTCTTTTTTAGTATGTTTCAAGATAAGTCATGTGCATAATTATTTTTGGATCAAGTCATGAGCACATGGTTTGTCGGCCTGTGTTACTTGGTCCCCGCAATGTCATCAGAAGACGTCGCAGGACAAGGAGGGTTTTGGATTTTGGACAGTACTTCCTCCCGCACACCCCTTCTCACAACTACGTAGTTTCCTAAGTTTTAAAATCCGACAGCGACCACTTTGGGAGTTTAAATGTACGGCCATTCTTTGTCTTTTTATTTTTTTTAGGGTCTTATCATGTTTTCCTCGGCTCTTACTTTCCTTCAATAGGTTTACCAGAACAGAAAATTTATTCCCCGTCAATTCAATTCGTCTTGTATATCCCCATAAACTATGAAAGAATATTTACTATTGGGTGAATTAACTGGAACTAAGCATTCTATACAGACTTCTTATCTATATTAGTTTGGAGTGCTTCGAGTTATACAATTATATCCCACTTAACTTTATCTGATAACATATTTTGAAATTTAATCAACGACGCATTCTTGAACATACTAAAAATATCACCATAATTATTTCATCATTTGAATTAGAATAATTGACTTGGGGTACTGACACTGTACATAAGTTTGGGGGGCATGTACAACTTATGATTGAATTGTGGATCATTAGACTATATTGCGCGATTAGTAGTAAAACTATAACTAAAGTGTAATTAGCACTTCTTCGGGTTCAAAGTCAAGTTGGGGTCTATGTCTGCTTGTGCTTTTTGTTGTAATATTATAAACAAATAAAAAGACAACCTGCAAGCCAAGTGAGGAAAATCAGAAATACCATATGATAGGAAGAAGATGACAATGTTTCAAGTTTATGGGCGACAAAAAGACTTGTCTTGGTAGAAATTCTTGGACCCAGGAGCAATTTCAAAGCCACAAAGCTAAGGTAGACAAAGTTTCGGTTATTCAACAAATCACCACTTGACTTCAGATGCAAATGAATAAGATATAATTCATTGTTTAAGTACTATTTCTCATCATTTCAGGACATGAAAATTATGAATTTCCGTAATAATAATTATGATTTATTGTATAATTATAGACAATAAGGTTGCAATTACAAATTTAATAACATATCTAATTCGGTATAGTTCCTGTACATTTTTAAATTACGGTAACATTTCAACAGTAATTATAATATTGCAGTTATAATGATTAAACTATTATGATCCGTCCTGCATTAAATCATTTGTCGATTTTGATATTCATCACAGGAACTTACGGTGGCCATGTGGTGTGTGTACCAATTTATATGTAGGTAGATATTCGGGATTTTTTTTCTTTCTCAAGATTGGTCGTTCGATCAAGCTTTCAATGTGGCATATGCAAAACTCTTAATTGGTTACCAACTTACCAATCACAGTCCACGCTGTTAAAAGGTAACAAAAATCTCATCAATCAATAGGAAACGTTTCTATTTTGGAAAAGAAATCATTCAAATTAACATATAAGTTATTGGATAAAGCATGAAAAATACCATATTGTAAAGCCAAATGCAAAGACACTCGGCAATTATTTTCTTTTAAGAGGATCGCTATATCTGAACTAAGATTTTATATTGCAATTGCTAACTATAGCGATAATTATCAATTACTATAAATTGTGGTTGTAGTTAAATCATTTGGGACATCTTAATTATGAAAAAAATTGGTATTTCGGTCGGTATTTCCAACGACTTCTATACCGTCGATATTTTTTCGTCGGTATTTTTCTTTTTCCTTGTAGTGTATATATGCATACGTTCTTCATGTATTCCAACTCTCCAACTGTCCAAGTGCAAGCAGATTTAAATGTAGTTTCCTCAAAAGCTTAAAAGAGATTTATTCTTGATGGAATAAAGATTTAACACCCTACAAACTGTCATGTAGGAAGAAAAGCAGTTCATTGTCAGCAGAATAATTGACCTTTGGCCTAACAAGAGTGGAATATCTATATATGACAAGTTGAATGGGGCCGTTTAGACACCGATTGATAACAATTAAATATTCTATCAGGCATTTCAATGTTTTATAAATTTAGTCTTCTGGATTCTTCTATCTTTACAATTGCAATTCATTTTTTACCAATCAAGAAAGTGAAAGAGACTTATGAGGGTAAGAGTAGTATCGATATACGTTGGTGTTGTTTCAGTAAATTACCTATTTATGTATAATATAATCAGCGATGCACACACCTTTTGAAAAGAACTAATTTGAAAACTCTCGTTTTCCTTCAGTTGGGATATGCCTACTTTCAAGAAAGTCAATCCCTTGTTTGAAATTTATTCCATTGTAATAGGTTAGAGTGATTAAAAGTAAGCAATGTTTCTACTAAGAATGGATCGAACAGTTTGGTTAAGAGAGGCAATCATTCATGACCCAAAATTCCAAGCCAGGGAAAGCATGAATCATGATCACCAGTTTACGTCAAGACCCACTAGCCAATGTTGTGTGGAACCACCGATTGAGCTCATCGACAAGTTATGCATTCATCAACTGGCCGAGATGGTCAACAAGCTCATGTCATTATGATCTCCATGTTTCTAATGGTTGTTAGTGAGGACTTTGGAGAGCGCTTCTGAATCGATCAATCAATCCTTGCTTTCACTTTCCTGAAGATGTTGATTACGATAATTCGACCAACTAAACATACAGTAATATCTCTAAGTTAGAGGGTTAATCAAGTTAGGTTTGGTAGGGTATAACTGGGCAAGGTGTTACGTAAGGATGAAATTGTAGCACCTACATGCTATTCGCTATGGAAACTCCCATCTCTTTTTGAAAAACAAGGCGAAAGGATCATTTATCAAAAGAATATTTGACGTGACTCGGATTCATTAAAACATCGCTTTCCCGAAATTCTTTACAAGACTAGCTAGTTTACAGTGGTCATGATTTTTGTGTCCGATACATTTATACTCTTTCCGCTAGAGTCCAGCCAGCTAGAAAACATGAGGTTTACCTGAACGAGGAGACACCTTTACCCTACTTTCTCCAAGTGATGTGTGAGAGATCATCGATTTCCTTATGAAATTATGGGCCATATTAAGCGATTAAGCCATCAATCAATTTTCTATTCCTTGAAATTATGTAATACCTGTCGAACTGGTCCCAAAATTAAAAATATTATTTACTTGAAAATCATTTTAACTTATAGTAGAGCAACGACTCATTGAGTGTAATTTTTTTAAATATTTTTTTATCATTAGTAGGCTTCTTATTTTTTTTAAATTATGTATTGTCTTAGGTTTAAATTAACCCAAAAATAATTTTAAAAATTATAAAATAAAAAATAATTACGTAAGAGTTTGGTTAATAATTTTTTCCACTTTTTATCTCTTATTTTCTTCTATATTTGAAATTTGACACCTAATCTTATGTGAGTTGTTCCAATCTCTCCTATTTAAACTTTTGCTATTATTTTAAATCTTAATCTATTAGCTAAAATTTATCATCATTTTTCAATATAAAATATATTAAAATCCTAGCATAAATTGTCTATTGCTTACAATTATACTATTACTACAACAAAGTAACCTTTTGGTACATTTTTTTTTTGCTACAATTTGAAAATCATAGCTAAAAGACACTCTTTGGTTACGATTTTCCAAAATCGTTGTCTATTGTAATGAAAAGGTTGATTTGCGAGATTTTAAAAACTATTGGTGACTTTTAATATAAACTACCTTTTATATTCATAGCTAATAAGTTTTTGGTGACATTTTTTAATTGTGCACTCAGTTTCATAGCTAAAGATTTTTAGCTACAAAATAAAAGCATTTGGTGATGTTTTTTAACCTTAAACTTAGTCTTTTAGTAAAAAAAATTTAGCTACAAAATAATTTTCATAGCTAAAATATACAGATTCTTTAATATCAGCTACAAAAATAAACTTCGAAGTTAAAAATATTTGACTATGAAAATATATTTGTATCCAAATTTTTTCATTGTTTTTTGTTCTTCTTGTTTTGGCTAAGAATATATTTTCGTAGCTAAATGATTTTAGTTACGAAATAATTTAGTAGGTAAAAGACGCAAATTCTATAATTTCAGCTAAGAAATAGATTTAGTAGTTAAAAACATTTGGCTATAAAAATATATTCGTAGACAAATTCTTTTGATAGAATAGGTATGGAGTTCATTATTTTATGTTTAGTCTAGATAGATGCTAGATTGTTTTATTTAATGCAATCATTTTATTAGAGATATTAATTGATTACTACTAGTGAGTTTCTGATATAGAACTTTTGAGAAAAAATGATCACAAAAGATTGGCCTTTGAGATATTAATTGATTGCTACTATTAGGTTTCTAACATAGAACTTTTGAGAAAAATGACTATAACAGATTGGCCAACTTACCGGTCAAACTTAAATTATTGAGGAATACTTCTGAAGAAAATGTAGGATTTATTTTCTAATTGTCAAAGTGCTTATAAATATATTAAAGTAACGTTAACATAATAAAAAGCTTTTAACAACATTTTTAAAATTATAGTTAAAAACCTATATTTTTAAAAGCGTAATAAAAAAAATTAGCTAAAAAAAATTATAGTAAAAAATGGTTAGCTACGAATACTAAAAAAATCGCCAATAACTTTCAATAACGGAGATTTGGTAAGAACTATTATTAGCTTTCTAGTCGAATAGAGTCATAAATACACAAAGGCGGTCGTTAAGACCAAGTCATCTTATCCGTCGAAATGGTAACAGCTCGAGCAAGCTGATGAGCTATTTCATTCGCAAACCGTCTAACAAAGATTAATCTTACATCTCTAACTTCATTAAAAAGGGATTTACAAACAAAAACTAGTAGTCCAAAAACAGATTTATCCGTAAAAAAAAAGTAACGGAGATTTGGTAACGTAATCTATAGGCGACAGCCAAAAATCAACTTTAATTTACTGTAGTATGTGTATGCCAGTCTTCGATTTAGTCCCCCAACCTAACCTCTTCCTGTCAGCCAGAAATTTTGTTGGTCCCATATGCTTGGATCTTGTAAGCGCCAGTTATCCAGCTTAGCTTCTTGACCATGAAATTGTGAATTATTACTTTAGTGGTTTTGTAGTAGTTGTCAGTATAAATAGAAATTTATGAATTTGGGTTTGATAAATAGTGATTTAATTGGTTTTGCATTAGCAATGAGTCGAGGGAGACTTGGTTTGATGTGAGTAGATTCACTTATATCCGAAGAATATAAAAAATTCACAAATAAAAAAAAAAAATATATATATATATAGTGTCCTTATGAACTCATTTAACAATGATCCAATTTCTTAATAAATACCCTTAAAACCTTTCAATTTTAACCTGACATGATTTTAGGTAAGGGCAAGCAGTGCATCTACCCAGGCTCAGCTTTACAAAGAATAAAATAGGTAACAAAAAGGGCCCCATTTTATTTTATTTTATTATTTACGAAGACCTTAATCTTCATAAAAAATAATAAAAGGGCTCCTATTTTACCTCTTTTATTCTTTATAAGGACCCATTCTTAATTATTATAAAAAGAAAAAACAAAGTAAAATAGGAATCTTTTTTATTTACGCAAGGCCTATAGAACGTCAGGACCGCCCTGACTTTAATTCCGTTCAAGAAAGAAGAAGTTGAACAATACTGCCTAAAGGTTTCTATATTTTAACCTTTCTTCATTTATTTCCTTATTCCTTTGTTTTTCTTTTTCTCTTTTAATTTTTTATTGGCAATCACGATTTAATATGATTTGTTATTTATATAAGAAAATGTCATTTTAATATAATTGCAATAAGAAAAGAAACATCAAAAGAGGACCACTTCTCTTTTGGAAATTTTTGTACAACGTATGTTCCTTTATGATGTATGACTTATTTGTGCCCATCATCATTTCCAAAGGGCAAGTAGAATGTTGTTTCACACTTCGGCCTTTTACGTCAAAGGTCCATTTAATATGTTACCTTTACATAGATTAGAACATGGGTGGGTTTAATTAGGCTTGAGCTGAGCCCGAATTATAGGCCTAGATCAATTGAGCTTATTATGGGCTAACAAGCCCACATTCAATCACCTACGTATCAGAAACTGTTTTAACGTTTTTGGAGCGAGGGTGGTCGGATTAAGATACAAACCAATAGGAACTCTGCAGCTCTGCTCATTACAACTTCCAAGTGACAGAAACAGATAAACAATGTTACTGTGTAATTCAACTCTTCTTTCCCTTTCTTAACGAATGATAAAAACGTTTGGCGGAGAGTAAATCATTCTTATCGTTGATAAAAATATTTCCCTTTCTTAACGAATGATAAAAACGTTTTGCTTCTCATCACCATTGGCAGACTCGAGACATAAATCATTCTTACCGTTGATGCTACTAAGCTGGGCATAGTTGTTGTGTGCATTATGGTTAAGTTGCTTGCTAGTTCCAAATTGTGGAATGAGATCGTACCTTTCCATTGCCGTTGGTGTAGAAAAATGATCCAGAACTTGTCCAAAGAAGGAAAGATTGTACCTTCTAAGATAACTGTCAAGCTTTTGCAACAGGCAATGCAACAGAGCATAAACAAGAAATTTATAGTTGACGGCTTTCCTCGCAATGAAGAAAATCGTTATGCATTTGAGAACATTGTAAGCTTAGGAGGTTGTTATAGTTATACTTTCTGCCATCTCCCGAACTTTGACATTTATTACTCGCAAACATAATTGCATTGTTGGATACGGGTCCCTCGTATAGAGGGACATCAATTTTTTTAACAAATGCGGCACTGATTTCAACACTGCATTAGTTCATAGAATGGAAGAAGACAGCT
>JANTPM010000004.1:5384355-5395429 GCA_025434745.1 Erythroxylum divaricatum | reverse complement strand
GAGTCGACGGACACGCTCATCTCAGCTCCCGAGCTTCAGTCGCCGTTCAACGGAGGTATAAATAAAAGTCGGGCCGGACCGGACCGTCCGATCCGACCAAAAAAAGTTAAACCGGGAGGTTTTTATACAGAGAGGTTAGTAGGTAAAACCGAACCGAACTAATGATCGGTTCAGAAATTTTCCAGTTGGACCGAACGGTCCGAAGTAGTTTTTAAAACATTGGTAATCCACGTCATCCTCTCGGTTGCACGCTGACGATAATAGCCTTTTCTTAGTACTCTTTCGACAATGGCTGCCACTACATGGCTTTTTGCTCCGTGGATAGCCCAGAAGACGTCAAAACCCCCTCAATCCTCCACTTTGTTTGTTCTGATTTTCTTGTTTATCTCTTTCTCTCTTGTTCTTGTTTCTCTTGCCTTTCAGCGGTTGGTGCAGGGCCGACGCGTTGATCGGGAAGAGGAGTCCGGTGCGTTTGACGTCGATAGAGGAGGTGTAGGTGGTAGTGGTACAGGAGAGGAGACACGGCCAACATGCTTTCGGGGTTCGGTGGAAAGTATCAAAGTTGATCGTTGCCGCTTGGACATAGCTATTCATTTTGACGTCATCAGGACAACAAAAGAGCGAGTTGGAATAAAAGACTTCTGATTAGTACAAAAATTACTTGTCATCAGAAGAGCCCTTTTATCCTTTGCCATTTCATTCTTGGCGGACGCCGAACAATAGCAATCATAATTAAAAATTGATTCATAGATATCCATTTACCAAAATAATTATACATTTTGCTTACTTGGCGGTGACTTGGAAATACATATATAGAAAGACAAAATGAAAAAAATGATGACATTGACACGCCAAAGTTTTTTCCATGTCACCAAATACATAAGCTACCTAAGAAATAGGGATTTTCACTGGGTATCTGTCTACGCAGTCAAGCCAAGGGTTTCCCTTCGACTCACCTACTGGAATGGGCCTCAGAGCTTTCCAGACCGCACTGTTGCACTTAAAACCCGACCCGAATGCAATCTGCCAGACACGGTCCCCACCTGAGACTCGACCTTTAGCCTCTGTGTAAGCCAGCTCATACCACAGCGAGCTACTTGACGTATTTCCAAACCTGTGCAAAGTCATCCTCGATGGCTCCATATCCCAGTCACTGAGTCGCAAATTCTTCTGCAACTCGTCCAAAACCGCTTTACCACCAGCATGTATACAGAAATGCTCGAATGCTCGCTTGAAGTCGGGTATGTAAGGCTTTACTTTAGCTTTCAGCACCTTTCTTCTCACAAGTGTGACAAAGAACATGAACTGTTCACTTAAAGGGAGTACAAGAGGTCCCAGTGTAGTTATGTTCGTTTTCAAAGCATCTCCAGCCACAGCCATTAATTCTCGAGCTAAAGAGACCCCTATGGTTCCGGTGTCATCCTCTCTCTGGTAAACACACTGATAGTGCTTATCATCAGCACCTTTGTGGGTGCGAACTGTGTGGACCAGCTCGTACTTGGACCGAACCCTGTCTCTTGTCTTGTTGGATAGAAGAATGGCAGCACCACCCATGCGAAATATGCAGTTGCATAGCAACATGGAACGATCATTTCCAAAATACCAGTTAAGAGTTATGTTTTCTGTGCTCACAACAACTGCATACGAGTTGGGGTTTGCTTTGAGTAGGTTTTTAGCGAGGTCTATGGAGATGAGGCCTGCACTACAACCCATGCCACCAAGATTATAACTTTTGATATCAGTTCTAAGCTCGTAATGATTCACTATCATGGAGGATAGGGATGGGGTTGGATTGAATAAGCTGCAGTTCACAACAAGTATATCAATGTCGCTCGGCTTAACCCCGGTTTTTGCGAAAAGCGCGTCCAGAGCACCGAACATAACTAACTCTGCCTCGTTCCGAGCTTCATACATCGACAAATTGGGCGGTCTAGACGTTATTCCTCTTGGGAAATATGTTTCGTCTCCTAGACCGGACCGGGTCGCAATACGCTTCTGGAACTCAATGGTATCCTCCTCAAAAGCTCCTGTCTCTTCGGTCATTTTCAAAAACGAGTCCACCGCCATCTTACGCTCATCTTCCGGTTTGTAACATGCGAAGTCGACGAGGTAAACTGGTCTGGAGCGCTTGGCATAGTAGAGGCCAAGAAGGAATATTAATACAGCTGAGCCGGCGAGTCTTATGGCGGTGTCAATGTCTTGGAATTGAAGGGACCGGGTTGACCATACATCGTAAGCCCGGTTTAGTTCTAGACCGGTGAATTGTACCAGAGTGGCCATGAACAGAGGTAGGATTATAAGGAAAAAGAATAGTGTGGCGGGGTTACACGAATACCCATAACCTAGCTTGACGTATTTGAGCTTCACAGATTGTAAGAAGTCGGGTAAACGACGTCGGATTCTGATGACGGCAGAGGAGGAGTCTTTGAACGCCATCTCCGCCGTTAATCTCTCCTTATCCATCTCTATGCTATTACTTCCCATGATGAGTATAGCGGGTATGTCTGTATGTCTCTCCCTTCTTTCTTTGTTTTGCTCTTTTAAGAAAGAAAAGAGGGCGTTGTTTATTTATAAACAAAAGTCTATGAGAAGCTGGACCAAATCACCATCCAAAGAATAACAAATGCTGAATTGAAAGAAAGCCCTACACGTTTAGAAACAGTTGGTTGGTGTGATATAGATAAAGAGAGAGAGAGCGTGAGAGAAGTTTGAGCCCCGAGAATGGGAAACTAGGTCACTAACATTTGTATATTATCTACAAGAAAGCTGGAGCGATATAGTCTTAGAATTTATGGTGAGTAGTTCCAAGAAAGGATGGATAGCTCAACCACCATGAAAGTACAAGAGATTGGAACTGTTCTATTTGAAGACACAAGGTACGCATAATCTATCAGACTATAACCCTAGCTTCTTTTGTTATTTTTTTTTTATTTTAAAGCCTCAAAATTCGCCAAACTTGGTTTTTAAAATGTTGTTACTCAATTTTCAACGAAGACGGAGATAACTATGGAATTGAAGGTGAGAACAATGGGGGATGAAGTAAGCTCATATTAATAATGCCTATTATTACTATTAATATTTAGTTATTAAAATTTATATTAGTGTTAAATGTCTATTATTAGAAATATCTTATTAAAATCCTATTTTAATTTAACTGATTAATTATTTGTTAGAATTTCTAATTAGTTGTATTCAATTTCTATATTGAATATTTTATGGATAGTGTACCATCACAAAAATACATTGGATGAACATCAAATTGAATGATCCTAAATCTAATATTTTATTACATGCGGTAAAGCTGCATTTAGAAAAGAAGAAACGAAAAAGAGTGTTTGAGGATTTCTTTTAACATGGCTCATAAAACATTACGGTAATTAGGTGAAAGGCTGACAAGGCCGGTGGATTTAGGTGACTGGCCGTGCGGGAACAGTAAATGAAGGTGGTGGTGGTCAACGAAGATGGCGGTGATATTGACCCATCCAAGTCCTCGTTCCTCTATGCTGGCAGATCTAACGGTTGTAGTCTTGCCACGTACACAAAGATAGAACACTATAAGAAGATCTCAAACTACAACTGAAAAAATAATAAGCTCTCATAACCCTAGCCCATTCCCATATTGGGCGATTTGTAATAAAAATTATATTGTCAGATATGTGGCTTTCATGGGATCAATTCTCCCCTTGCTCATCTCAGTACGTTATTTAAAAGAATCGAAGAAAAAGTGATGTAAGATAAACAAGTTACTTCAAAGCAGGCACGCATTTGAAGAAGATTTTAAGATCTTTTCATGCCCAAAATGGTTATATTTGCCACAAGAAGCTGCTGTTAACCATAATTAAACATTTACCAATCTTTCGAAATTAGGTGTGTCTTCTCTTCTAATTAGGTGGAGACATTGTAGTGAAGTTCAGAGTATCAAAACATTTCCCAAAGTAGGGCTTAAGACCAACCAAGTTCAGAGAATCAAAACAGCACGGCTGCATTGCGTCTTGTATTGGGTATTTCATATTTCAAACTAAAACTCTGAAAATGTAGAGAAGAGCCTTAAAAGGATGGAAAGATGATCAAATCCATAACGTTTAGAGATTAATAATGTAATGCAATCATTCCCGTGCTTCTTAAAATGAGAAAAATACTGCTTAATTTTGACTTCTCATCATTTGATTATTCATACAAATATGTGCTTTTAGCAATTTTCAAACCTTTTTTTTGTTTTTTGTCATTTGATTGGTGTAGTTTGTCCTTCTAACTCAAAATTTCTTCATGCTTTTGGTGATCAACATATGGTGTTTGTGTTAGTTACGATTTCCTATTGTAAACATGGACATGGAAGACGATTCCAAAAAGGCAATTAGCTTCTTTCACTTTCCATTTGATAGGGGTTGGCCCAAGGGGAGGACCACCTACACTATTAGGACCGCCATTTATAAATCATTGTGAATGTGATACCATAAAGTTGGAGGACAAGACACTATTGTATGTTCTAACATTAATATACCTTTAAAACGACAGTTATTATAAATTAGAAAAAAAAACAGAAGGAAGGTGGTCAGTAAGAGTTGAAGATAGCAAGAATCATGGATTTTTTTTTCTTTTTTCCTTAAAACTTAAAATAAATTAAAGTATGTTGAATGTCATATAGAGTTATAAGGTTTGTTGCTTCAAATATTGTATGTCATCATTCCGGTCTCAGATAAGATTAGGATTTCAAAGTTTGTTTTATGTTATAGCTTTGTCAATTAAGTTGGCCAAGAGAAGATAAGGTTATATGAAACTAGCAGTTTTGGGTCAAGCAATAATCTTAAGAACTGTGATTAGACAAATGGTTTAAGGCTATAAGTAAAGATTTAGGTCTTTGGCATTAAAAGTCTCAACTCCCAGCAGATTCTGTTAAGCAGATAGGCAACCGTCTCTTTGGTCATTTATTTATCGATAGTAAAGTTTGAGAGTAGACGGGGTTTGTTTTAGGTGCACCTATACCATCCAAAATAAGATAATTTGGTGAGTGGATCGTTGTTACATTACAGGAGCTACTAACCAGAAACCAACTAAATAAATGATCAAGTTGAGCGAATGTTGGCCCTACTTTCTGTTACAGTTCTAACCATATTAACATATATACATACATTATATCAGCATTGATGCCCCTTTACTTTCAGGTGAATGTCAATGTGATAGGCATTGTGTCCTCTGCACTGCAGCCTTATTAGAAAGCATGTCAAGCGTGTCCGTCCTCATCCCAACGCGTTCAACCACTACTGAGATGTGTCTGTCCTCCTGCCTACCCGCTCTAGAATTGGTCAAAATAGCATTAAGTTTAACATGTTTCCAAAATGTTCAAATTAAACCAACCTTAAACGAAAAATCTAACAAAATTAAGTCTTTATCAATTAAATGTCAAGTGAATTTAAAAAAAAAAAACTTTATATAGTGAGACCCACTTGCATATATTGCTTTGTTGAATAGGGGTGAAGCCATTTCGGAACATAAATATACTCTACACGAATCACAAAGTCTAAGCCAAGGGTCTCAATCTTCAAACAAAAAAAACTTTCCCCTTAGTACATAAATCATCGTCTACGTCAAAAATTTAATGAATTAGAGAAAATACGTGTCTCGGCGAAGCATTGCGGGAAGAACAAGCCCATTCTTTTAAGTGCCTTTGATTCACATCTTCCTATGACATCCCCGCTCCACTTGCAGCCACAACTCTCTTTATAAACATTTGTAGGATTATCAGCTTATTTTTGTTCTATAGCCATGGATTCCTGTAGGAATGAGTCAATTCTTGCTATGACCTGCAAAAGAATTTTGATTCAGTTAAAGAGTCCACAAAGGATAGCGGATGGATGCAAGAAAGGGCAAGGAGAAATCACCTAAAACCTTCAAAAGTTGCTTCAGATTTCCAGACTATATCATTCATCCCCGATGAGAAAGTTTTGTAGAACTGCGAAATAAATAATGGGCATAAGCAGATGAGTCAAAAGCGAATCATACCGTAAGCTGAAAATGGTCAACCCATGAATGAAAAGCAAAATTAAGAAAACGGGGTCAGAATGAGAATTATTGGACATGCCTTGTGAAACTCCAACGTATCACCACTAACTTTCCGGAGCTCCACCATGTGCAGAGACGGAGCCACTTCGAACACCTAAAGGTCGAAAGCCATATATAAGTCAGCTTTTGAAATTCAGTAGCAGAGTAACCCGATTTTTCTAAATGCATGTTCTAGAACCGTTCAACAGTAGATGACCCGGTTGCATGTAATGATCAAATTTAATGCACAACCAAATCTTTGCGAAATGCAATCGGCCAAAGCATAGCTTCTTCCTTGGTAATAATTTTTCAAAGAGCTTATACTCATCGTAGTTAAGATTATCACCTCAGTAGCCATAGCAAGCTGGCCTTTTCTTCCAGTTTTATCACCCTTCAACTGCATCTGCAATGTTTGAATGGGGATTTTAGGCACTACTGATAGTAACAATTAGAGAATTTGTTGTCCATCAAAAAAAAAAAAAAGATAGAGATATTGTTGATAAAAAGTATTAAAAAAAAGTCACAAAGGTGAAATGGATGAACTGACGAACCATCGGATAGAAAAAAAAGTAAAGCTTATTACCTTGTAGTTTCTTTTGTCAACATTGAAACCCAAAGGCTTTGCAGCTTCCTCAATTTTAGACATAATGTCGTTTGCAGGGCTATGAGAAGCAAAACGTTTTTCTCGATTCACAAGACCCTAAGAGTGCGGATATCAAATAAATAGAAAGATGCCCGGTTAGTATAGAGATCAAAGCTTGGTGAAGACAATAGTCAACTTGAAGTTAATAATCAAATAATAACCAGATTATCTGAAGAAATCAACAAATCATGAGTTGCAGGTGCAAACCATTAAGTCAATTAACAGATAAATTTTATATGGCATGCGCCCAAACTTCAATACCATTTTGCAGGGTTGTATACCAGCTTAAATAGGTCATTGCAAATATGATAACTACAGCACCATGAAAAAGAAATCACACAAACCTCTTTGCCAAACAAATTTTCAAGACTGAAGCCTTGTGTTTTAGAGATCAGCTCAAAGGCATTCATTGATACAGGTTTCTCCTTCCTTTCTGTTACAAGATGTTCCTGCAATATAAATAATTTCAGTTGGAAAAAGTTTTTGATGAGATATTCTAACTTCAAGTTACATTAATCAACTGCATAAGGAGGCAGGCTTAAGTTAAACCCAATAAATTCTAGAGGCCGGAATTGAAGACTCGGGAGTTACCAAATAGTTACTATAGAATAACAATTGAAGGAGAAGCTTCACAATAATTGGGAACTAGACCTCATATGCATATCTTCATTCAGAGAACAATCTCTCTCTCTGCTTGAAATCTAAATTCCCACAACGTATTAGTAGTCAAGCTGACCTTGGGTGAAAGAAGTACAAATTATGAAAAGAAATTCTTACATTTGAGTTGTTGAACACAGCATCAACATCGTTTAAATTTACATCCTCTTCCTGCTCGAACTGTGGAGGCCTATATCCTTTCTTGAACCACGCATCTTCTAATATCTCAGGAATGGTTATACGCTGCAGTAAAAGTATCTCAATAATCAGTACAAAGCATGTACTAAAGAAGAATGCATCTCATAAGATATTTATGGCTTTCATCCACACATAATCCTGAACAACACGGATCAACAGGACCAGTAAAAAAGAAGGCACATGCAAATGCAGTTCCAACAGATAGGTCTCTGAAGCTTACTGTGAGAGGGTTTGGATCAAGAATGCGCTTTATCAGGTTCTTTGCACCTGATGAAAACCATGATGGGTATCTAAATTCAGCCCCGCAAATCTGAAGTGATTTTTTGACAAAAATTGTTGAGTTATCAGAACGTATAATCTGAATAGAAAAATCTCTTAGCAAGCACTCACTTTTTTGTACAAATCCATAAGATTAAGCTCTTCAAAAGGTAAATAGCCTGCCATAAGTACAAATAGAATGACTCCACAAGACCATATATCAGATGTTGTACCATCATAACCTTTGTCTCTAAGTACCTGTATAAGAAAAACACCGTGCACCAAACATAGTAGTTCTACCATGTTACATTCTAAATTCAAAAGAAACAGAACAGATAAGAAGCAGTAGTATCTACCTCAGGAGCAACATAATTTGGAGTTCCGCAGGCGGTGTGAAGAAGTCCATCCTCCTGAATTGAAAAAGATAACCACTAAGGTATGGCCTTATTGTGAGTAATGCAAAGAATGTAGATGTCATGATCATAACCTAGCTAATATAATTTCCATTATTCTAAAACAAAGATATTTTGACTGAGTGTACACAGCTGTTAAAGGCTTAAAGCTCAGAACAGCCATTAAGGACTGTCCACATTACTACATCTTTTTAAAACAAACTATAATCTAAAGCATTAAAAAAACTCACCCGCAATTGTTGGGATAATGCACTCAACCCAAAATCTGAAACTTTAAGAGCACCATAAGAATCAAGAAGAAGATTTTCGGGCTACAACAAAATTGAATCACCATTACCGTTAATCGAAGTTAAGATACAAGAAGTAAACATTTCTCAATCAATAAAAAAGGCAAACTTTCTTTCTCCAACCTTCAAATCTCTATGGAACACTCCTCTGCTATGACAGTAATCCACAGCATTAATCAGCTGGTGAAAGTATATCCTAGCATCGTCTTCTTTTAGCCTACCGTATTTGGCCTAAGATAACATATAATATGCGTATGAATTTAATTAAAAATATATAATTCTAATCAATTATTCCACATTGATTCTTACAATCTTGTCGAAGAGCTCCCCTCCACCAACAAACTCGAGAACAATATAAATTTTGGATTTGCTTGCCATAACCTAAACTTTTAAGAAAAGAACTGGTGAATTTATGAACAAGTAATTAATTTCAACACAAATCAATTTATAACAAAACTTTGTAATACCTCGTAGATTTTGATGACATTAGGATGCTTGATAAGCTTCATTGTAGATATTTCTCTTTTCAACTGAGAATAAGATGAAGACACTAGATAAACAAATTGAAGGACAAAATAAGTTGAACTTCACATTCGTAACGTATAAAAAAAGGAACCTGCTCGACCATCTTGTGGCGGAGAACTTGTTCTCGGTCAAGGATTTTGATGGCGAAATTACCATCGGTTTCGACGTTCCGAGCGAACTTGACCTTGGCGAAGCTTCCCTCGCCTATGGTCTTTCCGAGCTCATAATTTCCCACGCGCGTCCTCGCCGCTGGCATCTTCACGCTTCCCCCGTTCGCCTGTAAAACTATACCAACACTGATATGCTGCAATGGGTAATTGCAAGTAAGTTACGTGCGTGTGATGTAGAAGAGAGACGTTGGAAGGACGGAAGTATAATATCTTCAATTGTGGGAAGTGGGCAGTGTCATCAGATGAGTCGGTGGGTCCCATTTCCATTATCTGATTTAACTCAATCCATTAACTCCGCGTGCGCTCCGCGTAGGATTTAAGATTAGGACGACTCTTTTGAATATGTATGGAATAAGGATTATTCATTAAAAAAAAAATTTGTTAGTCCACGAGCTATTTTAAGAGGGTCTTAATTATAAGAAGGTGCTTTTAAGCTATTTATTTTTAGATTAATCTTTTCTTATACTAGGTCAACCTGTAAGAAATAAAATGCTGATCAAATAGATTTCTCTATTTTTAGAACTTAAACTTGAGATCTCTTATTAAAAGATAGAATATTGAACCACTCACACAACCCTATCTAGTTATTATTCATAAAATTTCATAAATAGAATTTATAGAAATTAGATGATTGAGATGCTACAAATTTCTAGAGATGCTAGAAATTTCTATGTCTGACACTGACAAAAAAGGGCCTCCTGAAATAATTCAAGGGTGAATAGAAGGATTTGGTATAATGATTGAGAACGGCCAAAGGCATTAATTAATTGAACAATAGTAATGACATGGTGCTGCTGTGGTTGAAGGTGCTTTGGCGGATTAGGCCTTTCAATTATAGAGATGGACGATGTCCACGAGAAGGCCACGTGCTTAAGTTATCAGCATGCGGTGGAGAGGCAGAGGCGGCAGAGGTGATTGTCCATAAGTTGTCGTGTGGCGAGACTTTTCCCATGAGCTATTGTCATATCCACTGGCCCGACTTGTTTCAGTCAAGTCACCGTTGCTTGAAGAAGATGATGCAACTATTTTTTTAAATAATATTATATAGTTTAAATTTTTTATTTTTTAAAAATGAGTTAATTTAACTCAAATTGAATTATACAAAAATATTTATAAAATAAAATTTTCACAATTTTTGGATTAAACAACTTATTTCAAAGGATTAATCATAACATTGTTGAGTTGAATTATATAACTATATTTGAGCCCATAAAGAAACATCAGGTAAGCCCAATTAAGAGCATTATAATGTTTTTGGTCCCTATGTCTAGTTCCTTTTTGGGTTTGCATGCATGTCCCAACGCAGCAAATGGAGTTTGCCTTTCCCATTGAACTCCCCTATATGAACTTTCTACTAGCCACGTCAATGTTCCTACATACCCTAGTGGGCGTAGTCGATTACACACACAGTCCTACCAATCAGAAAGTTGGCTCATTTTTCGTCCTGTTAGTCGCCCTTGCACTATGTTAGAGAGATCTTGACTCGTCTGTGTAGCATAAGAACTCGCACATATTTCCCCCGGTTAGACATTAGCTGCATTCTTAATTTGGAGGAGATGATAAACTTTTTTTGTCTTGGAGTGTTAGGTGAGAGTAGGGATGGCAATAGGTAGGGTTCAGTTCGGGTTTAACTTAACCCATATTCATATCCATTTTTTATGACTCAACTCATATTCATATTCATATCCATCGATTTTTACGATTTACTACCCATATCCAAATCTATTGGGTTATTCAGGTTTTTGGATATCCATCGGGTTATATAGCATATAAAAATATAACTTCTAAATTGAAAATATGGAGAGCAAATTTTTGCGAACGCTCTAAATCAAAATTAACTTAATAATAATAAGTCAAGATTTTGATTTGTATGTCTTAAAAAAA
>JANTPM010000004.1:5305571-5320054 GCA_025434745.1 Erythroxylum divaricatum | reverse complement strand
AGATGTCACCCACCTTAAATCCTTTTGCTTTAGGCTTGATCAATTGGCCTTTCTTCTAGCTCCTCTTGCCTCACTTGACCTTCTTCAAAATCACAAAAATCCCAAATTACAAGGGATGTCAAAATTGAAAATCTAAGGAAGCAAAAGCATGTAATTCTTCCTATAACTACTATACCCATGCCTTTCCTAAGCCAATTCAACCAAAACCCATCAAAATTTTAAAGGGTTTTGAAAACAACTCACCTTAGAAAAGCCACCCACGAAATTTTGCTTCTTGCCTCTAATGAAAGATTTAACCTTCCTCCTTCTTTTTCCTTCTCAATCCCACTCCAATTTCCCTCTTACAAGTTTAGAAAATTCGAAACCTAACTCTCTCCTTCTTTCGTCTTTTTCTTCTCCTTCCACCGAAACTCACTCAATTTACTTTCCTTGTAAATTTACTCACTCAATTTCGTTCTTTACCTTCAAACCCAAGGCAAAAACGATGATGTTTCATTCTTTTCCTCTTAATGAATGAAAATGACTACATTACCCCTCCTTATAAGCCTTAAACCTTAACAACTTAAGTGAACTTTCCAATTTGACCTTATACCATCATTTTCCTAATTTTCTTTTTACTAACACCATACAAAACTCTAATTTAATCTTCATCCCTCCATTTAATTTCCTTCAACCTAAGCAATAAAACCTCTAATTATTCTAACCTAAAGCAAGTAATCAAACTCAACCCACAATAAACTGAACATATGTTAATTTAGTAAGAAAAGGAATCGGGGCCCAATATACGGTGGTTGAGATGAATCGATTTCTGAAATGATTCGAGGGATACAATAAAAACATGATCAAGCTTCGAATAAGGAATGATTTTAGATTCACGTTTTATTATGATTTATGTGTTAATCATTTTATACAATTAAATTGATCTTGGTTTTCAGAAAACCAATTTGAAAAAAAATTGTAATTATTCTGCTGCAGCTGTGATTGGATTCTCTCCCGGTTTTCCAACAATGACTTGTTATTAAAAACAAAATTAGAACAAAAAATACGTAGTTTAGAGACTTTAATCCAATCTATGTACTTTGTAAGGTGAATATGAAAGATATGAAGCATCTCTTTTTTCAGTGTAAATATTCTAAAACAATATGGAGTCGAGTAATGTATTAGCTAGGAGAGTATTGCTAGAATTATGGGTGAAGTGAGGTGTTGAACTGGATCTTAACTAAAATCACGCAATTGAAGCTAAATTCTAGGAATCATTAATCAACTTTTACCACCACTATTTACATCATTTGAAAATAGAGGAGTTAAAGACTTTATAAAGAGGAAGACACGGAAAAAATAATACCTAGCTAAAGCCAACCTCAACTAAATAAGGGAGATTATGCTAGCTAAAGCAGCACACAGTAAACTTCCTTTTGATATGAAAATGAGATGGAACATTTAGAATAAGTTGATTGTAACTTTCTGTTGTTGGTTTTGTTGATTTTTTTTTGTGTAACTAGAAATTCTTGTAATTTTGTAATTATTTTATAATATTTAATAAAGAATTATTTTTAATTAAAATAATAATAATTTAAACAATATTAATCATAATTAATCAAATTCTTTTAGAAATTCTAAATTAAGAAAACATAACTTATTAACCTCTACTTTCTTTATTAATTTAGTTCGTTATATATAAATAAGGTTTACTCTAATAGCTGCCACTCTAAAATTTTCAATAATTTTGAAAAATTAAATACAAATAAAAAAATTTCAAAAATTTTAATTATCGCACTGTTTAGTGTTTACACTACACGATTTGACGTAATCATCATAAGCACATGTCTGAATAAAGGACGACACGCAGGTGTTTTATGGTACGGTTTAGCATAAATCTTTTTGGATCGTTCTACCCGCTGATTATAACACTTCAAGATGTCTTCAGGCATTAGGCTGAGTGAGTCGTTACTGATTTAGAATGATTATGCAAATCCAACGGTGCAAATTATTTAATTTGATGTGTGATCCTTTGCTAATTGCTGCTCATAATTTCTCCAGCCGTTCGTCTTCTATATATATGCGTAACGCTCGTTGTCCTTCTCTGTCTCTGCCTTGCACAAACTCTCCCGCTCACGAACCATTCTTTCTTCTTCTTCGTTGTGGTCTTTGACTGATTGGTGGATCAGATACTGAGCAGCAACAAGCGTCTTTTTTCAGAGATGGGGCAGCGGTTCAGCAAAATCAGTGGGAATAAACAAAGTGGAAGTACTACCCCCATCGTCCCGTCCGGCGATCAGGACCAGCCCTCATCACCTAATCCAATTTCTCCTAACAAAACCATTCCATCTGTCGAGAATACTTCTCCGTCTTCGTCACATCCCAGCTCCTTACCTATCCCGCTTCCATCAACGTCACATAACGACCCCATTCCGTCCTTAAACCCCCACTACTTGCCTAGTCCGCTTCCGTTAGCTGCACGTATCGACCCCATTCCGTCAGTCAGGAATGGTCCTCCTCGGCGCCTACACAGCAGATTCAAGCCTCCACTTCCACCAAACTCGAATAGAGAAACCATTCCGTCAGTCAGGGACATTTCTCCACAGCCCTCATGCCGCAGCCCACGCCAAGGAGTGGTGTCTCAGCATCCGGAACAACAACAGCGTTCGGACATAACCTTCGGTTTCAGTGAGAACTTTGGAGCTAAGTATAGGCTTGAAAACGAGATAGGGAGGGGAGCTTTTGGTCATATTTATTCAGCGAGGGTGATGGAAGGTGAGCTCAAACATCAGGTTGTTGCAGTGAAGAAGATTTCCAAAGCAAGGGTATAATCAACTGTCAACTCTTTTAACTCACTTTATTACGTGTTTATATTGCTTCAATGGGGTCTACTCGAAGGTTTTTATCTTTACCCAGTCGAGTAGTCATCACTCTCGAAACAAGGAACGAGAAACAAGAATCAAGAATCAAGAAGTTCCTCATAATCCAGAAGTTCTTCCTCTATTTTCTTTGTATACCACACCAACAAATTTTCTTGATGACAGCATAACTAACTTCCTAGCCAATCTTAGTAACTGACTTTTGATTAGACCAACTAACTTCTTCCCGCCAATTGTACAACGGATAGTACGCATTGCTTACTTCTTTAACCTAAACATATTCTAAATCTCTGACCAGAACATTGTTATCTTGTCTGTCAGGCATTTAGTTATGTCTAATAAAATGCGACTTATGATTTGAGTACCGTTGATTTGTTACTATTTAACTGTTACCATTGACGTACAATCTTTTTCATAATTGTTGATACCTCATCTATTTTGCAGATAGCAGCAACCTTAGCAATTGCAGATGTTGGTAGGGAAGTAACCATAACGAGAGCTCTGTCAGGACATAAACATGTGGTCAAGTTTTACGAAGCTTGCGAGGATGCCGATAATGTGTACATTGTCATGGAGTATGTCTTATGTGTTCTCTCTTGCAAGCTGGCTGTTCGTACTACACTTTCGTTGTTTATGTCCCTTTTATTCTTAGCACCGCACTAAAAGTTCTGTTTACCAGGAATCGTCAAACTTCAATATTATAGTTCACACAGTTGTGTTTCTGATTTTATTTTCCTTTAATATTTATTTCAGAAGTTGCGTGGGCGGGGAGCTACTAAACAAAAATGGGATAAGGTAGAAATGACGAAATTCCTGAACTTCAATATCGTTTCTGTACATCAGATGTACATGATCGAGAACATCTCTATTCCGTTGCTTCTTGGACGACATAAAACGCTTATACGAGATTCTTCTATGGTGCAGGAGAAGATATAGAGAAGAAGATGCAAAAGCTGTAGTTGGGCAAATTTTTTCTGCAGTTGCGTTTTGTCATCTTCAAGGCGTTATACATTGCGACTTAAAGCCAGAGGTTTCCTCCTAAAACTTGATGATTAATTGAGTTCACCTAAATACTCCATTTTGCATTTAGATTACTGAGATGACATTATTGATTTCTCTTATATTTCTTTGTCAGAATATCCTTTTTAGTTCTGACGACGCAGATGCTGATATTAAACTAATCGACTTTGGTCTTTCTAACTTTATCGGTGCCGGTAATGATAACAGACTCTTACGATCGTTGCAAACTTTGAATCGTAGGTACTTGCCTTTGGCTTTTTCCGACTACCCAATTATGTTTGTGTTTTTTACAGATGAAAGACTTACCGAGTGTGTTGGAAGTAAATCCCATGCTGCACCGGAAGTCTTTAGAAAATGTTACGGCGTGGAGGCAGACGTATGGTGTGTCGGCGTTATTACCTATCAACTACTAACTGGATCCCTACCTTCGGGGCAAATTCGATCACGAATTGATCAGGACTCATGTTGGGCTTCTGTCAGTCCAGAGGGAAAAGACTTTGTAAAGAGACTCCTGCAAAGGAATTACGAGAGAAGAATGACTGCTGTCCAAGCTCTAAGTAAGTAAAATTTCTATATTCCTGCGTACTAAGGTCCAGACAGTTCTAAACTGTGTAGTAAGTTCTTCTTTCATTGCTCTATCTATTGGTGTTCTGAGGGTATTTACATCTTATGGCTTCAGTTCAGAAGTCTTCGAGCTAATTAAACTAACATGATTTCAGCTCACCCATGGCTACGGAATAACAGTTGTTCTATACCTTTAGACATATGGATTTATAAGCGTGTCAGTGAATACCTTTTTCTTGGACCTATCAAGCAGGCGGCACTAATGGTACTTTTCTTCTCTAGTACTGATTTTCATCGTCGATTTTCTTGCAAATGTTAACAGGAACCATGTACAAAGTCATGCGTCTTTTAGAATCTTCATAATTAAAATAATCTTATGATTTCTTTTTTTTTTTCCTCTTTCTGTTAGGCTCTTTCAAATGCTTTGCCGGAGGACGAGCTTGCATATTTAAGAGCTCAATATGACTTCTTAGAGCCAAGTAATGTAGACGGTTGTGTTTCACTTGAAAATTTCACGATGGTAATCTGAGTTTTTCTTTTTCCTATTAGACACAATAAATATCATTTTATGTCCATTAATTAGTGCCAAGTTTCCGGCGAGTCCGAAACTCAGATTAGGACCCTCTAACAAACACTAAAGGCACATGGAAGTCCCCCACTTCCATTCCTAGGAGGTGCATTTAGTCTATGTTGCTTCTGGATTGTTTATGATTGAGATGTTATTAATATTGAATCGCAGGCGCTGCAACGCAATGCAACTGACGCAATGTGGATGTCGAGAGTTCATGAACTTCTTCATACGGTAAGTTATCTGGATTTTACAATTAAAACTTCTTGATGGCTTGAAACTGATTTTCATCTTCTTTGTTATGTTTCAGATGGGAGCTCTTGCTGCGAGGAGGATGAATTTCGATGAATTTCGCGCAGCTGTAATTAGCCCACGTCAATTAGAGGCTCGTGAAGACTGGGGAGAACTTTTCTGGGCTGCTTTTGTACATTTTGAGAAGACGGGTAATCGAATCATCTCAAGTCATGCATTGGCATCGGTACGTCCTCTCGCTACGTTCTTTTATTTTTCTGCTGTTTACGTAGTATTCTACATCCTCTCATTGTTGCAGGAGTTGAACATACGACGTACTTCATTGAACGATGGATGGATTAAACGTACGGATGCAAATCTTAGTCGTGTTGGGTTCTTAACAGTTTTACTTAGCTCAAATACAAGTCCCCTTGCATAGCAATTCGTAGAAGTTTGTGACACTTGGTAGATGAGTTTCTTTTTCCACTTTCCATGTATATGAGTGATATGTTGGTCGGGAGAAATATAATAAAGATACAGTTTTTAAAAACGTTACCAAAGCCTACTCGTTTTCCAAGGTTTTACAAAAGCGTTGCTAATTACAAGCCCTTGGGTAAGCTTTCAGGGAATCATCGCAAAAGGCTCATCCTTTTGCCTTTTGCGAAGGTTCAGTGTTTTAGTTCACAGAGGACGATTTTTATAAATTGTTGCAAAAAGCAAGGCATTTGGGGATGATTTTTAAAATCGTGTAAAAAAACCTGACTTTTAGTGGTAATATAATAACCAATAACTTGGTCATTTTGTAATTAAATATTATATTAAGAAAATTCAAATTTAGTATTACTGACAATGATTGTAAGTATAAAAATAAATTTAGTTAATAAAATGTTATATCATCTTAATAATTTATGAAAATATAAACTCAAAATTAATTAATATTACATTGATTTATATTTTTTATAATTTGTTGCCAAACCCCATTCCTATACATTACACTCTATATATTATAGAAATTATATTGAATATAGAATTATAAAGAAAATTATATTGAATATATAAATTCTATATAACAATATAGAATTTATATATAATAAATAGAGAATTATGATTAAATAGCATATATGATAACTAAGATATGAGAAAATTTTTCTATTATCTATCTATTCATAAATCATTATACTAATTTCAAATATTATCTATACATTCATATATCATTATATTTATTACCATATATAATTATATTTATTCCAATATAATTAAAAATAATTGCAATATAGAAAAAATGAAAATGAAATGAAATATTAATATCATATTCTTAAAAATCAAATTTAATATTATCGACAAATAATTGTAAGTCTAAAAATAAAATTAGCTAAGAACAATGTGATTTCAAAATTTTATAAAAGTAAAAAACACAAAATTAATTATTATTACATAGATTTATACTTTTTATTTATCTCTTTTAAAATATATGATTTGACAATTTATGTGATGTCACAAACTCTATTTATTATATATAAATCCTATACTAATTTTTAGAACTTTTATATTACATAAAATTTGTTAAATATATAAATACATCTATATGAAAAGATAATCGTCGCCAAATCTATAATTCAGCGATGCTTAAAGAAAAATGTCACCTAAAAATTAACCTTTGGTGACTTCTTGTTGCCAATAATCTACTCATTAACAGCAATTCCATAAGATTGTCACCAATGGGCTAATTTGTGGGCAATATTTTTCTAAATTCATCGCTAATTGCTTCCATTTGGCGACGTTTTCCTAAAATCATCGCCAAATGTTGGCTAGTTCTTAAATATAACACCAAAATGAAGCCTTGCTTTGTCTTCATTCTTCATTGTTGTTTTGTCCCAAAACGTTTTTGAATTAAAGAGCCTTCGGTTTCGTCCAACTTCATTGTTTATCGTCCTTCATTTATAGTTGTCCATCCGTCCAGGTAAGTCGTTCAATGTATGTTGAGTTTTTATGTTCTGATTTCATTGTCTTACTTGTTGCATTTGGGTTTTGGTTGTTGTATCGGTTTTGTGTTTTGTTGTTTGAAAGAGAATGCGTGTTGTTGTTTGGAAGATGGTAAATGCATATTGTTGTTTAGAAGATGGTGAATGTGTCCAAAAATGGGATGATTAAGGCTTAGATAGATTAGGAAGCTTGTTTAAGCACAACCTCTAATGTTTTTGATGAAATTTTTGTTAGAGATTATAACAAAATGAGTTTTACAAAATGGGCTTCTAATATGATGACTTAAGATTTTGGAGAAGTCACTATTTTAATTATGTAAGAGTCTCGCTTTGAGGTTAGGATAATGGATAAAATTTTATCCAAAAAATTAAAATACTATAGGTTTTATTTTATATTTAAAAATAAACTTAGTAAATTACTAAAGAATTTAAAGTTTTTGCTTTCCTAAAAAATGTAAAATTTAAGTCATGTAAGTCTATACTCTTTGTAAGATACTAAAGAATATGTGAGAGATGTGGTGATGAGCAACAATTAGCCTTACCTTATTAGTTGATGTCAGAAAAGATGAGATACCATTTCGTTGTATGAAGCAAATTATTTGGGATTAGAATGGAAAGAGTATCTTTATGTTGCCTAAGGTGAATTATGTAGGAAGAAATTCAAGATTGAGTTGACTAGATTTAAGAATTTATAAAAGTTAAGAGAAGTACTTACATTTCATAGATGTGCATCATGAACCTATATTAGACTTAAATAAGAGAATTTAGTGAAAAAAACTTATGAGTTTATTTTATTATCCCCATAGAACATTGTTCTATATTTTGATCATATTTTAATTGAAATATCATATTATAGTGATTTAAGAGGATATAAAAGGATAACATAATGCTTTATAACCTTTTGGAAGAAAATTTTAGTTAATATCAACTATCTATACCTCTAGTGTGATCTTTTCAATGAAGGTGTTAATATAGTCATACAAATTGCTAGGATAGTTAATCATGATAATTGAAGGTAATAAAAGTGTTCTTTATATTGCTTGAAATGTAATTTTGGTAATATTTATGTTAATGTGTATAGTTAATGATTGAGTTATGTTAATGCGTATTGTTGATATTTGAATTATGTTAATGAAAATTGTTAATGATTGAGTTATGTTAATGCAGATTATTGATGATTGAGTTATGTTAATATGTATTGTTGATGTTTGAGTTATATTTGTTAAGTCAAGAAGACGTCACTTTTATTAATTTTGGTAAAAACTAAGTAATAATAATATTAGAAATAAATGAACTGTTTTGATAAGTGTGTTAAGTGTGCAGAAAAATATAAGTATCACATAGTCATCCCAAATGAAGCACAAAACACAGACGACACGTTATCACAAAAGAAACAAAACATAGACAACAAACAAAACACAGATGACACATCATCACAGAAGAAGCAAAATACAGAAGAAGCAAAACACAGACGACACGTTATCACAGAAGAAGCAAAACACAGTCAAAACACAAAACACAGATGACACGTCATCACAAAAGAAACAAAACACAGACGATACAAAGAAGAAGATACTCTAGTACGTCAGATAGTTAGTTAGTTGGAGTTAGTTACAAAACTCATCTAAATAACGATTTCTAAAAGAAACAAGAAGTAGTTTTCAAGAAGAAGTTGGAGACTTAGGCTATAAATACTAGTCTTAGTCGAAGACTGAATAAGTTTTGAGTTTTCAAGTTTTACATACTTAGAAAAATTATGTATTCAAAGTGCCATACAAGAGAGCAAACTTTATTGTAAAAAAAAGCTCACAATATCTTTCTAAACGAGAGAAAGAAAAGGCTAAGAGCCTAGAGAGGTTAAGATAGCAGAAAGAGCACTTTGTGTAAAAGACCTGAAGAGGCTCTGGAAGGGAAGAAAGAATACTTGTAAAGTTTGAAAAGTATAGTAAAATCTCAGACGAATTTTGAGGATTGGACGTAGCCCAAGGTTTGGGGTGAACCAGTATAAAATCGCGGCATCTATTCTCTAACCTTACACTTTAATTTTCTTGTTGTTAGACGAGTAGATAAAATTTATTTACGATTCAAATATGTAGCTACTATAGTATAATATCTTTGGTATTCATTTGATAGTTGAAATTTTTTTTCAAGAAATATCACAAGTTTTTGTATTCTCAAAAGGATTACACAATTCAACCCCCTTCTTATGTATTTCGTATATTTTACGTTAATTCTATATTAACAAGTGATTTATTTCAGTTCTTTGATGACATATTAGTGTACAGTCCTGATGAGGAGTTCCATTGGAAAAACTTGAAGGAGACCTTAAGGATACTCCAAGAAAGTAAATTGGTGTTAAACCTCAAGAAATGTGTGTTTTCTAAATCCCGATTAGAGTATCTAGGTCATATCATATCTACTGAGGGTGTGCTAGCGAATCCCAAAATATTGTTTGCCATGGACAGATGGCCGACACTTAAGAATGTGCAAGCATTGAGGGGATTGCTTGGCTTGACGGGATACTATAGGAGATTTGTAAGTCATTATGGGAAAATGGTTGCACCACTTATAGCTCTTCCCAAGAAAGACACCTTCTTATAGGGAAAAGAAACCCAGCAAGCCTTTGAAGAACTCAAGAAGGCAATGACTACTACACCGGTCCTAGCTTTACCCAATTTTCCCTAACCTTTTGAGTTGGAGATTGATGCGTCAAGGTGGGAAGTGGGGGTTGTACTGATGCAAAATGGACGCCCCATTGCATATTTCAGCCAATTTTTTTCCTCAACTAAGAAAAAGAGTTCTTTCTATGAGAGGGAATTAATGGCCATTGTTTTAACAGTCAAAAAGTGGCATCACTATCTGTTGGGACACCCTTTCATCATTGAAACTGACCAAAAAGCTCTTAAGCTCTTATTGAAACAGCACAATCTCAGTGAGGATCAACAGAAATGGGTTTCCAAGTTAATGGTATACAAGTTTGAAATCTTTTATAAACTAGGCAAAGAAAATAGGGTAGCGAATGCTTTGTCTAGGAGAGAGGATAACCTAGAACTTAAGGCTATCACAATATGACAGTATGAAGAGGATGGGAGGAGGAAGTTAAGAAGGACAAGAAGTTATATGCAATTTGGTAAAAGGGGATTAAAGGACAACACCTTCCGAAAGAATTTTCAGTCAAAGGAGGTAATCTTTTATTCAAGGGCTGAATGGTGCTTCCCAAGGGTTCCTTAAGAATTTCCCTACTCATAAGAGAATTCCACTGCACACCAATTGGTGTACATTCCGGGTATTTATTAACATACATGAGGTTTTCTACTTTTGTACATTGGGATGGAATGAAGAAAGATATCCAGCAATAACTATGAGGTACTCAAGCAGTGCAAGTATGGAGCTTTAAGCCCAGCAAGACTTCTATAGCTGTTACCTATTCCCTAAAGAGTTTGGGAGGATATTAGCATGGATTTCATCGCGGGATTGCCAAAATCAACCAGTTTGATACTATTATGGTGATGGTGGGTTGGTTGACAAAATATGGACATTTCATATCCCTTTCTCGCCTAAAAGTGGCTGCTGTTTTTGTAAGGGAGATAGTAAAACTACATGGATTCCCTAAATCCATTATTTTGGATAGGGATAGGTTGTTTATGAGTTTATTTTGGTAGGAAATCTTCAAGCTCTCTGAAATTGTCCTTTGATTTAGTTCTTCCTATCATCCAGAGATGGATGGACAAACCGAAGTAGTGAATCGAGGATTGGAAACCTAACTCAGATGTTTTGTTAGGATTCAACCAAGAAGGTGGGTGAAGTGGTTGTCTTGGGTAGAATATTGGTACAATCCCAATTTTAATCAGTCCGCATGGATGTCTCCTTTTAAGACCCTATATAGGAGGGACCCCCTACCTTATTCAAGTTGGAAGACTTCACTTTGGTTCTGGAAGATGTTAATGAGTTAATAAAGGAGAAAAATGTAGTAATCAAGGAGTTGAAGGACCATTTAGAAAAGGCTCAACAATGCATGAAGAATACAGCAGATAAACATCGAAGGGATGTGGAGTTTGGGAGAACCGGTTTACATCATGATCAGACCTTATCAAATGAAGTCCTTGACAAAGAGGGTGAATGAGAAGTTGAGTCCTAGGTTTTATGGACCTTTCAAAATGACCGAGAAAATTGCCAAAGTTGCCTACCACCTGGAATTACCCCCAAATGCTAAAATACACTCCACTTTCCATGTTTCTCAGTTAAAAAAGTCAGCACAACCACCTCCTAACCCCCAACCTTCACTAGAGTCATTAATCGAGGACAATGAGCTACTGTTATAGCCATAATAGGTAAGGAAAATCTAGAAACTAATTGATGGAAGGGAAGAGGTATTAGTGAAATGGAAGGATTTACTAGATCACGACAGTACTTGGGAAGATTATGAGACTATTGATTTCGTACATAGTGAAATGATTACAAAATTTTTTCATATTTGGTTTTTCAAAAACTAAGATCACTTAAAATTTTATAAAATGATTAATAATAAATTATAATAAAGCATGAATCACATTTCATGTCTTATTTCAAAACTTGATCTTTTTTTTTCTTATCATTTCCCTCGAACTGTTTCTAAAATCAACGCATCTCAACCATCATAGTCGCACAGATATTCAACCTCTAACAGTATCTACATAATGAGTTGCTAGAATCTTGCAACTATTACAATAAGCCTTAGGCAATGAGTACTAGCTCTTTTAAAGCTTAAACCTATTTATAATAAGTTTTAAGACATTTAGTAATTTAATTGAAATTAAATTGTAATTAAATATTAATTATGTATGATATTGATCCTTATTTATTAAATATATCATATTTAATCATAAAATTTGTTAAACTTTACAATCAAGTTCAACTTAATTAAAATATTTTTCTATCTTTAACTTGTTCTTTTTGTGTGATCCATTAAGTTTCCTAATATGTTGACAATAGCTATAAATTATAACCCTAAATTATATTTAGGATTAGATAAATTAAACATCTTTAATTTATCTTCAATTCTCTAATTAAACAATTTATATTTATAGATCAAAATTGTTGTCTAATAATACGTCAAACCACCTAAATATTTGTGATTTTGACTAACCTTTATGTTCATAATTTTTTCATATAATCCTTTCATCATTCAATGTTTTGATTAGACATATAACATAAAATTAATGTTTATTATATTAACATCCAATCATGTTTGTTTTCCATCATTAGTAGTTTGATTCAATTAATGTCATTTGTAAACTATTTACAAATAGTCATTCTACCTTAACCCATAATTTCTCGAATCAATATTAATTGAGAATAGTCAAACATTATCTCTAATTATCTTAGGGTAATAAATCCTACATTGGTCACTCAGCTATCTCCATATAATTTATGTTATATTTAACTACTATTAACTAAATAGGTCATAAATAGTATCAAAACATAACAATCCCTATGTGAGATAATTTTGGTGATTTCAAATTAAAAAATAACTTATACAATTATCATAATAAAAATGTCCATAGATATATAAGTAATATTCTAAATGATTTTTTTATATAAGATCAGTTTAATGAACTTGGTCTCTAACAAGCATCTACACATTTGTTTAAATATTTCCATACTTTAGTTTATACGATCATCTACTTCCCTCATAAGAAAAAACATAAAGTACGTTAATTTTTTTACACTATATTAATGTCCAGTCTCAATGGAACAATGACTAGGAATAATTTAGGAATAAAACATAAATGCAATATGAATTTTATAATTATAATTTCATTATAATTTTGTTTATAATGTACATTATCCTATTGATTTTATCATATGCATCTAAATATGTACAAGATAAAGAATGTCTTTAAATAATTTTCACTAAACTACAATCAACAAATTGGTTGTAGGGCATAAACCAAGATTACCAAAAATCTCTCACTTTCACTAAGACAATTGTTTAAGGATCTTATATCATATCACCATATGACTATTATGTTATTGCTGGGATAGCAGTTAGTGAGAGAATTCTACAGTGATAAACACTTACTTAAATCTCACAACTTTTATCTTAATTATCATCATAATTAAGAGGAATTTCGTAAATACATAATTGGATCTTTGATAAGACCTTAACTGCTTTTGTATACCTAATGACTCTAATGTTTTATAGTACATTACTGTCTGAACAATGTAAGAACTACACGAAGATCATTAAAGAAGTTCTTAATCTAGTTAATAACTAAGAACTATATTATGACTTAATTAGCAACCGTTGCTACATTGAAACCTTTCTAAACTTAAACTAATATTGTTCTAAGTAAAATATACCTTAATAAGTATTTACTTATAAATTTAATCTGTTTATAACTTTGAACTCAAATATCAACTTATACATAGAATAATAGATATCTCTAATACTTCTCAACTATTAGATATCTCAAATACTAAACATTTTTAGTATATTATCTATGTATTTAGAGCATAATAGGTACATAACTGCCAATCTATCTCTATAAATCTTTTTTCTTATAATAAGTTATTACCTTTTTATATCCAACATGGAATATTCTTGGACAATTCTTTAGTGAGAGTATGTATAGACATATTTCTCACAAAGAAAATAATAATTCATATTTTCAATTCTCTACATACTCTCACTGAAGAGGACAACTATACTCCCATTAATCTTATCATAGATATGATTTCACAATTATGTCCAAAATATTCATCACGAAAGTGAATCTTTCAAAATCTTGTAGAGTTTTAACTTTACATCAAATGTATAAAAAAGGCACTAGTTCCAATTAAATGTGTTGTCATGAGATTTAAACTTTTTAAATTTCATAGTACTCCCACTTCTTATCTTGAGAACCATTCTCTTATAAGTATATATTAAAATAAACAATTTATTTAATAGGTCTGTAACATTATATCCAATGTAACATCCCGTTATCGATGTGATGGGCATATCGGTAAATTGGATGGGTTAAGATTAGGTGCATGCATATCTTGATTTCTGCATGCATTTGCCTCTTTAATTATCGATAAATGATTTTTTATTGCACAAGCATACGTATGTACATACATGTATGACAATTCCCCGGCTTGATTGAGTAAATTGGAAAATTGGGTGAAAATTTGTACAGATTAGGGTTGGATTATTGGATTGGAGTGAAAATTGAATTTTAGGGGTTTGAAAATTGAAATTTGAGTATAGGATTATGTATTTCCTAATTTTGAGGATTT
>JANTPM010000004.1:5272936-5284732 GCA_025434745.1 Erythroxylum divaricatum | reverse complement strand
GGGAGAAGGCTATACGTCGACGTGCACGTGACTAACGATACGTTCCTCTCTCACCCAAACAAAGCACATAATCATTGGTTTCATGCTCAATTGACTGTATCAAAAGCTTTCATACTATTCATGATCATCATGCTTCTTCATCTTTTCATTCATACAGAAATGCCATAATGCTTTTCAAGCAGTACATAATCACAATCACAATTCATTGTTAATAATTCAAACCACACATACATACAAGCAAGCAAAGCATTTTGCCCATACACACAACAACCATAAATATATTACCCACCTAATATCGTTTGAGAATCCAACTCACTGTTGACCTTCCTCTTGTGATTGGATCAGGTCGGCTTGATTTCCTAAAACAAACCCAGTTCTCAATCAAGCAACATTCAAGGAAATTCAATAAGCTCTGAAAATCAAAACAAATGCTAACACTAAAGTCTATAATTGACTTCCATCCAAACTTTCAAATCTTTAGAGGCTAATTCCAAACTTCTTTCCTTCATAAAACTTGTAGCCCTATGACTCCAGTTCACAATGAATCTAAAATCACCTCAATTGGACATCTACAGCCAAAGATATGCCCAAAATACTAAAATACATCCTTGTTGAAAAACTGGGGCTCGCCGTGGCGAACAGCCCGTGCTCGCTACGACGCGCACGCCTGCGTGTGCCTCGGCGTGCACACCTCTTGCATGTCGCGGCGTGCACACCTTCGTACACCGTGGCGTGCTCATGACGTCGCGACGTGCGGGTCTGAGAACCCCCTCTGAACCCGATTTTCCAGCGTTTTCATCCACAAATCCTAGCATTTTGCAAATACAACACATCTAAATCTTAATTCATATCTTATACTTCATCTCTAACTCATTAAAACCTTACAATCAGTCACAAACACACCAAGATCATCAACCCAAAGAAAATTTACCATTTTTCCCTCAAACTTCTAAACAAGTGATTCCAACATCATACCAAGCTATTTTAGGGTTTAATCTAACTACAACAAGATGAAATGAAGCTAAACTTACCAGGAATTGCTTCAAATCTGTTGAAAACCTCTAGGAATGAAAGCCCAATTTTCTTCTCCTTCTTCCTCACCCACGGTACTCTCCTCTCTTTTCTCCTTTCACTTTTCCTTCTTCCCCTTCTAATTTCCTTCTCTTAAGTCTAAAGGAAGACAAAGACCATCATACCCCTATTTGCAAAGCCTTAAACTTTCCAACCTAAGTGGTCTTCCCAAAAATGCCCTCAAACATTTTACCCTTTCATTCTCACTTATACCACATTATGCTTACTTGATCTAATTTTCCATTAATACTTCCTATTTAATCAAACTAAGTCATAATCACACAATTAACATAATTCATGCTTCATAACATCATAAAAAAAATTCGGGGCCCAACAAAATCAAACACTAGAGGAGGCATGAAGTGGCACTAAACCCTTGGTTGATCACTTTTGAATATTTGGATGTCTAGTATATGTTCATGTTCTAGATGTAAAATGCACAAAATTGAATGATAAAAGTTTGAAATGTTTCCTTTTAGGTGTCAGTGAGGAATCCAAGACATATCGTTTGTATGATCCTTTATCCAAAAAAATTGTGATCAGTCGTGATGTCGTTTTTAATGAAGATGCATGTTGGCCTTGGACACATGGTGATATTGTTCATGATTCACTTGATTTGGGGAATGAACATACAAATTCATTTGATCAAAATATTGCTAGAAATAAAAAATCTTTTGCCTCTAGAAGTCTAGGTACTAAAGTTGCATCACTTTCACCTACAGTTGAAAATCATGCTAATGAAGATGCTTTTCCTACTCTTGATCATTCACCTGATCATGTAGCAACAAAATGTTCTTATCATCTACCACTTTGGATGCGTGATTATCATAGTGGTGCTGGTCTTTTAGAGGAAGTACAAGGTAGTATCTTTGCTATATTTATTGATGAAGATCCCCTAAGCTTTTCTGATGCATTCATAGCAACAAGTGGCGACTTGCTATGGATGTCAAGATTGTTGCCATTCGAAAGAACAATATATGGGAGTTGACAGACCAACCTGAAGGAGGAAAAATAATTGGAATTAAGTGGGTGTATAAAATGAAGCTGAATGAGCATGGTGAAATAAACAAATATAAGGCATGTCTTGTCGCTAAAGGCTACGCCCAACAAGACAACATTTATTATTCCAAAGTTTTTACTCCCTTAGCCTGTTTGGACACTATCTGGTTTATCTTGCCATTGCAGCTCAAAAAGCATGGCCAATTTACCAATTAGATGTCAAATCTGTTTTTTTACATGGAGAGCTTTATGAGGAGATGTACGTCGACCAGCCATTGGATATGAAGTTAAAGGTGCAAAACATAAAGTGTATCAACTTCATAAGGCGTTGTATGGTTTAAAGCAAGCGCCCGGGCATGGTACAACAAAATCGAAGCCTATTTTGTTAATAAAGGCTTTAAAAATGTCCATATTACTTGTATGTTTATATGATGATGATCATGACTTCATTGGCAATGATAACTCCCTATTCAAGTCTTTTAAACATTCCATGATGCAAGAATTGACATGACCGATTTGGGAAAATTGAGGTTTTTCTTTGTTTTGAAAGTATTGCAACAAGACAATGGGATTTTCTTATGTCAACAAAAGTGTGCCCATGAAATCCTAGAGAGATTTCATATGGCTTATTGCAACTCAGTCCACAATCCCATTATACCAGGATCGAAATTGATGAAGGATCTCATGAGAGAATATGCGGACAACACTCTCTATAAACAACTAGTAAGGAGCTTGATGTATCTCACATCCACCAGAATGGATCTTATGTTTGTTGTTAGTCTTCTTAGTCGCTACATGGAACATCCTACCACACTACATCTCCAAGCTTCTAAACGGGTGCTATAATATATTAAAGGAACTCTTAAGTTTAGCATGATTTATCTCCAGGGGGGCATCATCAGCTTATAGGGTACTTTGATAACGATTATGCAGGGAATATTGACGATAGAAAGAGCACGTCTGGTTTTCTATTTTTATTAAGCTCTAGTGCAGTTTCTTAGTCCTCAAGCAAGCAAGCAATTGTCACTCTCTCAACTACTAAAGTCGAGTTTGTTGTTGTCGCCTCTTGTGCATGTCAAGCCATTTGGTTACGAAGGATGATGGAGCAAGTTTGTCAAGAAAAACATTCTGCAACTGTGATTTATTGTGACAATAAATCAACAATTAAGCTTTCTCGTTATCCTGTTATGCACGGTCGAAGCAAGCATATTGATGTTCGATTCTGTTTTCTGCATGACCTCACTCAGGATGAAGTAATCAAGTTGGAATACAGTTAAACTCAGTAACAACTTGCAGATCTTATGACCAAGTTGTTAAAGCTAGATACTTTTGAGAAGATACGGACATTGATGAGTGTTTGCAAGGATCCAAGAATAAACTGATCTATACTCAATTTAAGGGATGGTTTGTTGCAATAGTTCTAAAAGTAGACTTAGCCTTTGAATTTTGTTAATAAATCCCTATTTTTTAGGGAAGTTGGTATGTTCTTTAGCTTAACCCCACAAATACAGTGGAGTGCCTTTTATTTCTCATTTATGTTATTGTAAGGTTATATAAGTAGTTCTATTTGCATTCAATACGATTAGAGAGTTGTTCTCCCAGATTGATAACTACTTTCTTCATCATTAACAAAAACATGTTATTGGAGAATATAAATGAGGGAGTTGTTGGAGAAAATAGATGGTGAAACTGCTAAAAGACAAAGAAAGACGAAAAGACGAGGGAGTTATTAGAGAAAACAGATGAGGAACTACTGAAAAATGGACGAGATGAGTAATGTTAGGTTATCAAATCAATGTCATTTTTATTGTTCCTCTTTTTCCCCATAAAAATATTTTCATAGCAAATTCATTTTAAATATGAAATTCATTTTTGTAACTAATATTTTATGGTTTGTGTGTTTTAGCTATAGAAAAAATTTCGTAGTGAAAAGTCTTTATATAGGAAAATAAGTTAACAGTTAGAAAACGTAGTTAAACATTTCACTACTAAAATAAGTTCATAATTAAAAAATGTCACCAAATGTTTTAGATATGAATATAACACATAGCATATTCTAAACGTAACTAATAGTTTTAATGTTGAAGGTATATATGCTACATTATCTTTGGCTATAAATTGAAATTTGTAGCTAAAAATTTGTCTTTGGCTACTCAAAATCGTAGCAAAAGACTAAAATTTGTAATCAAAAGAACATAGCTAATTTCACAATTGTTTTAGTCAATAAAACCACGATATAGTCGAGAGAGGTTACTGAATAATTTTTAAATTTATTAAATTAATAATTTTATAAGTGACAAAATCAATATATATGTCACACAAGTGGCAAAAAAATTTATTTGATATGACCGTCAAGTTATCACAATTAATAAATAGTTTAGCAAAGAAAATTCAATATTGAAATGTTTTAGTGTCATTTTTTTAAAATTTTAATAAATATTACAAAATTAAGTAAATTTTTTCTTTTTAATTAATTCTTTTTTATCAAAACATAAAGTTAGAATGACCTTTATATCAGCATCTGCTTCTTCAGAAGTTAAAAGGTTATTATGTGAAGGAAAAAAAAAGAGTCATAGGAATCTAAATGCCAAATGTAGGAGGAAACTTTTGGCTTTAATTATGTCACAATGTATAACACATCGAAGATGACAAAATTTACACAACTACGGCTTTTGCATCTCCTCCGTACCTGCACCATAAAAGGAATCTTATAAAAGCAATCATGGAGTCCAGGAAGCCACGGAACACAACAAGAAAACATCTTTCTGGTCAGAGATTCAGAACCTATATGTCTAGCTTCACGAAGTAAGGAATTCGTACTATCCGTAGTACATATTGGCGGGAAGAAGTTAGTTGGTCTGATGACAGTTACGCTGTTATCAAAGAGTGGCGGGGATGACAGTTACCCTGTTATCCAAAAAAAAAAAAAACCTAATTAGGGTAATATACAAGCAAGAAGTTTCTTGCTTCTTGCTTCAGGAGCCGAGTTCCATATAAGACTTCAGAAGAGTAGCGACCCGATTTGACAGTCGGGTCTTGGGTGACTCGGCTGTTTTCACCGACCCTTCGTCGACAGCAAACACTGCATGGTAAGTCATACTCAACTTAAGCAGAAAGAAGCCACGTGTCAAAATATCCAATGATTTGGGACGGCTGATTTACACTCAGGTGTTTTATGGTATAGTTTAGCAGAAAATTCTCCTGGATCTTTCCACCCTCTGATTAAAAAGCTTCAAGTGAGTTTTTAATTCTTCATGCTGATTCTGCAATCTAACGGTGCAAGATTGCATCGCGTGATGTGTGATGCTTTGCTTGTCATGCTTCCTCCAGCCTATATGTACGTGTGACGCTCTTGCTTTTCTTCTCTGTCTCTGACTTGCTGAAACTCTCGTGCCCTCTCTCTGACTCGATTCTTTCTTTCTTTCTATTCTTTTCTTTTTCTAGATTTGCTTTTGTGATCTTTGACTGATCGCTGATCAGATACAGAGGTGCAATATCTTTTTTCAGATATGGGACAGTGTTTCTGCAAGCCCCCCCACGTTTTTCCCCTCGCCGAACGAGACCTACCCATAGCACTTCCTCTAATGCCGCCCAACGACCCCGTTCCTCCATTGCCGCTTAACGACCCTGTTCCGTCAGCAGGGAATAGTCCTCCTCCGTCCGCATACCCTCGCTCCTTCTCTAATCCACTTCCGTCAATGCGTGACGACCCCATCCCGTTATTCATGAACGCTCCTCCTCGGCCCCCACACCGATTCACATCCCGGCCTGGTTCGCTGCCGTCAACGTCGTACCAAGATGCCACTCCATCAGTCGGGAGCCAGCCTATTCTTTCGTCAATGTCGTATCAAGATGCCACTCCATCAGTCGGGAGCCAGCCTAGTCTTTCTCCTCTTGCCACCCACAGTCCTAATCCGCTTCCGAAGTCCACTTCACGCGGTAAATCAGTCAAATTCATCATGCCTCCACGGTCTCCGCCCCCCAGCCACCAGCCTAGTCCGCTTCCGTCATCGTCGCGCAACGACCCAGGTCCTTCAGTCAGGGACAGTCATCCTCGTTCCTCATATCACAGCCCACGCGTGGAGATGCCACCGTGGCCGGTGGGAGAGTGCATGCCGAGGAGGACCATACAGCGACCGATCCCGTCGATGACTCCACCACGGCACATTGCCAAGGCGCTTGCAAATCGGTTGAGAGACGGTAGGGGGCGGGGGATGCCGCCGATTCCTGAGTCAGAGCAAGAACAGCCGCCGATTCCAGAGTCAGAGCAACAACTGCCACCGGACATGAACTTCGGTTACAGTCAGACGTTTGAAGCTAAGTATGAGATGAGAAAAACGCTGGGTAAAGGGGGTTTTGCCCATACTTTCTCAGCAAAAGTGAAGTTAGGTGAGCTCAGAGATCAGATTGTCGCGGTGAAGATGATTTCCAAAGCAAGGGTACAATCAAAATGCCCATACTTTGTTATGTATCAGTGTTGTTTTAATGGTTTTGTTCTTTGCTAATGAAACAAAATGATGGAAGCAGAAAGCTTAAAGTTGGAAGAAAACTCAGTGATTCTCAATCGTCACTGTTGAAACAAGGCACTCCCAAGAACCAAGAACCAAGAATCAAGAATCAAGTTCTTGATAGCAGCATAACTAACTAGTTTTCTTTCCCGCCAATTTTAGTAACTGACTTTTGATCACACCAACTAACTTCTTCCCGCCAATTTAAGTTACTGACTTTTGACTACACCAACTAATCTTTTTTCCCAATTTACTTTTCTTACTACAGAATCCTTACTTCTTACAGTGGTTTGTCTTTCTTAGCTCCTCATCTTTGTGATGGAATAGCACCTACAATTGAAATTCAGGACATTTGGTTACAGATATCTTTAGGTGCGTAATTGTTGCTACCTCATCGGTTTTGCAGTTGGCAACAGCCGTAGCATATGCTGATGTTCGTAGGGAGGTAACCATAATGAGAGCTCTGTCAGGGCATAAGAATGTGGTCAAGTTTTACGAAGCTTGTGAGGATGCCGATTATGTTTACATTGTCATGGAGTATGTCTTCTCTTACCTTCTTCCCAAACTTTTTGTCTGGGTAGTTGACATGTTGATACTCGGCATGTTTCCTTTTCAATGTCACTTGCAAACAGTTTTGTTGTACTGTCCCCTACGCACCAAAGGTTCTACTGATCGGAATCGTCAGCTTTCATTATTGTAGTTGCACAATTGTGACGATTTTTGCTTTGATTTTATTTTCCTTTGGTATTTATTTCAGAAAGTGCGACGGTGGCGAGCTAGCGGAGAAGATTGTGAAAAAGTAGAAACGATGAATTTTCTGATATTCATTATTAATGTACATCAGATATTGCTTGGACGAGATGAATGATTACATAAGGTTCTTCTATGGTGCAGAAGAAAACGATGTAACGAACAAGAAACAAAAGGTCTAGTCGTTCAAATTTTGTCTGTGGTTGCGTTTTGTCATCTTCAAGGCGTTATCCATCGTGACATAAAGCCAGAGGTTTCCGCCTACAGCTTGATGATTAATTGTTCCTGCTAAATACTGCTTTCTGATATACGCAAAATATTGATTTATCTTCTTTTCCGTTGACAGAATATCCTTTTAACTTCTGATGACCCAGACGCTGATATAAAGCTTATCGACTTTGGTCTTTCAAACTTTCTCAAGCCAGGTAATGATACAAGAATCTTACATTGTTCTGTATCTATTAGTTTCTTACCTTTTACTAACAAATCCATGCAGATGAAAAACTTACTGAAGCTATTGGAAGTGTATACCATGCCGCACCAGAAGTCTATGGGGAATGTTACAGCCTGCAGGCAGACTTATGGAGCATTGGCGTTATTACCTTTGAACTACTAAGTGGAAGCCGACCTTTCAGGGTATCAGGATCAAATGATTCAAAATTTCTTGACGAAGTGGTGTATTCTGATCCATCCTTTGATGAGTCACAGTGGCGTTCTATCTCTCCAGACGCAAAAGACTTTGTCACGAGACTCCTGAATAAGGATGGAAAGAAAAGAATGACGGCTGTCCAAGCTCTTGGTAAGTAAAATATGTATATTGGTACGTTCCATCTTCCATTATTCTATCTATTTAAACTAACTAAATTGACATGGTTGAAGCTCACCCATGGCTGCGAAATAGCGGTCATTCTTTACCTTTAGACATATGGATTTATAAGCGTATCAATGTGTACCTACATGCTACACCTTTCAAACAGGCGGCACTAATGGTATATATGTTCTTCTCCATATATATGTATCTTTTTATTATTGATTTCCTTGGAACTTACAAATTACTATTTTGTTTGCTTTGATTTTTGGTTTCTCTCTTCTCTCTTCCTGATAGTCTCTTTCAAAAGCTTTGCCGGAGGATGAGCTTGCATATTTAAGAGCTCAATATGAGTTGTTGGAGCCTAAAGAAAATGGTGTTTCACTTGAAAATTTCACTAGGGTAATTAGCGGTATTTCACAAGCTTGTTTTGCATTGTTTGTGATTGAGATGCTAATTATGTTGAACCTCAGGCGCTGCTGCATAATGCAACCGATGCGATGGTGAAGTCGGGAGTTAATAAAATGCCTGATGAAGTAAGTATGATGAAAGCATTTAAAGGCCTGATGGATGTTCTTGATGACCTGAAACCCTTGCTCGCAGATGGCACCCCTTGCTCACAGGAGGATGTTTTTTGAAGAATTTTGCGCAGCCGCAATCAGTCCATATACATTAGAGGCTCGTGCGGAATGGAAAACCATTCTCTCGAATGCCTTTGAACATTTTGAGGGAAATGGTAACGTAGTCATCTCAACTCGTCAGTTGGCGCAGGTACGTATACTACTATAGATAAGTTTCTTTAGCACTTGGGTCGGATCTTTTATTTTTCTGCCCATCCCGTTACTGCAGGAGCTGCACATGAACCATACACCTACTTCACTCAACAGTTGGATCAGAGATTCTGATAGGAAGCTCAGTTTGATTGGATTCGAAGCACTTTTAGGTGCTGTGACCGAGCGTCACTCATATTCAGCACGCTATGGATTCCTCCTCTAGATTTTTTTTTTTAAGAGATGGGACATATAAATGTAGGTATGTGATTCGTTGGTGATATAAATAGCGGCGGCTTTACTTCCATAAGATTACACCTAACTAAAGAGAGTGGTGAGTGGTGAGCACCAAATAAAGTAACGAAACATTCTGCGAAAAGAGAGTACTGATGAGCACCATATCATTATCACAACTAATTTATTTATTGTTTAAATCAATCGTTATCGGTAGTGATGTGATATCATTATCACAGCTAATGACAAACAATTCCTTATCACAACTAACTAATCGTTTTAAGCAAAATACACACATTAGGATTGGTATCAACTGCGCTGGGACCAGTCTCATCCCAACAGCAAGGCCCACAAAATTGTCCTTCTCTGGCCTTATTACACACTGCCCTACTTGTAACGCAAGTGTTGCCAAAAGATGTTTAAGAAGGCACTCTTTTTTTTATATATATACATAAATATCTTTCGAATCAGCATTACGTAATTGTCAAATATTTCTAATAATTCAAATAATAAATTAAATCCAAACAAATTTAAGGTGTCTCTAAAGAACTCTTCTTCGGTTTTGATTATGGTTTTATATTTGATGTCAGTCTATGGAACAATCGAACAGGGGAAAAAAAAAAGAGGAGATCAGACCACCAACCAAACCCTTTGCCTGTCTTTGATTCTCTGACCATTTAGTTACGTACCCAATTCAATGCTGTCCAACTAGGTAATCCACGGATATGCTTTACAGTTAATAGTTTTCCGATTCTGACACTAGTGAGTTATGACCCCGTAAGAATTATCTCTCATCTGTTCATTATCTCCATTCCTTTATCCTGCTACAGATTAGTTACCAATCAGTGTACATGAACTCTATCTACCATTTCACAGCTTTAACCAGGCTGCAACATGGCTTGGTAAGATTGGGAAAGGAGATTAGTCCTATATATATATATATATATGTGTGTGTGTGTGTGTGTGTGTGTGTGAACAAGAACTAGTGTAGAACAAGAACTAGTCTAGCTGCATCGTGATTTTGTATGTTGAAACTCTGCATATACTGCCATTGACCTTAGCAATTAATTTAATGGTTAAAAAAGCAACTAGCACTTATGGTTGGACTTTGATCTATTCTTTCACTCTCAGTATTCCTCTAATGATGTCATCACCACCATTAAACAAATCATCTTCAACAATGGAGTAAGCAAAAACAAAAAAAAAAAAAAGATAAAGAGAAAAGGAAAATTATTTGATCTATCTTTTCCAGTCCAGCAATATGGAAATAACATACGGAAAACAAAACTCAGAATTCGAAAGGCAAGAACTTTTGTGTTCTTTTGTCTTCATTATCGCATAATATTGATCATCAGCTTCAACAGACAGAAAAAGGCAGAAAAAAAAAGGAAAGAAAACTGACCCAGAATTTACACATCCTTAAAAGATACCGATCGCACAAAATAAACCTAATATCGAGCACTGTTTGGCTCCATATTTAACATAACCTCAAACCCTAAAACACAAAACATTATGATGATTCTGATGTAGTGACCTTTCTTGATCAATCATGCCTTGAACGTGCCTAAACTCCTCCACATGGCAAGGGATAGTGATTGTACCCTTCTGATCAAACCCATACTCTTCTTCAGCTTCTTTGAGTAAGTGCGTGAACAGAGGGTGATTGAAGTATATGACAGGCACTATAAATCTCTGTTGCTTCTCCCCTTGACCAACCTTAATTGCCAAACACCCTTTTGGCACATCTCTCTCTCGCTTCTTATTGCTTCCATGACTACTGGTATGATGATGATTATTGGGTAGGTGAAACTGAAAGTTTCTCAAACTCTTCTCGCGGCTACCCATAATATAATAACAATTCTAAAATATTAACTTCGGCAGATTTTAAAAAAAAAAACGGAAGAAAAAACCTAACTAAATCTGGGACAAGAAAAGTAAAACTGCCAGGGGAATACTATAATGGCTTGTTTGAAGAGGGCAGGAGTAGAGTATCTAAGCGTTCTTGGGTCATATCTGATGTTGGAACTCCAAAAAATAACGCTTACAAGCCATGAAACAGAAAGTCCAAGATTTATATAGAATAATCAACGGAGAAGAGTACCGTGGTAGGAGAGAGTCAGTGGGTTTTTGTTACCTGCGAACAATATCAAGTTCTCAACTTCGCCTCTGTGTTTCCAGACGTTGGATTTGGTGGTCCCGCCGATTGATGCTGCGAAGGATGATTTGCGATGCTGGGATAGGAAATCCCCTGTTCTTAACGGACTTGTAGCTCCGTAGTACGATTCCTATGAGTGGCAGGTTAGTAAATGCAAGCGTTTTTGAGGGGTAAGACACGTGGAAGGAGAGTTGAGAAGAGGAGGACAAGTGGATGGGAATGGGACTGTGCATCATCAGCATAGCCGACAATTAGGTGTCAGTAATCGCAAGGGACTGCCAATAGCACGTCTGCAACACGTCGACGTAAGCATCAGTCAAAGTATCTCTCCTCAGCTAATGCATGTCTTTTTTTCTCGCACGAGTGCAGTTCTTTTCCAGCCCTTGGATGCATTGAAGGGAGCCTAACGCTGAAATCACACGGCAGATGGATGTAGTGGAGTAGGAAACTGGCTATAGATCTGCTCACAGCACGCTCGTAGTCGAACCGAAGAAGAATAAA
>JANTPM010000004.1:5260354-5272362 GCA_025434745.1 Erythroxylum divaricatum | reverse complement strand
TTATCATGATAGTATTTTATTAGAAATTTTGTACTATAAATAGAAGGGTTAACTTGATGTAAGTCACACCAATTTATGAGAAGAATTCTCCTCTCCCAAGTATTCTTAAATTTTAGTTTCTGTTTTATAACATTTTCTAATTAAGATATTCTGTCCAATATTACTTGTCTTATTCTATCTTATAAAATTTTAACTATTTATTTTGTAGAATCTACACGGAATCCACGAGAAATTTATATAAAACTTACATAAATAAACTACTAAAATTTATTAAATATTAAAAAAAAACCCAGAGTCTGATTTTCCTGCGCACTCAATGATTTTAGTTAATGAACTCATCGTCGACTTAAAAGTCAATGATGTGAATAAGAATGATTGCGGTCTAGACCACGCAACACCGACGCGCACCTATCGCGAACCTTTAGGTCCTTAGCTTGTCGTCCATGGAACATCATTAGCCTTTGTTCCAAAGTCATCAACACCCTTTCTATTTTAAAACATTAAAAAACAGAGAGATCGGAAGCAATATTGTCACTCATGCCTGCAAAATGCATTTATAATTATGATCTGTATCCGTTCGCATTGATTCCGGACTTAGTTTAAAGTTACAAAAATGGTAACCTTTCGTGTATGGTAGGGACATAAAGGACCGCCTAATTTGTTTCAAGGGGTCAACTTCCAATATTTATAGTACAATTATCTTTTAGTTTTAGGGGTATTATTTTAATTTTTTCATATTGTACAATATGAAAATAATTATATTAAAAAAGGCATTTCAATTTGCTGGGCTGAAATTCGGCTTTGACTATCATTTTCTTGATGGTACCCACTTGGGGATAGGACTGGCCCAATCTATAGTAACTTAGATGAGCAATCTAAAAGTTTGTGAAGAACAGAAATGGGCTAGACCAACTTATTGCCTTCTAGGTCCGGAGAGTATGTTGAAGTCTCTCTCATTCACGCATAAACATCGTCCAGATACAAGTACTTGGTCTCGGCTCGTGCGGGAGTCAGAAGCAGCAAATTTTGCAATAAGAACTCTACAAACAAGGTAAGTAGAGATTCTGCCTAACTTTTACTAACCTAGATTTAATTACAATGAGTCTTCGTTTCTGTTCATAACATTCTCCATTTAAGGCTTCTTACAAGAGTACTTCAGTATTTATAATTATGGCATTCCTACAGCATTTCTTGTACTGTAGTAGTAATTTTCTGCTCAAAACTTGAATTTTCAGTATCAGGAACCAAAAAATGAGTTTCATTTCATCGAAAACCAAAATATTTAAAAAAGAGATGTATAGCAACGCAGCTCGATATCTCAACTTCTCAAACAATAACTGCACTTAAAAGTACAAAAGTGTTGGTGTTTAGAGTCTAACTAGCCGCTTAGCTAGCTTTCACATTGACTTTAGCTGCAGCCAAGGTTTCCTTTTTTTTTTTTTTCTCTCCACTTTTCACGCTTAAAAGTTAAAACATTGAGCTCACCCCAAATCGTCTTTTGAATCTGTGAAATTCCACAAATTACAATATAGCCTGGGTTGGCATTGGATCCCACATAAATTGTCAAGGCGTAGGTTTTGGTGAACCTACTTGTAGAAGTAAATACTGCAGGTCTTTTTCAACATCTATCTAATAGGAGTAGTATAAAGTATTGTGGTCAAGTTGTGGGTATACCAATCGTTAACAAAAAGTTGTGGTCATAAAACTTTTATCGGAATTGATAAAACATGGGCCAAAGAGCTTCCCTTCCTTCCAAGTAAAAGCTAAAATCACTGATTAAACTAAAGCAGAAAGTGGTTCAGTTTAGGTATTGCTAAGTCAAAAAGATTCAATAAGCTAAAAGGCAGATCTTTAGGGAGACACGGTTGACAAAATCCATCTCCACGAGGACTATAACAAAATGTCTGGGGGACAGCAAAGGAGAACCAGTCTGTACCAAAACTCGCAGAAATATTTACAATTTATCCAAGGTACAGAAACAATAAGAAACCATTTGCCTCCTAGATTCCATACCATGTTTCATACTACATGAAATTTTGATCAGTCACAGTGTATAGGGTGTAACGTATTGCTCTAGGATCTTACTCGCCGTTCTTGTGACCCTCAAATGGCGAACCCATTATTGGATATCAAAGCACGGATACTAATTCCTCGGTATGAATGAAGAGTACAAGAAATAGAGTAAACATCAGTCTTGGTTTCCAAAGTGATCTTTCATATCTCATCAGGAGAATTAGGGTTTAAATCGAAGACAGCATTCTTGGATTTCTGCTAAACATTGCGTCAACATCTCGAAATTTTACTGAAACTTTGTTGTCCTGTGCTCAATTTTCCACACCTGAAGGGACAAGATAAGATAGGACTAATGCATAATATACATCAGTGACCAAAGGAAGAGGAAACAAAGACTAATGCAGGAAAGTTACATTGTGATCTTGCTGACTTACAATTACGCATCCAGTGCTCTAAATGCAGGTTGATTGTCTATGGGACTGGAAGGTAGACGTAGAGTGAAGTTAAAATAGTAATCTGATTGGGTATCAGAAATAGGAAAGGTCGTTCAGTAAGAAAGCTCAAGCTGTTACCAAACATAAGCTAGTACATCAGACGTCAACAACAACATGATAAGCACAAATATATTTTTTTATTTCACATCAAGGAAAAGGCATCTTGGTAATGGTACGTCTTAACTTGTATCCTCTCTCTTTTTTCTATTTCCATGACAACAGAACTGCAAGACTTTTCAAATAATGACAGAAAGGGCGTCGTTTTCTTGGTTTTACATCTTTACACAGCCGTGCCCTTTCTAAAAGATTGATTCTTGAGATCGGAGCCAAAGATTTTTAAAGTGAAGAAGGGAACCCTAGAGTGTGTGACGAAGAAGACAGAGAAATCTGTATCAAATTTCAAAAAGCCAGATCTGAAACAGAAAAACAAAAGAAACAGATGGATCAGATTTTGGAAGCCATCATGAGGGAAATCTAGCTAATGATGAACTACGAGAGGCTTTAGAATGTTACTGACACGTACAAAAAAGATAACACCATCATCACATGATCAGAAAAAGAAAACGAAAAGGAATAATGATGAAACTTCTTTCTTCGAGTTGGTCAAAACCCTTCATCATTACACCAATCTGCACCACCACTGCAGCCTTAATTAGACGAAAAATGAAGGCCCTTAAATCTGAAAGCCCCAACAATTCTTGTTTCCTGAAACGAATAAGATACAGAAAATTTAACTGATAAATGGAGTCAGAAAAACCAAACCTTTACACGTACGCCATGCGCATGGTGACAACCTAAGACAAAGTTTTGCGGAAGCAATAATTGGGGGGAATGAAGCCTGGTCCGACGACACTGAACAATGGTGGGTTTATCATGCTACCGCAACGCATGTTTAATCTGTACCACATAATTGAAAGAGTCGATCTTTACAAGTGTCCTCGAGCCAGACAACATTCCCCTCAAAAAAGAAGCTCCCTTTGCACATCTCCCGTCTTCAATTCCTCAACAGAGACACAGAAACAGAAAGAGAGAGTGGAAAGTGGGGGGGAAGTTGTGCTTCTCTAACTTCGGATCTTATCTCTTTATCCCCCAAGAGTCCCGGCTGTCTTCAAGGGGGATGGCAGAGAAAGACGCACACTCACACACAGAGAGACTGAGAGGTGTGGGATCACCATCATGAATGAGATGATGAAGAGAATGACAATGGTCTATGGGGGGTTATAAGAAGAGTAAATAAAGAGTGGGAACAAAGTAACAAACCCGAACGTTAGTAAAAAGACAAAAGATAGGTGCAGACCTGACCCTACCATCTGGTTTTCTCAGTTCCAGAAATGACCACGACCCCATGCACCTTAGACCAAGTGTATATGTACACTCAACTACACCATATGTCTGAAGCTCTATCCACCGTTGGATGAGCCTCAGATGATTTCTGATCATCACCACCTCGTACAAGATTGGTCTGTGTGAAACGAAACACCAAGGCTTGGATTGGATTCGGAGGAGGAGAGTTCAGGTGTGATGACCGATGATGGTGTCATCAAACATGAACTGCTACTGCTAAGACATTAACACTGTCTATGTACTATGTAACAAAGGAACCAAACACTACCCATTATGGACCGTAGGATGCTGATTCGAAAGCTGTAATTGCGTTTTTTGGTTTTTTTAAATTCATGATAATTGAAATTATTGAAGGGAATCAAGAGTAAAGAAGGGCAAGAATTGAGTCAGAGGAGTGGTTGAGGCTTTTAGCTGCCCGATAATAGAAAGCCTATTTAATATGGCATCATCCTTTTGGCTCTGGAATTAATTGTAATTTGGAATTTTGCAATTAAAATTTTAATAAAAACCAACGTTTGAATTGAATTAAATTCACAATAAATTTTTTAAAAAAGAGAGAATGGACCCTCGTCTGCCGTGTTACTTTTAGGCAGAGGCGAGGAATTCGAGGCGATGACCGACAGACATGGTCAGGGTCCACGCCTTCCTTTTTTCACTCTGCGTTTTCACCCTCCCCCTTTTCACTGATACATTTCTTTTAAGGTCAAGATGACTATTTTTGATAATTATTCTAAAATAAATGAAATTATAAGAAAATTTTGTACTTTTTTTATTAACTCTGAATTAGGAACAAGAAAAGAGAATGTTGGTCGATGTTTACCCATCTGAGGATTTTGTTTATTTGTTGTTAATATTTACTATTATATTTCGTGTTTGGAATTGCAGATGAGTTCAGGATTTCTGTTGGGACATCGTGAATGACTGTATAGTTTTCATGCAATGCTTTAAATGCTAAGGATTCATGCTTCATAAATACAAATGGTCATGTCTTGAAATTTGGCATTGGTTTGCAGTTAAAAACGTGGAGGTTTGGAAGCAGAATAAAGCTTTAATTCCCCGATAAATATGAAAGGAGACTTGATAATGGCTTCAAATCAGAGGTTCTTATCACAATGAAGAAACATTATTAGCATTTATTGAGATTGCTGAGAAGAAAAAAACAAGAAAATAAGAATAAAAATGGTGCTTTGAATCACTCAGGCCAAAATATACATAACGTCGGAAGAAAGAAGCAGGGTTCTGTGGCACTAAATGGAGTTTGTTTTGCTTATTAAAAGCTTCCCACAAGTTTCTTGTTGTCCAGATAGGGACATGGCACGACCATCTTCCAATAAACACACACACACACACGTATCTATCTCATGGGTCCAATTTTATTTTCTGGGTCTTTGTCTTGTTACATGTCTCTTTTCCTCTTTCACTCATTTGATACCCAAGTGAAGTTAAGATGGCAGGAAAATGAATTGGGTTGTGTTTAGTTTTTGTTTGATTTTTAATGAAAGAAAACACAGTATCATGCGTACTTGTGTGGCCCAAGCAATTTTCATCTTCGTTTTTCAACTTGTGGTGAAATTGAAGTCGGAAAAAAGCCTGAAAAAGAAAAAAAATAAGAGACCTTATTAGAGATCATGCATGTCGAAGAAAGGTGTCTGTACTATGTGGAACTGCAACAAAGTAACGCCTTTTGATAGGTCAAGATATCATTATCATCAAATACTGAATTGAAGAGGAGTTGGTTCTTAATCATTCAATTAATAGTACTACTCCTCGAATTCATAATATTCACTTACCATAATACTACTCCTAGAAAATGATTGCTCTAATTTCGCTACAGGGAATTGTATGATTTTTAAGATAAAAGTGGTCCAGATTGATTAGAAACAAAATTAAAATAGAGCAGAGAACAGTATAACGTTAAATGACTTGAGCATAGACTAAGCGATGAAAATGAATTTGAGGAGTGGAGGCTGATTCTTGTGAAAGAGAGACAAGGGTTATGTTATGTTTTTGTTTTCATGTATGTTTTGTGAGGTTGGTGGTGGTGCCCGTATAACGTGCTGCCATGCTTCTATCAACTTTTAGCACCAATCTATGGCTCCACTATTCTCTCTCCCTCTGTGTCCACTGTATATCAGAGTGACAAACGGAGAGGACGATACTGGCTCCAGATTTCAACGCTTTAGAGTCTTGAAAATTGTGTAGTTCTAAAGCAATAACCGGGGGTGAGCGAGCGAGGGAGTACGAGAGAGAGAAAAAGTAGGATAGAAAGAAACAACACGTAAATGTCAAATCCTGCATCTGTTACCCAGGATGTCCACTCTTTTTTTACGCTTGTTATTGTTAAACACAACCCAACAAAAACTTTTCAATGATCTACAAAGGACCACAGCTCACACCATCAAAAAAATAGAGCCCAATCACTCAATCAGCAACTAAAACGAAACCAGTGGAAAAAAAGGCTGAAAATGAGATTAAAAAATATATTGAAATGATTGTTTAACTTACCCGAAAGTGAATACTGCACAATGAACTTGCTAGAGGACAAGATGACTATTCTGGTGGTTCCCACAATCTTCACTAGTACTCATTGTTATCTTCCCTAACACTCCTTGTGAATATTGCAAAGTACTCCTTGTTATCACCACAATCGGAATCCACCTCACTGCAGTTGACAAATATCCTTCGATCCGGTTGCAAAGTACTTTGGATTCCAAGACATCTGTGGCGTCGCCCTCAGTGATGAGCTTAGAGATGCTTGATTCTTAGAAATGTCGAAACCCTAATCAAAAGATTAGGTAGAGTCGCAGTCGTAGAGAGATGACCGAATGAGGGGTTTTTTTTTAACTTTTAAGTTGTGTCATTGAACCAGTGGTCGAACCGGTTCGACCAGTTCCGGTCGAACCGGTCAATTGACCGGTTCTCACCGGTTTGCACTGGTTCAATTGAAGATCGATTTTTAAGGGTTAACCGGACCGGATAGCCGACCGGTCACCGGTCGGACCGGTCGAACCGGCCGGTCCGATCCGGGTTTCAAAACATAGCCCGTTAGCTTTCCTCTAACACCCAACATCAATGGAAAGTTAGTAGGAATTAAGTGGTTTTTAATCCCACTTAGTTTAGCATGAAACTTCTACCCCATCTTTAAAGAGTAATTTTGTCATCTTCCTTATTAAAGGGTAATTTTGTCATCTTACTTAATAAGCAAGATTCACTTGTGTTATATGATTTACAATCAAATGACCCTAAAATATCACACTTGTGTAGCTTAGTCTCTCATATCTTGGCTCATCATCTAAAATCATTTTACTAATTCTTCACATCTTCAACGCGTATGGCTTATTAGATTCCCGATTATGTTAGCTACTTGAATTAACACTTAATTCAAGCAAGGCATTAGGGTATCTAGCAACATATCATGAACCCAATTGATTGGAAAGTAAATGGTTTGACTATGAACCCTTCCATAGATAATGTTCCTATGCAATTCATCATTTCACTATCCATATCCTACTTTGTTCAGAGTATGATTAAAGTGTCAACTCGCACTAAACTAACTATGTCACATCTAGCCTAAGTGATGCTAGTTCTTGTCTCCGAGGCTCATTACTCAATTAGGTATGTCATTGGAGACTAACTTCATGACATTTTCACTCTGGTCAAATATTCCCGAGTAATGACCCTGATAAGAGGTCGTGGGTATCATCTCCTTCCATCAGGATTAGTGAATCCTTTATTGGCTACTTAATTACTTTATAATACTGCAACATGTGCCTAATCACCACCTTATGGGTAATCTTTAAAAGGCAACGAGGAATATAGTCAAAATACAGGATTAGTATCCAAAATATCCTTAAGCACCCCAAGTCTAAGGATATTTACTCCATTGCTATAATGAGACTATCATTGATACTAGAATAGATTGTCCATATGATTGTCTCATGACAGGTCATCTAATGTACTTACTACTCTTAGCAAGCATCCACGTCTTAACTCTAAACAACTCATGCTTATAGCTTATGAGATCTAATGCTTGATCTAATCAAGGAGTATAGCATAAGCTAATCTGCCCGGATTAATAATATCCCTTCTCATTAATCCTATAGCTAGAGATAATTTAGATACTAACATAATTAAACGTGATAGGAATCTCATTATCATGATCCTATAATAATTACCTTTAGAACACTTCTCTAACAATACCCTCACATTAGGTTTGATATGATATGTCACTTGAGTAATAATGTTTAAATATAAGAAATAACACAAACAAAAGGCGAAGACTTGGCTGAGCTTCCTTGCAAAAGGCCAGCTTTACTTGCATGTATAAAGACGAGAACTTTTATGCAATGTTGAAGTTGTCAAGGTCATGCAATAACTACTGGATGTGTATATGAAGTTGTCCCCATTGTTTAATGTACAGAGCCTCACAACTCTAAATTGTCCTTAATTTTGAAAATATCCTCAATTTAGAATGACTAAAGTACTCCCTAACCTTAATTTTCTCTCAGTTTAACTTGTCCTAATTTCTTGTCATAACATAAAAAAGTTTTCGTTTGGACAATTGCCTTGTGCTTGTTATTAAATCTTGAAACTCCTCTTTGGTAGCATTTGCTATCAAAATCTAAAGAGCTAGTTATATTGAAAAGCATCGCGTGACTAGTTAGATATATAAATGTCCTTATAGTCAGTAGAGCAACTATATTCATATCTGCTAATAGATGAACCCCTATCCTTGGTATGGATGTAAATCCTTTTGAACAAAATTTCAATAAATTTACTTGAGGATATAACTGAGCTTACGTACGTGAAACATTATTAATAAAATTTGGATATACAAACTAGATGGTACATTATTCGTTTGATATATTTTACATTTCTAATCCTATATTGTTTTACAATGATTTAAAATGACATCACCTAGAAAAAATAGTGAATATTCCATAGGAATTGTGTGACAAACAATACGCAAGTTTTTTTTTAAATTACAAAGGGTTAAACCCCATTTATGCCAATTAATTTTGATATGATTGATAGTATTGTCAATATTTTAAAAAATACCCCTACAATATTTGGTGACAAGAGTCATTTTAACAGTCAAATTATGGGTGATTGTAAACATTTGGGCTTAATGAATGTAATTTTTAAAATTATTTGATCTCTTATTTTGAATTTACACTACAACAGAATTCATTGCTAGAAGTCCAAAAGTCGTCACCAAATTCTTGTAGAAAAAACGTAGGCGATGTTTTCACAAAATTGTCACTAACTTTTTTTTTGCTACAACTAGTTTTTGTAACGAAAAGGTATAGGCAACGATTTGACAAAACATAGCCAAAAGTCATTAGCGGCAATTTGAAAACGTAGCCAAATATTTTGAGCTATGTTTTGAAAATTGTGATATACATTATATGTAATATTATATCATGTTAATTATAATTATGTTAATTATAATTATTGGTGACATTTTTAATCCATGTTATTTTATGTAATATTTATATTTTTTGTATAATTTGTTATACAAATATATAAAAATAATAATTGAAAATTAAAAAGCATTGTATATAAAAAATAAAATATCATTAAATGTTAATTACAATTAAAAATACTTATATAAACAAAATTAAAATATTATTTTAATGACTAATACTTGTTTTCATCGTCATTGCTTAAATAATCCAAACCAAGTAATTTTTTGACGTACTTTTCAAGTTTATCCAACTTTTGTTTATTACGTTCTAATTTAGCCTTAAGTGACTAGTTTTCCTCTTAAAGATAGTCAACATATGCTGGTTTTGATGAGGATGAAACAATAACCTTAGGCCCAAATCTAAGAACTTTAATATAGACAAATCGTGTACCAAGTACCTTGTTACAAATGTCATCTATATTTGACTCATTTTTTTGAGACATTGATGTTTGCAATAACTCCTACATCTTATTCCAAAATTTAAAAAACTAAAATCAATATTCAATTCAAATATTATTAGTTAGTACTACACAAACAAATAAACTTAAAATTTAAACAAGTTTTTATACTTACATAATTATTGTGTGCTTCTTCAGACATCCAGCTTTCATCTTCCTTATAGTGTGTTAGTTTGTAGATTGTGATCCTATCACACTCTTCTCCATGTAGCTACTTCTGACTCTGTTTTATGAAAAAGATTCAAAACATAATAAATAATATTATATTTACTGATATAATTGTAACTTGTAAAGAAAGAACTTACATATTCATTTATTTGGAGCTTTGGTTGTAAGGAATTTTCATTTTTTTTTCCTGTTAACATTGGCATTCTCACACTTTTTCTAAATAAAGAAAAGAAGTAATCATTAAATTATGTAACTAGATGGATGGAAGAAAATGTGAAAAGAAAGAAAATAAACCTTAACGTTGGTAGAAGCCTAATAATTACATATGTTGATACAATTTTTTAGGGACTTATGTTTAGTGACATGTCTCCTTGCCTCCTCATCTGAAGAAAAATATTTGTAATATTAATGGAGTCGATAACGACGATCCCTAGTCCTTTGTTTCAATAATAACGTCACATAACTTAAACATTAGGATTGTCGATATCGACAATATTCAACTTCATCTGTGAACAATAAGTAAAAGTGAAATTAATCTTTAAATAAGTAAAACAATATTGCATATAATTAAATAAATTGAAAAGTTATTGAAACTTTGTCTAAAGCTTTCTCTAGCAAGTTGTCTTCCTTCAATTGCTTTCATGCTTTAAGCAAGGCAATTCAGTCCTGGCAATTACCCTAACTCACTAGACAATTTTGTTGATTGAATCGTATCTATAGGACAACCTTGCGAGGTGTCAATATGTATAGACAACTTGTTGTTCATTGTATCATTCAAAGGTTACAACTCACGACCTTTACTTCCACCTCTACCTCTTTTTCTGATGGCGATATTGAAACCTAACAACAAATGAATAATGATAAGAAAATATGCATTAAACATGTAAATATATATTTGAACATAAGTCTATTTGTAGGTGTTAAAGATTAACAAACCTACAGATCCCTCAATACTAGTTGAGACAGATGGAGGTTGTTACTAACTAACTTTATTGGTGGATGAAGTCGATTATTATTATTGGTTAGGATTATATTTATCTGGTTGTTGTGTGAGAGCAATAATTTTGATACTAGTCACCTTCTTCCCTTTGTTTCTACCAGGTGCCATAATATTAAATATCTATAACTCAAACATCAACATATGCATTAACATAACTCAAACATCAACAATCTGTATTAACATAACGCAAACATCAACAATTTGCATTAACATAAATCATTTATCTCAATATTAACTTTACCAAACACAACATTAATGTTATAGTCTTTTTGTATATGCTTATAACTTGTTGTCCTAGAGAAAGCTACTTTGGAATGATATCACAATCATAGCTAATATAACCTCTTTCACTTAGCTAGTCATGAAGAATTTAACAATATGTTTTATTCATATGTAGTTGATAGTCATAGCCTAATGAAGCACAATTTTGATGATCTTAGGAATGCATAGCCAAATCTATTCTATAAGACCTTAATTATGGGGGACTTTTACATATATGAAGTATTAAACATAAAGGTAATTTGCAATTAAGGGAAAAATGAATATAATTGTATTTTTGATCTTACATCGTTGTGTATCTTCTTACATGGTTGTGCAAGTATATACACGACCGAGTGATGTGAGCTCAAGAGAGAGTTGAAAGATAAGTCAACTATCAGATGAACCGTTGACCATGTCGAAAGGATCGATTACTCGTGTTAATGCTAAGAGGCTTAGAGAAGCTTTTGGTGGGCTTATTTGTACCATGTTTGATGAAGAAAAGGCCTTTGGATATCAACTTACAATCAATAACATCAAGGCACTAATACTATTCATGTGTTCTAAATTTGGCCAAAATTCTGACATTGATTCAGGCTGAATCAGCTCAATTTCCAATAAAAGTTGTAGATTTTTTTCTTAGTTTTCTAACGGTATAAGGTGCGCCTTAATCGGAGGTTCATAGCCCAAGATATGCTCGATTTACTAAAGGATGTTCTGCAAGAAAAATTGTTACAGCCTCTTAAGTGACGTTTCGTTTTTCTAGCTAGGTTTTTCATTTTTTGGCCCACTTTTTGAGACTTTAA
>JANTPM010000004.1:5241033-5256268 GCA_025434745.1 Erythroxylum divaricatum | reverse complement strand
CAGCTCCATTTGAGACAGGTCCTGAGCCGCCGTAACATTTTTAGACTGGTCCATTTCTCCAGACTTAACCCAGACGCAAGAAATGCTATGCTTTTAATGATAACCCTCCGCCGAATACAAATAAAAACTGCGGTCACTTTCGTGTCGTCCGTTGTCTTCATCCTCCATTTACTCATGTAAACACAAGACCAAGCTTATCTTCTTCCCATCCCCTACCTTAAAAAAACCGCCATAAGAGGGTTAGTCTGATCTGAAGGGAATTTCTCATGAATATAAGTTTATATAGTTAAGAATGTTTCGCTTATACACACCCCTGCCCTGAGTCCTGAAGGCGATGGGATTTCTGGCAAGTGAAGCGACTATTACGGGACAAAGGGACTGTCTCGTACCACGTGGCCAGAATACGACAAAGACCTCTTCATTCAAAGACATGTTCCCCACCACCCCAGACCACTCTTAAGAAGCAACAACAGGCACGTATACTTCCTATCTTAAACAAGCCTTGCTACGTTGAACCACAAGCTCTGCGACACGTGCTCATGTGCCACGTAATAAACCCAAGGCGATGAAATTAGATGTATTCCTCTTTATTGCGCGACAACTGACAGCTGAAAGCTACGTCGGCCTATCCAACGACTCTTATTGGCTTCAAATATGACATGCAATCCCCTTTATTTCTTCATAAGTCGGGCATGTTCAGACTCTCCCTAGCGACAGAGTGACTCGACCCATGTTGATCCATAGGGCTCAAGTCGACTTGCATGTGACTCGAACCAGACAGTGGCCATGGTCCTGACTTCTCCTCCTCCGCGCGTGCATTGACCCAGTCAGTACTCTTTCCTACATCTATGGAGAAGAAATGAAATCTCGTTAGATTAAACATTAATGCCATTATGTAATAAAAATTAGTGAAAACCAATAGAGAAACAGCGTGATTCATGGCAGCCGACACTGAATGCTTCCGGACAAGAATAGCAAGGAGGTTGGTGACAATGAGGAGGGACACTAATATTTAGTTGCATACAAAGCATATTATGATCACCACATATGTTCAATGTCATGGTAGATTATAATTTAATTTAATTAAGATTAGAAGAATAATTATTATTATTAAGTATAAAAATTTACATATATTTTAATTATAATTTAACAATAAATAAATTATATTTTTAAATTCATAATTTTTAGTGCTAATCTAAGCTATAAAAATTATTAATCAAAAGCAAAAAAATTAATTTATTGCATATATAATCAAATGTCAAATGTATGATGCCATTCATTCATGTTCATCAATATAATTAAGCTATTTAATAAATTTATTATTATTATTATTAAGAAATCAAATTATTAGGAATAAAGAAATTATAAAAGTAATAATCACTCATTTACGATATATACATTTACATTTATTAAATTTATATATTATTTGAATGGTAGTGTTTAATGAGCAAAATTAATGGTAGAAATAAAAAATAATTATAAGACAATAAAAGGAGTTGTAAAGCCGTGAAAGAACACAATGAAGCCGACCTTAATTGGCTTGGAGGTTTCCTTCGAAGCTGGAGCTTATCCTTAACATGGTCACAGAGGATGAGATCGAGACTACAGCAAAAGATCTGTCAGATAATGGACAATTGTCACACAAAGTCACACAAGCAAACGAACCGTACCCTACTAGAGCCAATTAGTTCCAAATACAATATAAGTTAGACCCGGAAAGCCAGAATACCCCCATGAAAATCAATAAGTAGCTTATTATATAGAATAGAAGGATCATCTGTTGATCCCAAGCACACAGACGCTCCAAAATATTCACTAATCACGAGTGCCTTGAGTAGAGCCTGATTTAAGGATTTGAAGTCGAGTTCTGCAAGACTTGCAAATCCCAAGATGTTCGATGAAGGAAAATATTTTCCACATGTAGCGGAGCCATTCAGTTGCAGGAACACAATATCAACCACGAGAAAGAAGAAGATCAAGAACAAAAGGAGGTTCAGTGATGAGCAGATTAAATCTTTGGAAACCATGTTCGAATCTGAATCAAGACTGGAGCCTCGGAAGAAGCTGGAGCTGGCTAAAAAACTGGGGTTGCAGCCACGACAGGTTGCTATATGGTTCCAGAATAAGAGAGCTAGATGGAAGTCAAAACAGCTTGAAAGAGATTACAGCATATTGAACGCCACTTACAATAGCTTGGCTTCAAGGTTTGAGGCCCTGAAGAAGGAGAAGCAAGCTTTGATAATTCAGGTATATATCTGATTGTATAGAATAGTCAGATATTACTACTAAGACGTCGTTGTTGTTGTATACGGATTGCTATTTAATTATCCTCTAATGTTAAGCTGACTGGAGATTGTTCTTAAATGAATAGTTGCAGGAGCTGAATGGTTTGACCAAAAAGACCGGAGAGGAAGGAAAAAGTTGGGTGCAGGATGCAGGAATGAACAGCAGTGAAGGTGAATCAGACAATGGAGACAGCAACAAGTGTGAAACAGAAATGAAGCCTAGCTTGTCATCATTTGATAGATCAGAACATGGACTCGGAATTCTGTCAGATGAAGATAGTAGTATAAAGGCAGAATATTTTGGGATAGAAGAAGAACCCAACTTGATGAACATGGTGAAACCGGCTGAATCTTTGACATCGAAAGAAGATTGGAAGGGTTTAGATTCTGATGAACTGTTCAATCAGTCAGACAGTGGTTGCAGGTGGTGGGAATTCTGGGCCTGATCAAATAAGCACATCCAACAGATCATGGAAGCTAGCTAGCAGCTGGAGGTTTGAGAATAATTTTCTTGCATCTTGATGAGCCAAAAAAGAGCACAACAAAAGAAATCAATGAAATGCATCAACGGGGAAAGTAGCTACACTGCATTAATGGAAAACTTCAGTAATCTGTCGTCTTGTTGCAGTTGTTAATCCTAGAAATTCTGGTTTTACTTCCTCAAATCTTTACAAATTTCAATCTCGACCAGTTTGAGAAGCAGAGTTTGGTAACATCAGTAAGGGAAAGAAAACAAAAACAGGCGACTTAATAGCTCTACCGATTAGATAAAGCAGAAAGATAGAACATCGCAAGTGCTACAAGCATGTACACAGGAGAAAAGAAATGCTGCAATATCATCCATCACAAAGTTTGTACTCTTATCGGGAAGAACTTAGGGGTTTAGTTTTCCCTGCAATGCTTGTGTATTTTGTTTACGTGAGATGTTCAGTTCAACTGGTACACTTGATCAAAACCAATCCAGATTTGAAGTTTTAGCCATTAGGAAAAATCTAATACGGGACTAATTATATAGAACTAATTGCTATAAAACAAAAATAGTCAATCACAATTTGACAGAAATGCTTACTATATATCAAACAAACGTATTCAATCACAACTTTGACAGAAATGATTCCATTCAACAAAATCTCATCTGGGTATATGCACACGTACTTGAACATAGGTTTTGTGTAGTTGATATCTTTTTTCATGCTTTGTAGTTAAACTACCAAAAAAATGTCCAGAGTTCGTCCTGTGGTGATAGAAGCATTACTGATGACGAAAGAGTGAGATATTCCAGCTCACTTTTTAAGCTGCTGATTTTCATTATCAATTGACCCTATCACATTCTCAGACCAACGGACTTCCTTGCTCAAATGCCATAAAACATTTCTAGCCGACCATCACCGAGGAAACGAGGCATCCGACGGCAGAGCTTCCTTTCTAGTGGCTGATGGGTCCTACTAACCACAGTCCAACCCTACATCTTTTGATGTTTGGGTCAAGAGAAGGGTCCCACCTGTTTCCGTTACATTCTTGGTCCTTCACAAGCGCCGTCGCCTTCATCGGACCCTGTTGTCAGAAACGAGATGTCGTATCTCTGAGCAGCCTCCCACAGCTTCTCTTTCTTTTTCTTTGTTCTTTTGCCTTTTTAAGTCACTTTTTTTTTTCTTTTTTGGTGCTTTGGCTAAGTAATAATTTACTAAATCAATAAAACTCAGCTCAGGGAACACACAAAGAGAAGAGTAAGATAAAGGTAAGTAATGAACGACCTGTCGAGTGAAGTAGTGAGAGAGCAGAACAAGCGAAGTAATTGGAATCCAGTACCAAGTATAGCTATCTACATTACAGTGCCTCTCTTCTTCATTGGTCTCTCTGTTTCGGTTTTCATTCTCGTGGTGGTCCACAACGTTTCTTTCTTTCTTTCATTCCTCTTCCTATCTGCTTTTGTCATTACTTTCATTGCTTGGAATACATACAATTGGAGACATAAAGCTGCTGTTATTTGCTTTCTACACTCCTTTCCCGACTCTGACCTCGGTACCGCTCGTGAAGGTCAGCTTGTTAAGATCACTGGGGTATTACATTATCTTCCCTCTTTTTGTTAATTGGTTTATTGCACCTTTAGGGTTTATTTGTAGCTTATTGTGGCATAAAGGTCCATGTTTGGTTGTTGATTAGAATAATGGATGATAATGTATCAAACAGAGATACTGTAATTTGTTTCTTACTATGCAGAGACTGAAATCAAGATATCAAATTTGACCTGCAGAACCTGAGCTTCAAGAGGATTTCTGTTGAATGAGTTGCTAGCAGTGTAAATTTAGACGGTCAAAAGACATAACTAAATACTATGGTGCTTGTCAAGATAAATTTGGGTTTTAATACTGAGATAATTAAGGATTTATATTCCTATTCCTATAGATCGGTTGATTAACTACTTGTGGGCATCATTGGCTTTTGTGTCCGTAAGATTGTAATGTTGTTAGAACGAGGGATTATAGAAGAAGTGGGGATCAATTAAAAACTTAACAGTGATGGTGACCTCAACATAAATCTGAAATGATAGCGATGAAGGATATCGGTTGGCTTATGTATAGCTTCCTTGCTTCTGTTTTTCTACAGTTACCAGGCAACAAACTGGATGAACATTTCCTAATGAAGTAAAACATTCCCAATGCTGTTGTCTAAAGTTTCGGTTTCATGTTGATGACGGAGGTTTTTATTCATTTGTGCTCGCTTGATAACTTGTCACGTCTAACTTTGTTGGTGTTAGCGTAATCTATGATCCATTCTTTAGCCTCGTTCTACAACTAGAATATTTGGGTTGGTTGATTTCTTTGACATGCAATCAGAGCTGTTATGAGTGAAAGGTCTCAAGGTCTAGACATGCCTTCTTCCTGTGTGATAGATATGTGATTTGTTGTATTTGGGTTGCATGTTAGAATGGTGTTTGAACCAAATTTTGCGCTTCTTGCTTTAGCTTAAGACAAGGGGGTTTACTAGAATGGTACTTGAATTAATTTTTGTGCCTTGTACTTCAACCCAAGCTCTGACGGCATGTTAAAATGGTATTTGAATTATTTCTTGAGAAGCTTAATATTCTAGACACTGTATTGAAGGATTTGGAGCCACGAGTAGTTTTTTTTAATCTTTCAACACTTCCCTAGAAATTGTCCAGTTGGTTAAAGTGATAAGCTACTAGGTACTTTTGGGAAAAAGTGCGAGTGTTTGATCGAAAGTCCAGCTTAACAGTTTTGATTTGGGAAAACGTAGTTTTGTTGCAGAGAGTTTTTTAGGCTTGCTTACATGGAAAACAGTGCTTTCAATATTTAACAAAATCATTATTAGAAGCTCTCTGAACAAGTTTCACATTTTAACAATATAGATATTTTTAAAAACTCCTGCATAGTTCATTGTTCAATAGCCTTTATCAGATAGTTGGTTGACTAGTAAATTCTGCTGAGCAGAAGATCAATTACATATATTGCTCTCTTCATTTTAGCTTGCATCCTGTGGGAGTACTTCTTTGGAATCTTCATATGAAAGGGCCTCTAGATGCGTCTATGCATCAACTCTTTTGTATGAATATGGAAGATTTGGACTGACGCCAAGTGATTCTCCAACATCATGGTTCGGATGGACTTTAACGTTCTGTGAGGCAAGGATATTTATCTTTTTATATATAACTATGATCTTCAAGTACTCTGTTCAAGAAACTTAATCAATAAATAGGTACGCAGTAGAGACTTGAATTCAGGCGGGTACCTTATGCCTGCTTGTTATGTGCCTTACTCTGCCAGTGTTTTTTATCCGATATATGAAGATGCCATTCCACATAATAGTTTATCTGTTAACTGATATCAAGGCTGGAGTGAATCATGGTACGCCAGTCAAAGTTCCAAATATAGAACAAATTCATTTTGCACTAATGAAACTAGTACCTGTTGATACTTCTTTCTCCCTTTCAATACTTTTATTGGGACTTCGATTATGGTAAATATTTTTCAGTAATAAGTTCATTACACTGTGAGTGTTACTTAGTGGTGCATAGTTTAGTTATATAAGGAAGGTTGAGTTTTATGAAAAAGATTTTGCAATAAGTTCATTGTACATGTTTTTTGAAAAAAAAAATTAATTGGCTTATTGCCTCTAAAGAGTTCGTTTGAATTTTCAAGTTCTTCTAGCCCAATGTGATTGGATTTCTACCCAACAGAGGTTCTCTACAGACTTCTTCATAACTGATCAAAAGTCTGGTATTAGAGCGACTGTGAAAGCTGGTTCCGGTTGTAAAGTTGTTCCCCTAGTTGTTGAGACAAACCTTGTCTCCACCACAAGACAATGCAGAATTCTATCACCTCACCTCAGGAAATGGCTGCAAGAAAGGAATTTATCAACCGAAGCCCGTGTACTGCGCTTGGAAGAAGGGTAACCTATTATTACTGGCTGGGGTAAACATATTTCTTTTATTATCTGCATGCTTTACATGATTTTATAATCTAGGTGTCAATTGATATTGGCAGTTATGTACAAGAAGGCAGCTTTGTAACTGTAATAGGTGTGCTCCGTAGAAACAATGACATTTTGATGATAGTTCAGCCGCAAGAACTCCTCTCTACAGGGTGTTTGTGGCAAAAGCTTCTTTTGCCAGTAGACATTGATGGCCTGGTCCTAGGGGTCCCAAATATTCAGACACTTCAACAAGGATTAACGACAATACTTTGAACATTAGCGTCTTAGAGCCGGTTGGCTACTCAACTTTTCACTCTGTTTTCGTTCTAGTGTAGCTGTTAACGAATATTCGAATGTAAAATTTAAGCATCTAGAAAGAAAGTTTCATTTTGAAGCTGTACATCTGGACAGAATTATCTAATCTTGAGCTACTTATTCATCTTTGTCCTCTTTTTCGAAGTAAAGTCAGTTTAAGCTCCTTGTAGGCGTTTTATATAAGGAAGTGCTGGACTGATCAACGAAACTCGGAGATTAGAAAACATTAAAAAGAGCAAGAGCCTACAAGTGGAATCAAAGTTTGAGGCCTTTGATTGACCTAAGGACTCCAAGGTGGCAAACCTTAAAGACTGCCTCAGAAGTAAATAGGGCTTCAAATGTAACTATCCCCTCTTGTTCCAATCTCCAAGGATGTCGAGTTGGGTTTGCTTTAAGGTTGAGGCCAACACAAAGTTAACATCTTTTGATCTTCGTCAACCCACAGTTGTCGCTTAACAGACTAAGCTCATAATGGGCTTCTTTGACAGGCTGATGGCCCTTTGGTTTCATATCCATTCGACGCTTCGAATGTTTTTAACACTTAAATTCAAGACTTTAGAAAGTCACGAGTTGTCAAATTCTCATATTATCAAATATATCTATTTGGGTGAAGCGTTAATTGTAATTGGCAGTCTTTGCACCTAATCAAACACCCAACATCAGCGACGACAAGAAGTGGATATGAGATTTCTTGTCTTAGACAATTTAAGAAATTTGCAGCTCTATTCGACTGGGGCAATATTTATATGCTTCACTACTTTAAGGGCATCCACATGGTCTATGCCCACTGCAAAATCATTATCATCCTTGCTAGCAATTCTATCTTCAAATCTTTTGCCTTTTTCATCAAATCACTTTCACTTATTCCATGTCTTGTGCACTTCCATTTACAAGGTACAGTCGGCATCAGAATTTTCTTGACAAGTCTCATTCCACCTTTGTTCTTTCTCATAAATGACGCCAGTTTCCTTTCTCGCACCATTCAACAGACCCATTAGCTACAATTTACTAGTTCTTGTTGTTCTGTTTATAGAAGATTAATTACTTATTATGTCGACTAAATTATTGCCATTCGAAAGAGAAACTTCAAACTGATGACAAAGCTCGTCTTGCTTACTTTAATTCGGTGAAAGAAAGGGTCAATTAGTTAAATGCATCATTGCATTCCTACATATAAAGACCTCATCACCCCACAAAACCATGCACTAAAAATAGACAAAGTTGATTCTAATTTCAGTTCTTGCAGTATTGATAATATATCGAACATTGGAACACCAAGTGATCTTACTTCTACTAAGCAGATGTAGTAACCCTATTCAGGGATTGTCCTTTTCCCAGCAACAATCAGCAGAGTCATGGGGGAAAATTAGGTATCACTTAGCTTTGTGTTTTATTTAAGAGAAAAAGAAAAAAAAAAGAAGGTCATGCGGCATTTACAAAGACTAGGTATTTGGCAGATCCCACCTGCCTCTTCAAGACTGAACAGTCCCCAACAAACCTCAGCACTAAATTACACAAAAGCGAAGTAACTTTCAACGACTGGAAAAAAAGCACTACTCCTTCCCTTCTCTTCATTAGCTGTTGACCTCTGGGTCAATACGCCACTGTCTACTTAATTCCTTTATTAGTAGTGATCAGGACCAGTCTTCAAAGCTTCTTATTTTTCTTTAATGTATGTTTTTGTCCTACCACGTCTGGGAAATGAGATGGAAGGTGGACCGGCTTGTTTCTCAACAAAACAGATAGACAGGTGCACCAAATCTGATGGAAGCCGAAGCACATTCCTTTGCTTCTCCACAAAATCTTGGCCTTTACCTAAAAGTTAGATTTATCTTCTCCGTGCAAGTTAAAAACAGTTTTAAATTATATGCATTCGATGCAATCCCATGATCATGCAAGGAAGACAATCAACACTTCTCCTTCATATTTTTCTTCTTTTTTTGTTCCCTCTTGACCAAGTTGTACACTTTGTCCATTTGAAAACAATAGTGTACAGTGAGCAACAATGTTAAATTTTGGATAAAAGTAGAAAACTTCTCCATTCTAAAAAAATATTTTTATTGTAGAAAATTACTTTTAAAATACTTGCTAAGATTTTTTTTATAATTCTTGCTGAATTATTTGAACAAAACTTATCATTAAAATCAAGTCAAAACAATTTATACAAAATTTTAATTATAAAAAATCAGCATATCCGGCGCACATCTAGGGAGGGTCATAATAATTGCAGACTTCCCTTTGTAATTTTAGAAAGATATTGTTGATAAGGGTTGATAAAGAAGGGTGACTCCTTTGTCTATTGTTATCATGATCCACGAAGGAAACTGATGGAGCAAAAGAGATCATGGAATAAAGGTAGAAGATTTATTTGAGGTTATTATGATGACAAACATTGGATAAAAGTATCTCCTACTTGGTTTTTCTCATGCATAAACAAACAATTAGCCCATGCTAGCAGAAAGGAGAAGGCGGTCGTGGCATGTACATGCTCATGGTGAAACCAATCATGTCTGCCTCTAGTTGATAATCATTCATTAGTTTTTATGATTTTTATTCTGAATAAGGCTTATAAAATCTTAAACTAGGTTTTATGCTGCATTTATATATTGCTCCATTCTAATGATAACCTTAAACAACCGTATCATTGGCTTAATCTTATAGCAGCAGCAGAATAAAGAAGTATCCTTACAAATCATATGACCCACATCAAAGCTGATAATGAAGGCAATTGAAGGAGGATTATATATACAGGCGGCATATGCTCTGTTTGGACAGATCTATGATGCCCCAAATGAGTTGTTCGGCACCAATCCCAACTATTTTACTATTGATATCTACAAAGGAAACATCATGGATGAACCAAGAACTTTGATATACAAAATAGCTTGATATTATGTCTATGGTGCATGCAAGTTGCGAAAGGTTCCTAGCTAGCTAGCTAGGGTTATTATATGTATATAATCTCCTTCATTAATATCCAAAATGAAGTGTTAGATTTTATAATCTATTTCCATTAAGAATCAAATCTTCTTTTAAGAGAAGAATATGAGTTAGAAGATTATGGTCTCTAATGTTTATCAAGTTGGTTGCGCTTTGTTCATATATTCTATCATATAGTATTTTGTAAAGTTATATAGATGTAGTAGGATGATCTTGTATCAAGGTATATATCCCCTCTTCTAACGGGTAACGCCCTTCCTTACAGTTAGTAACTCCGATTTGCCCACTGTTTCTTTCTAGTTTCTGGAATCAAACCTTAACCATATCATGTAATTATCTCCAGTTAGAGCTCCTAAAACTTAACGAACTTTCTTTGTCAGTGTTGCAGTCCCACAATAAATAGAAAAGTAATAAAACAAGAAAAGATGTTCAGAATTGGTCATCTTTCTTGCTTGCTAGTTGAGCAGGTCAATAGAAATTTGAAGACAACATTGCCAAACTAAATTTATCCGGAACTTTGGATTATAGAAACAAGACATGATGATATTGAGAGGCAGGGAACCTATACGTAGGACTCCGAACTTAATTGGCCAACCCTTCCTGTACAGCTTTTATCAGTCAAAAGCAGGAGCGACACTGAAAGTGTATGATGCATCAGCCATGTTTGTGAGTGCCTAAAGAACTCCTGAGAGGCTAACTTTTCAAAGGACCACGGATTCAAAGCAGGGACATTATGTATGCTTTATTTTTCTTTTCAAAGATCCAAAATTGAGAAAAGAGAATAATCAAAAGTCAAGAATCTTTTACGCCTTCCCCACCCCACCAATGCTAGTCAGGTGCGAATATGTTTTAGATTATGAAATCGAATCCAATCATCTTCCAATTTGTGTAATTAAACAAAGTGGGTTAGGCCTTAACTGTCCCACTTAACTGTTGTTGTTTTTTCTTTTTTTTTTTTGGGTTTTAATTTGGAGCACAACTTTGCCTCAGTGGTGATCAAATCTATTCTCCTTCAATCATTCGTTGCTAGGCGTAAGCACCACCAGCTAGAATAAACAACAGATGTTGAAGATTTAAAATGGTTTATGAATTAGGAAGATATTTGAAACAAATACCGAGTCTTTTATCTGTTTAATGTCATATTCATCTCTAAATTTTTAAGTAAGATACAACGTATCGTTGATGTTGACTAGAGGAGTAGATGATAATATAATATAAACTTGGTGTAATTGCCTGGTAGGCATTGGCAGGAGAGGCCTAAACTAAAACTTGAATTGCAATATATATAGTGAATATTTGGGTTTCCTCGTTTATATTTGTTAGGATATTTGTGTTATACTTATTGAATTTTTAATATGGACAGAGTGTAGAGTCTACTAACAAGAATTGAGCTTGGGTCAACTATTGTCCAAATGACTAGAACTAGTTATTTGGATAGTTGATCCTTACCACTTATAAACCCTTTAACATTTTCATGTTTAGTCAATATGTGATACTTTAATAATACTGATGCTTTAAACCTTTAAAAGACTGATAAAGAATGCTATATTTGCAGGTGATATGAATTGCAAAAATATTAAAGAATACCAGAATTACTTGGTTCGATAGCTTCAATGCTATCTGCATCCAAGGTTCCCACTGTTGTGATTTCAACTAGTATGAAAATGATGAGCAAGGTTACAAGAGTATAAGTGCTCTTCTAGAATACCTGCAAAGAGGCTCACACTCTCCTTGGTACTCACATGTCAGTACTGTAGTAACTCTCAAGCATTACTCTTTAATTTTTACACTCTCAGATAAATGAATACAATGTAATGATAAAATGCAATGTCTGTGTCTCTTCTCCTTGATGCTTGTATTCTCTTCCTTTTGTATGTAATACGACAGTGTTTTGAGTTGAGACCTCAGACTTGAGTTTTTGTCATGTGTTTATCACGTAGGTATGTCTTAAACTGATTCATTTTGCCCTCATCTGATTAGAACATTTGAGAGCTTCCCTCTCTTCAACCTTCAAACACTTCTTCTTCTCCTCTTTGATTTTTTATCTTCCTTCTGTATTTGTAATTTCTGAGTGTAGATTGGTGGAGTAATTGTGATTACCATAACAATATTCAATCGATTAGATTGTTAGAGAAGAGTAAATTTAGGTTAATTACATATATTTATTGACTTATTAATATACTTATCAGTTCATCAATTAATTAGTACCTCTTTTGATCAATAAATTTTATAGAACATCATCATTATTTGTTGTATATATGAATAAACTAGGACCACACTAGTTAGTGCAAGTTGTGCTGCCCGTTAACAACTTGGAGGTATGTCATTTGGCAATTGATATATATGTGGGCTCTCAATTAATTGAAGCATGCTCTAATACTGTTTCGATTACAATACAATGATTATATTGATTGTTACTCACCCGTCTCTATTTGAAAGTGGAACTAATTAATTTGATGGAAATATTCTCCGTACGTAATGAACAAATATGTCGATATATCACTAAAGAAATTAATATTCCATACCATGCATGCATTTATCTAATTAATGAGAGATATAGACCATAGAAATAACCGCGTATTCTTGGCGTTAAGTGTAAAATACCGTCGAATTTGATTGTCTGCATGCAAATTTTACAACTTGAGCATCCAAAGCAACTTCCTCTTTAGATACCATTTTGTCACGTTTGGACAGAGACAATTGTCTTGTAGTGTCAAACTAATTCATTTTCTAGCTTGGAATTGAATCAGTCCATTATGAATTTTGTTTTCGGTGGGAACGAGGCCACCCTCTTGTACCGAGATTTTAGTTTTGCGTGTTTCATGCGGATGCTAAATAGTTCCAGCAATTCGGCATCCTAGGGAAGCTAGGCTGTCTCCTCGTAGAGAACAGTTCCCATTATTCTTATCATACCTTTCATTACTTGGTGGTGATTCAACCTATACGAATTCCTGTCTTCTTGGTATATAAGTAAATTATATTTAGACTTCTCTAGTTCTGTAACGCCGTATATTCATGTGCGAGTATTAATTATTTATGTGTACAAGGAAACTTCGATGAAGCAGTTCTAGTAGGCAACGAAAAGAATGTCAATATCATATTTATTATGATCTTCAATTATCGACAGAATCTTAATCAACTCAAACTATATATATGCCAGTACAATTAAAATGTTGACATATCTACTCACAATAGGTTCCTGCCATAGCAAGCAAGTTGTACCTTAATTAAAATTAGGGAGTTAAAAATCGAATTAAAAGGACTTTACCATTTTCTTTCGTTGCTATTTGAATGAAAATTAGTGTCATGAATTCGAACTTGTAGGAAACATCTCATGATCTAAAAATCTAAAAGAACGATAGTGTTTAGGGACTCTAGACGTTTCAATAGGAAGAATGAATGTTTTGATCGATAATTCAATGAATTCAAAGTAGCTTATCTCTCCCATCAAGAGATAATCGGCTGGAAGATTACTGCACCGACAACAACTTAGTCTTTGCTCTGCATATAAATTTATTTTTCTGGGATGTTCAAAGAAAAATTCAGATGCCCCGAGTCTCCAACCGAAGGAGCCACGCAATTGTTCTGACGATGTCAGAACTGATTAGTATATACTAACCCTACTGAAAGTACGAGTACGATTAGTATAAATTATTATTTTTAATATAGATTTATATCACGCTCCCGGAGTTTACAACTTTCAAGTCTCTCTCAAGAAGCAAGTGGGTCAAATTGAGTTGGTGTTATTCCTGTCTGCATCTTGTCTTGAATTTTGTTTAGCTTATGAAATGACCTTCTTTAGTTATATTTTTATTTTCCTTCAAGAAGTCGTCATCTGTTACAGACTTACAGGTAAGTAAACAAACCAATCTTTCGAGGGGATGACTTTCAAACTTGCAAAACTTTAAGATTTAATCAAAGAATCAGGAATTCATCACTTGTAATACAAAACGAATTAAAGCTTTTTATTTCCTTTTGAATTAATTTCTTTTAATAAATGTCACCAACTTGCAAGTGATCGACAAGTACACCAATCAGACGTTACTGTATTTTGTGAATTATAAAACCAGGTTTGACCAGGAAAAAAGAAAGAGAGTTAGTATAACCAAATGGTCCATAAACAATAATAAGATAATGAAAAACATGTTAGAGCTGAGAGATTTTATTATCCCTGACTTGCTTTTGACTTTTGACTAGTGGCCTGGTCGTAAGAGCAGCGAGATCAACGGTCAGGGATTAAACACAAGACGTTGAAACAATATGGACGAGAACGCAAAAAAAAAAAAAAAAACAAGTGGGACCCAGAGATGCCATATACAGTAGGTCCCATCTTCAAATAAACTTTCTACCGAGACAAGATGTGCTTGGAAGCACGTGTGATGTCTGATCCCTAAATATCCTTTATACCCTTGTTATAAGCGGAAAGGGAAGGAAGACAAAGAGGGGTAAAAAAGAGATTCAGGCAAGAGTTAAAATTTTAACTGAAGGCCACGTGCAAACACCTGTATCAATTACAGCCATAAACATAAGGGCTTGGGGGGAAAGCGGATAGAGAAGGGGAGGAGTTGTCACCATCAGAAGCACAGACTCTGCATGAAATGGTACACGTGTCCTCTCAAACAGCGATGGTTCGTGTACGATTTGGTCTTGTCAAGCTTTTGGGGTTTGTGGCACGAGTGCATGGGTCTCATGTGCTACGCTCCACTTGGAGACCCGACAGCGTAACGCCACCCAACTAATGCACGGTTCCTTTCCTTCTGCTCTTAACCCTGATTTTTCACAGTGCCCATGTTAACTTGTCAGATTGTTCACGCGCATCTTCATGTACGTTTGCCCCACGCTCCCCTCCGTTCGTATCTTGTGTTACGTCGTTTTCTGTATGGACAACGAATACTATCAGATGTCAGTAGTGTCTCGCAAAATAGTTGTATAAAGTTAAATCTTTATTAGTTTACAGTTTAAGAAATTGGTTACCATAGAATTAGATGCCAATTTCATTTATGAACCGAAAACTCTTTTTACATTATATGCATAACCTTGTTTCATTATGAACACTCACTTTTTTTCATTTTCAAATTGGTATTGTCGGGTCGATCGTGTAGGGCCCGAACTCAGATGACCCGTGGGTCGATCGGTCCATCCTCCAAAGATCGGTCTCATACCTAACAGCTATGTCAAGCCCAGGCCCGATCCACGCTCTCCTTAGCCCGTTCGCAGGTGAGAGACTCCCATGCACACGTAAAGACCTAAACCTAGTTGTT
>JANTPM010000004.1:5219899-5234022 GCA_025434745.1 Erythroxylum divaricatum | reverse complement strand
TTTGATTTGGGTAGTCATAATGTCTTGCTAGAGGTCACTTATGACTTATGGGCCTTGAAGTGTGATCAAGCCCATTGCCAACATCAAATGAGCCTACACGGTCGCACATAAAGAGTGATGTGATCTGGGCTTATTCTTTTGGGCCTAATTTATTAGGTATTAAATAAAAGTAATATTATAAATATTGTTTTAGTAACTACATCTTTCATTTGTCATATTTTGACATGACTAGGTGATGACATTTTAGATTAAAAACATAAGAAAAAAAACGTATGATCTTACTTAGTTTGAAAGAATTATTAGGCAAGTAAAACACATCAAAGTTAGACTTATATGAGCATAACATCTTTGGAAATTATGTAAAAGTCAACTTAATTTTAACCATTCACATAACAAAAGTAAAACTACCTTCATTCAAAATTTTTAGAGATATGCTTAAGTTCCTTTAAGAGGTGAAGCTTAGTACATGCTTACCTTTCATTGATGACTACTCTAGGAATGTATAATTTACTTTCTCAGTGATGTCTTTATTACATTTAAGTAATGGGAAGTTTTGACTGAAAATAAAATTCGAAAAAAGAACTAAGCATCCTATAATTGATAATGATTTGGAATCTTGGATAAATTACTAATTTTTATAAAATTCATGGTGTATCTAGACATGATACATTTGCAAGAATTCCTTTATAAAATGGATTTATTGAGCGCATGAAAAAACACCTTTGGAGAGAGGGTGTTGGATGATGTTGAACTTCAATTTGTGCAAATATTTTATGAAATGAAGCATTATCCAAAACATTATTTGGTAAATTTCTCTCTTCACACATTACTTATTTAATATTATTGGAGAAGCATGATCTGGTAAACATGCTAACTTCTTTAATATACATGTATTTGGTTATCTTTGCTTATGTACATGTAAAGAATGGTAAATTGGATATAATAACTAAAACCATAGTTCTTATTATGAATTAAGTATAAATGGATGTATTGTGATGTCATGATCCAAAGTTGTAAAGAATTATAATCAATAGGAATGTTGTGTTAAACAAAATTTCTACACTCCTAAAAGAGTATGTTTATTCACTTAATATAGATAAAGAGAGTCTAATGAAGAAAGTAGAGTTAAAGATTAGAGCACTAAAAATTTCACAAAAATCTCATTTTAAACCTGACTTAATCTAATCTTATAGCTCTGGAGTTGATCAGGAGAGTTTAAAGAGAGGTAAGGGAGGACAAAAATTCACCACAAAAGGAGTCGTACAACTTATCATAGACAAAGAAGAGAAACTAGGCGGCCACAAAAATTTGTTGAGACCAATTTGGTGGCTTGTTTGAGTAGTAGCACAAAAAATGATAATATTGGTGAGCTTTTTAAATAGTTTGAAGTTATTTTTAAAATGATTATGCTAATTGTTTAGTCATTATATATGAGGATATTGAGTCCTTATATAAAAATGATAATTGAAAGCTATTAAAACCACCACTAAAGAAGAAAATCATTAGTTATCAATGGTCTTTAAGAAGAAAATAAGTGTTCACATACATGTATTGGAGTTGATTAGTTGTAAAATTCTTGTTATATAAAGGAAATTGACTTTAATATATTTTCTCATGTTACAAAGCATAGCTCTATTCGTGTTTTACTTGCTCTTATTGCTACGATGACCTTGATTTGGAATAGATGGATGTTAAAAACTACAAGAAAAATGTTGTTTAGCAACATAAATTATTGACGGAATATGTTTGTATTCCATCGGTAATATTAATTAGTGACGGAAACAACTGACGAACAAATGAGTCATTAAAATGGCTGTAGTTATTATGTGTCCATTTCTAAATATACCAACGGTTGCCTATAACCGTTGGTAAATTTACCGATGAATTTGTAGTAAACCGTTGGTAAAATTACTTATGGACATAAGTATTTCATCGTAATATTCATCGACAAACACATAATACTATTGGTGATATTCTGATGGTTATAGTTAACCATTGATAAATCGTAATTCAGAAAATCCTGACGTTTTGCAATATTACCAACGGAACGAAGAGTAACCGTTTTACGAAGAGTAACCGTTGGACGAAGAGTAACCGTTGGTAAATGTATTGGATTTTACTAACGGTTTATGTTTTCTGTTGGTAAATATAATGGATTTTATGAACGTAATTTTATTTTTTTGTCGGTAAAGTAAATTATTTTTTTAAATCCCTATATTAAATTTTATTTTATAATCTTATGATTAATGCATAATTTTAACAGTTATAAATTATCTGTGTATAATATTTTCATTTGTTTATATATTTAATTTGTTTAAACAAAAAGTTGATTGATGATATAAAGTTAAAATTAACTTCATTGATAATGAAAACATTATATTGTACATAATAAGTATTTGTAATTATAAGCAAATGACTATAACAATCCTAATGTCTTAGTGACTGCAAGTGCTACTACCCTTCGCCTTCAACTCATCCACTTTATGTCTCAGCTGAGCTATGTAGTCCATCAATGTGTCCACTGTGGTTTGAAGTCGATTGACTTGATCGATTTGTGACTGTTTACTAGATGTTGATGTACTGGATATGGAGGATTGTAAATAATATATATTCGCAAATGAACCTAGCCTGAAGATCCTTCTACGATGGTCCCTACTACCTACTGCATCAAAATACGTCTAACTCTCATCAACAGCTTGGTCTTGCTGAGATTGTCGCTAAATGCTTTCTTGTATTTGGTCCTATTAGAAAGCAATGTTTATATTAGTACGTGATAATTATTAAGAAATAATAACAAAGCATTAATTTCATGTACATTTAGTTCTCTACATCGACTGTTGGTAAATGTCACACCGTCATGCTTCTTTGTGTGAGTGTGCAAAAACACCTAAGTAGGTGTAGGCCTTATGCCCATAGACTTTTCCTGCATATTTAACCTAAAATGTTAGATATGAACTAGATTTTATAAAAATTTCGGCAGAGTTTCCTCTATTTTTATGATATTTACCCCCTGTTGAACAAATAAAATAACTTATCATAGCCATATATGGCACCAGACATTTATACCATTATCATTATCTGTAATAGACATATTTTCATTTCAACATTCACTCGCCAATTTAAATTGAAATATAGCAAAGTAAAACAATTAGAATATAAGTGTTCAGTTTAGATACTTACAAGACTCTTTGCATGTTTGTGGTAGGTAATTGATCCTCCCATATGTATGGGAAGACTCTCTCCCCCCGAGTCTCCACGTTTGTTGGTGGAGTTACACCCTGAGATAGACATTGTCTAAGGTGATGTCCAATACTCCTGCCAACGACTCTATATTTGCTCTCAAATATAGGGTAGTCATACACAGCCTTGTATATCCCACTAATAAAGCTGCAATAATATGTACGAGCTCGCCTCTCCCATATTTTATGTATGATCATGTCAAAACCAGAATCTCAGAAAAGTTCTTTATGAAATAAGAAGAAAAAATTGATAACTTATAATGTAATAATATTTATTTAATTAATGTATACAAATCAATTAAAAAAGAAAATAAATTTTCATTGTACTTCAAACTCCTGAAAGTAAAATGTGGCCTGAGAGATATTTTTCTGTACATAACCCTCAGGATCAATCTTCTCCTTAAATTTAGATGTCATATTTCTGAAATATCGTCCAGACCGAATCAACCTAATATAAGAACAAGTAATTTTATACCATTTGCAAAACCAAAAAACCTATAACTTAATTAAAAACATATAATGTTTAATGCGATTTCACTTACAGATTATTGATAATTGTTATGTATTTTCTTCCGTCAGGTCCCTCAGCCCCAGGTTAATGGTCGTCTCCTTCATTCGATAAAGGGGTAGTGGATGATGTATAAGTTGGGGATGGTGTAGCATGACGAGCAGCAGGTGATGCCTCATCTGCAACTGTAGGCTCTGAAGAGGGAGGAGGTGAATCAGTTGCAGCTGCAGGCTATGACGGTCCATCTTCACAGTAAGTAGCTCTGAACTTGGGCGTCATTATATCACGTTGTCACTTTGGTGCCATATTTCTACCTGAAATTTATTGTTTATTAAATTTTATAGAAATATCAAAAGTTTTTTTTGGATTCGAGGAAACCCCGTGGGCGGGTCAATATTTTACACAATATATGGAAAAGGAACTAAGACAATTTGTTGAATATCATATTCAAGTACAAAGTTGGAAATAAAAGGTTAACACTTGTTAAAGTCATAGAACACGAACAATGACAACCTATATTAAATACGACACAGGTTGACCCCTAACTAGTAGGGAGGTTGTTTCATAAATTCTTACAGATACAACAATAAATTAACTTTAAAGCTGAGTTTATTGTATTGCATTGATAAATGACAATGATATAATTATTTTTTTGGACTCCATGTGACATGAGAGTTGGTAAGGGTAAATGAGTCCCCGATATTTGGATTCCCGAGAAGGGTCTTGGCATATTCAAACTCATCAATTGAAACAGTGATACTTCTTACCTCAAGTGTAGGGTTTTTAATACCTTCTTGCAACGGTGTTTTCGTTATTGCTAAACTTATAGAAGATACAGTGAATGAGTCGCCAGATTTAGCATGGAAGACTAACTCTTCAGATGAACTACCAATATGAAGCGGTTTACCTAAAACACAATCAGTATAGAACTTAAGATAATGTTATATTAGAAAACCATTAAACGAACCAAAACTACACTTGTTTCGCTTGCATTGCCAACACGAAAGGTTCAAATTGTCTCAATCTTTTTCGATTGTTGATTTCAACTAGCTTGTATCGACTATGCACTTTTGTTCTAGCATTTGGAGGTGGGTTATGCCAGTCACATTTAAATATCATACATTGCTTTATTGGCAATGCAGGGTACTCAACTTCAAGTATTTTAATAATTTTATCATAGTAATCCATCAATTCTCCCTATATGAAAACTTCACTATTTGTTGTTGTCATGTTATGACCATGATATTCTGTATGATATTTGTATTTATTAACGAAATATATCGAATATGATTTGACAGTTCGCAGAGATCCCTTTTGCAAGATCACAAATGAATTTGTTTTCTATTGAATTTTCTAAGGCCTAAATAAAAGAAATTATCATATCAAAGAGTATAATGACATTTCAACACTTAAATCTTTTAATTTAATTATAAGAGTAGTTGTAAGTGAAAACTTACGTAACTCTCAAACCATCGAGGAAAGTGTCTTCCAACTCCTTTATTTATATCATCCTGTGTGCTGTTTGACATTAATTTGCGTAACAATACCTCGTATAATCTAAATACATTATTATTATATATTTCAGTTATGAATAACACAAAATTTGAAAACTGACAATTCTCATGTTCAACTTACTGCGCGAAAGGTTGAACCTCTTGACAGTTCAATAAAATGTTATCATGCGCAACCTCAATTTCTTCCTCTGTTAACATTCTTCTTGTTGCACGTCTATATGTTCGTCCAGGTGATGTGAAAATGAATAAGTTACTATCATCATCACTCGTTCCTCCCCATTATCATCATGAAGCTTTTCTTTCTCTTGTGTGAATACGTGGCTCAAAATAATGTAAACAAAATGTACTAACTTTTTCTACTAAATAAGCATTACATATCGAATTTTCAACTCTAGTCTTGTTTTTGACATCAAATGATTCAAATATCTATATTAGATACTCTTGGGTCTGTTTTATGGTTACCAAACTTTAAGTTAATAGCGTTTAACTGCAGCCAGACGATGATTTATAGGTTGGAGATTTACTAACGAAATTTTACGTCGACAAAGTCAAAACTTCATTTTTTTGCTATCAATTTCCGCCTTAATTATCGACGTTATTGTTCCGTCGCTAAATAATTTTTTCCCGACAAATTTTCCAATGGACAAATAAAAATTGTGGTAATTTGCAATGGTTTATTTTCCGTCGACACAATGTATTTTCCTTATAGTGATAATGTTGATGATCTTATAATAATTTTTCTAAATTGGTTATATAGTAATTCTAGCCAATCTTTCTCTTCGTCTTGGGTATATGCCTCCTCATTCCTTAGAAATCAACCCGATGACTAAAATAATGAGAAATGTTCCCTTTTCTTGAGCAAACATTTTCGTCAACGACGGTGAACTTGGCAGGGATATCATTAGTTATTATTTGGACTTGGTTTAAGTTGAAAATAACTTAACCTCAATCAGTTAAACGAGTCTTACGAACGATAACTTGTCTGGTAAACACCGGTCCCAATCATCTAGTTTTCTTTAAGTTCCTGTTCTTTTCATCCTCTTCAATCTAAAACGAAGAGGTGTTGTGGGAATAAGTACAAATGTACAGTATGCAACAGCAGGAATCTAACACATATCCAGAATTCTTTCAATTGTTGTCCTGCTGAGAGAGTTTCTTCATCACCCTATCATCAAGAACGATAGCTCCGAGAACTTCATACCCTAATAATCCGTACATGGTAACTGTAATACTTGGATATATGTTTTACTTATCAGGTTAAACATGTGAGGATTTAAATTGGAGTCGCTGCGAATGGGCTGGCGAAGCACGGCGTTGGCTGGGGCATGTGACCTTAGGCACTCTCATTGGCGTACGAATACGGCGCTGTTTCGTCTCCCGATAGCGACGCGTCAGCGTCAGCAATGGGAAGCACGTGATCCCACGCTCCAGTCGCGGGCGATATGCCTCTCCTTTCCCCATTTTCTCATGCAGTCGTGGCGGCGCTGCTCGGATCAAATTACCTTTAATTTATGATTACTCTCTTCTATAAAAGTATATTTATTTAATAAATGAGACTTATAAAAATTAAACGATTGGATCACTTAAAAATAGAGAGCACGTATTAATTATAAATTTCTCGTCAATCTAATTTTATATTTTCTGTTATACGTTCCAAGTTCCTACTTCTAAAGTATAAGACTTACTATTTTCATTTATTTTCTTTCTATACTTCAATTCTCTCTTCCCCTATATATAAGCCAGGGCCGGTGGTCCTTCTAGCCTCACAAATCAATCACACTACTTCTAGCTATATATCTCCTCATTCTCAAACTTCCAATTCTAATACTACAATGAGAACCGACATAGATAACCTCTGGGTCTTTGCCTTGGTCTCCAAATGCACAGCCTTTACACAAGGAAGCATTGCATGGTCCGTTTTGATCATCAGTCTAGCTTGGCTAGTCATTACGCTTGTTTGTTGGGCTCATCCTGGAGGTCCAGCTTGGGGAAAGTACTACTTGAGAAAACTTTATTCTTCTTCTTCTTCGAAGCTTACTGCTGCTAGGACCATTCCAGGTCCCAGAGGCTTGCCTCTGATTGGTAGCATGAAACTCATGATGTCTCTTGCGCATCACCGGATTGCAGCAGCAGCCGTGACATGCAAAGCCAGGAGGCTTATGGCTTTTAGTCTCGGCGAAACTCGCGTTATCGTCACGTGTAACCCCGACGTTGCTAAAGAAATATTGAACAGTTCTGTATTTGCAGATCGTCCCGTGAAGGAGTCTGCCTATAGCCTGATGTTCAATAGAGCAATTGGGTTCGCTCCATACGGTGTATACTGGCGAACTCTTAGAAGAATCGCTTCTTCACATCTTTTTTGCGCAAAACAAATCAAAGCTGCTGAGGCTCAAAGACGGGCAATAGCTTCTCAGATGGTTGATATGTTCAACCAACAGGAACGAAGTTTGACAGTGCGTGGAATACTTAAACGTGCTTCACTTAACAACATGATGTGTTCCGTTTTTGGACGAGAATATAGATTGGATTCTATCAACAATGAAGCTGAAGAACTAAGAAAACTTGTTGATGAAGGGTACGACCTACTGGGTACACTCAACTGGACTGACCACCTTCCTTGGCTATCAGATTTTGATCCTCAAAAAATCCGGTTCAGATGCTCAAACCTTGTCCCACAAGTGAACCGGTTTTTGAGCCGAATTATTTCCGAGCACCGAACTTCAACTTGCAACGAAACCCGAGATTTCGTTGACGTTTTGATGTCTCTTCAAGGTTATGAAAAGTTATCCGATTCCGATATGATCGCCGTTCTTTGGGTGAGTATCTCACAAGCATATCGTCTTCCTTACATGTTCGGATCGGTCCAGACATGTAATGTTTGCAGTTCCTCTATTTTTGGTTATTACCGTTTACTGTTACGTTTCTCTTGAAATTGCACAATAAGTAACGCAATCAATTTTTTAATTATTATTTTTTCGTTTTCTTGTTAAATCTTGTTTTCTCTTTGTACGAAGGAAATGATATTCAGGGGTACTGACACAGTTGCGGTACTGATGGAGTGGATACTCGCAAGGCTGGCACGTCATCGTTATGTCCAATCAAGGGTCCATGATGAACTTGACAAGGTTGTTGGCAAATCAAGAGCCGTTGCTGAGGCTGATACACGGTCCTTGGTGTATCTACAGGCGGTAGTAAAAGAGGTCTTGAGACTGCACCCACCGGGCCCACTTCTCTCATGGGCCAGATTAGCCATCACTGATACACTCATTGATGGGCATCACGTGCCTCAGGGGACCACCGCAATGGTGAACATGTGGGCCATCTCTCGGGACCCGGATATCTGGGCTGACCCGCTTCAATTTATTCCCGAGAGATTCGTTGTGGCTAAAGAAAGTGAAGCGGAGTTCTCTGTGTTGGGTTCGGATCTTAGGCTCGCACCGTTCGGTTCGGGCAGACGGATCTGCCCCGGTAAAGCCTTGGGCTTAACGACGGTAACTTTCTGGGTGGCGTCGTTATTGCATGAATATGAATGGATACCGTCTGACGGGAACACAGTTGACCTGTCAGAGGTTCTAAAGCTCTCTTGTGAGATGGCGAATCCTTTGACCGTTAACGTACGGCGTAGGCGGACTTAGAAGCCATAGAGGGGAGAGGAACAAGAACTTAAATAACAAAAGACCGGAAAAGCAAAAAAGCAAACAAAGTATGCTAAGGATTAAGAAAAGAAAAGAACAGAGAAGTACTTTGTGCGGAGTTCACAAATCTTGTTTTTAACTTTTGATGATCCACCAGATATGATTAAGTTTGTCTTTCGTCTGCTTGTCGAATGTCCATGTTTTTAACTCGATAGCTGGAGCTACTGTGGAATCTCTTATTTGGAATGATCTGCTTTACTGGTGTAAATACGTTTTAATAGTAATACGTGTTTTCTAGTTTTATTCTGTTTCTTCACTAACTACAATACTGGAAGAAAAGCTTTTGAATGGTAAAGAGAGGTGATGATACATGCATGCTTTAGTTAGTGCTCATAGCTAGATATGATTGTGCTTTACTGTTTATTAATCATGGGTTTTGAGCATTATCCACAGTTGTCCTGAGGCTAAGGCCTAACACACACACACATATACAGTTTTATCAGCTAATAGGACCCAATGGAGGTGGCTTTGTTGTGACTATAGTTTCCAAACCCTTGGCCGTTCCAACTTCTCGGGAAACAAGAACAATACACCGAGGCAGACATTTTCATCGCCATGCCCGGATGACAGCAAACGGGGAGAGAGAAAAGTTACTACTATTTCTCTATTGCATATGAATTTGGAAAATTATGGTACTTGGAAAATTCGTGACTGTTACATATAACATTGTATTTCAAGTAAATTAAATCAACAGCTCAAAATCAAAAGATTAAAGATATATATTAAAAGAACTGAAGAATTATATATAGTACTTACAGATTTCGAAAAGTTGATAAGATTGAATCATCCGTGAGATCAATACGAAAATCGTTTTTAGTCACATTTTCAATAGAATATGTCAGGCTTTATATGTGCTATGTATGGGGTAGAGAAGATCTAATTAGCATTAACTCGCTGAATCAACAGACAACTATTATCTTTGTCCCCGGCGACGGCGAGAGAGGTGATAAAACGAATACCTGAACGACCCACGCATTTGGACTGTGGCAAAACTGCCGTACGCAGGAACTTGGAAATTGGCATATTTTAAGCAGAGGCTTTTTTGTCATTTTTTACCAATACAGATCAACTGATACTAAGTAAAAAAGAGCTCCTGCTGACATAAGCTTACAACTAACTCAATGGGCTGCTGACCATGTATAGTTGAAACCACTGCAGAACAAGTTCTTTAGTCTTTTAGACATATCAGAAACGTTTAAGACACGGAATTGACATGAAAAAATCAAGGTAGTTACTAAGCTCAATCATGCACTTGAATGTTGGTACAAGACAGGTGGTTCCAATCAAACTTGTCACGTCAAAATTTGGTGTCAGTGGAAGATTAAATTTGCGGTAACAATATCGCTATTACATCAATCAGTTAAAAAAGAAAGCCCCTGTCATGAGTCCTTAACGTGTCTTGGTTAAGTATAGCAAACCAAAACTGAACTGGTTAGCGTAATCATGGCATGGAGGAGAAAGGTAAGATTTTAACATTTTTCTCGAGGATCATATCCTAGCTACGTAACTGAGTAGGATTGCTGGAATTTAAGTTTTGATGAAACTTTTTAAATGTTTAATACCGAATTCAAAGAATAGTACGTATCTTAATTTTTATAAATTATTATGAAAATATAATGATTTGTTTAATATATATACTTCCAAGTTTGAATAAGGAAAAATTATACGGTTGCCTTGAGTTAATCATTTGCGAGGAAAAATAAAAAGAACTACATCATTCTCACGCCCCAAATGACCTAATTAGATATGAATTAGTTGCTGAGGTAATGCATGATTAATCAATCATGGAGCTAAAATACTAACATTACGCCAAAGTGTTAAGGCGTAGAGCACAAACCAACTAATAATAAATAATAGATAAGCAAAGCAGAGAAACTGAAAAGGGGTGTGTCAATATGTAGTCTTCCATCAACTTCCCCTCTTTTGACAAGCCGTTAGTGCTCGTAGAACAAAAAGGAATGAAAAACCGACAAGGACGGGAAAATATAACAGCAAAATCTTCGTGTAGAACGGTGATAGGTTGTTGTATCCCATTTGGCTCATACGACCAGGACAGTTGAGAGGAACAAATGGAGCCAACGACAGTGATCTAATGAGTGATTCAAGCCCTTCTCTTAATAAAACTGATAATGACTGGCCACCAGTTCCATCAACTAAATACCGACATAGCTCAAATCATAGCCGCAAGACGGTCTCCGAGAATTGCCCTGGAATATTGTTAAGACACAGATTGTGACTGCGTATGAAATCTAAGCACAAGAAACCAAACACCAGAATTGAAGCTTTGTTTATTCAAGTTTTGGATAAGGAACAGGCAACGAAGCTCACAACATGAGATGAGTATTTCTGGACTATGTTAAAACTCGTCCTTTTCAATCCGATTTCACTTTTGGATGGTTACTTGTTTCTGCACAACAACCGTTTTTAGTGTGTATCACTGTCGACCTCTTTTGTTTCGTGCAACTTCTTGTAATAAAAGGCCAACTTGCTAATCAAATATGAAACTACTCCAGGATTGAGGACCACTTGAGGATAATAATACATAATGTGCGTGTGTTGAGACACAGCTAAGCTTAACATTTATTTCACTTTGCCAAGTATTCTGTTTATAGGTGTTTACATACAAAGAAAAGAAGTAATGCTGTATATCAGTAGATGTGTACGTGGATTGTAGACTAAAGAAACAGACTGGGAACATAAGAGGACATGTGAGTGAGGAAGTCTGATGAGTTAGGAACTCTGAAAAAGTGAAGAGAATAAGAATGTTATAGTGTAGCAAGAACTTACAGAGTTTTGAAGCCCTGCCCAAGCATATGCCAACAGTGCTAATTGAAACAATGAGTGTGTAAAAGATGATTCTCTCTCATTCCCCACTGGATTATCTATATACGCTAGCTTCTCAATTCAGTTATAACCATTTCAGCCTAATTCTCTTTCTTTGTCCTCTTTCTAAAATAGACCAGTAAAGGTTTATTTCCTCCATAATACCCACGCTCGTTATCATTGCCTCCCCCTAATTGACAAACCTTGTCCACAAGGTTTGATTCAGGGAATTGTCCACAGAAATCTGAGCAAGACATCCAAGTAGCCTCATCCCCGTGTTTGTCTTTCCATTGAACCAATAGCTGGTGACAAGGAATCTGCCCCACTGTCGAAAGTTTAACATATCGAATCCTAGCGAGAATGAATGACACTTCATCAACTGCAAGATCTGGAGGTAGGTCTGCTTCGATTTGATGATTTCCTGCAACCCTCTTCAGCTGTGAAATATGGAAGACTGGGTGGATCCTTGAAGCTACCAGTAGAGCCAAACGATAGACTACATTGCTGAGTTTTTTTGGTGATGGTAAAAGGTCCATAATACCTTGGACCTAACTTGTTATAAACTCTGGCAGCAAGTGAGCTCTGTCAGTGTGGTCATACCTTAAGGAAAATGAACTCCCCTTCCTGAAATTCTAGATGTCTTCGATGCTTATTGGCAGCCTTTACCATTAGCTGCTGCGTTTTAAGGAGGTTATATTGGAGTTGTCGAAGTATTTCCGCGCGATCCTGATGCTCTTCTCCCACAATAGCCACTTTGAATTCCCTCGATAGAAACTGCACTAGTGTTCGGGGCTTCCTTATACTATTTCAAACGGAGACAAACAAGCAACCCCTTAGTAATTGGTATTATACCAATATTCCGCCCAATGCAACCATTTCCCCCATCCTTTAGGTTGCTCTGAGGAGAAACACCTAAGATAAGTCTCCAAACAACGATTTAATACCTCCGTTTGCCCATCAGTCTTGGGATGGTAAGCCGTGCTTATTTTCAACTGAGTTCCTTATGCATTGAAGAATTCTCGCCAAAAACAACTCATGAATAAAGTGTCCCGATCGCTGACTATAGAATTAGGGACTCCATGCAACCGAACAACCTCTTTGGTAAACACTTTAGCTACTGTGTGGGCAGTGAATGGATGTCTTAACCCAATAAAATGCCCATACTTGCTAAGTCTATCAATTACCACAAAAACACAGTCAACCCCATGTGATTTCGATAATCCTGTAATAAAATTCATCGATATATTAGCCCATACTTGTGTTGGAATTGGTAATGGCTGTAATAGACCAACTGGTGTCCTTGTGTCATATTTATTTTTCTGGCACTCCAAACATTCAACCACAAACTTCTGCACATGCTTCATCATACCCGGTCAGTACACATTTACCGTTAACCTCCTATAGATGCGGTATGCACCTGAATGTCCTCCTTGAGGGGTGGCATGGAACTCCTTAAACAATGTAGGGATCCAAGAAGAGGTAGGTGGCAGGACAATTCTCCCTTTGTGAAACAATCGACCATGAATAAGCCGATAATTTGGATAGTTCAAAGGGTGTTGAACGACCTTGTCCTTCATCTTCCTATAAAAATCATCATGTTGAATTTCTCTATCAAGGTCATCCCATTGCATCCAGTTGGGCACTGAGATGGCAGAACACTCCACTTCATCCTCTCTTCGAGATAGTGCATCGGTAGCTTTATTAATCAGTCCAGACTTGTATTCAATGCTGAAATTATACCCTAATAGCTTAGCTACACAATGTTGTTGTGCTGGAGTAGTAATTTGTTGTTGAAGAAGATGTTTGAGGTTGCTATGATCAGTTTGGACTTTAAATTTCCGTCCGATAAAATATAGTCTCCAATGGTGGATTGCGAGCACAAGAGCCATTAGTTCCTTTTCATATGCAACCTTTGACAAATTTCTCGGAGCTAACATCTTACTGAAATAAGCAAGAGGACGATTATCTTGCATGAGAACTGCCCCCACTCCACTCCCCGAGACGTCGCACTCAATAATAAATTCCTTAGAGAAATCTGACAGCGCTAGTATCGGGGCGGTCGTCATTGCTGTCTTCAACTTCTCAAAGGCGATTTGAGCCCAATGGAACGAATTTCGTTTCGTACCGGCCGGTTACCGGAACCGGTACGGTGATATCAGTACCGGGTTTGAATTTCGACCGGTACTGGCCTTTTTCGGTCGGTACCCGAAATATCGGGACCAAGCCGCAAAAACCATTAAAGTCCAAGGACCATTTTGCAATAAATGAAAAAAACCCTAAAAATCTAACCCTACCCGACCTTCGTGCCTCTCCCTCTCAACTCAACTCTCATATTTCTCTCTTC
>JANTPM010000004.1:5159774-5178104 GCA_025434745.1 Erythroxylum divaricatum | reverse complement strand
TAATAATAATAATAATAATAATAATAATAATAATAATAACAATAATAATAATAATAATAATAATAATAATAATAATACTATAAATAATAATAAATAAAATGTAGTTAGTGGGGACTAATGGATATTTTTTCTTTTGTTAGTTATTCCTTTATCATTTCAATTTTATATTTTCAAACTAAACATTAACATAACATCATCATGAAATTCTTAGGAATTAACCAAACTAATAATACATATTTTACTCTATTCTTTATCTATTCTATTCCTAAAAAATCACCTTTTTGTTCCTTATCTATTCTTGCAGGTGAACTAAACGCCTTGTTAATGTGAGATCTGTACCATTTTCTAGATCACCTGAACCATCATCTCAAATTCACTAGGCTAACTACTTATACATCTTTGGTTCCATATTATGGTGATTTTGCTTTTCTAGAGCCCATTTCACCGACTGCTAGATACTGGTCTTCGGTGGACTAATTTGCTCATACGAGATTCAATATTATGGAAGGAGTCCACCTAACTTTAAGCCCAGGAAAAATTTTGATCTTAGAGAAAGCTCTATAACTCAAAAACTTGCAACAAAGCCTAAACTTCCTGATCATTTTCAAGATGCCCAAGATCATTAGCCTCCAACTTTGGAACTGATACAAAAATAGCATATTTTATTAAAGAACTAGAAAAAAAAATGGATGATGATATGTCTGACTTTTATGATGACAGTAGACCCTAGTCTTTTTCTGTACCTCCCTATTTATAGATTCCCTCTTATCTTCTAAGAATATTATTGGGACTAGAGTTTCCAACAATTATTCTTTTCATTCTTCACTTTTGTATTTTAGTTTGAATTATTGTACTATATGGGAATCTTTTCTAAAAGTTGTTTATCTTGCTTCCCCTTGCTTAGTCTATAAAAGCAAGATTTCTCTTTTATTGTACACATCGTGAATTCAATAAAATGAAGAGTGTTTTATCTTATGGCTTCCTTTTAAGTTTTTCTTTTTCCTAACAACATGCTTCTTAAATAATGTAGAAATAGTCATAAAGAAAGACAAGTATGCTCTCTTGTCTCTTTAAGAGGATTTATCAGGAAGTCTTGTACTATGGATCCTACTTGAGATCTAAGTTATATTAGTCAATTTAGATTTCCAAAGATAGGACTTGAGAATTTTTGCCCAAAAAAGAGAAGGGACTGTGTCTCTGCTAGCACATCTAAAATATAAGCTACATTCAATCTTTGTTTATCTTTGCCCTTTTAATGAAATCTATTATATAAAATACCTAACTTGTATATAGGCTGGAAACCTATAATGTAACCCCCTTGAAATTTATCGATGAAATATTCCTCGAGTTTAGGAGTCATAGCAAGAAGGGCCTTTCTTGATTCATGTGGTCCAATAATGCCATATATGTTAGGTTTATGTTATCTCGTATACCATCTAACCAAAGGTTACCTGGATGGTATAAGACTCATGAGTGTTATTAATTGTGATTACATTATTCTTGATGAAAGTAACTAAGGAGATTTTTTTATATATGCTATAAGTGACTCTTAGTGACCTTGTTCATGTTTCTTGAACCCTTTCAATAAAAAATCTTCCTTCCAATGTCAAACGAACTCATTATAATAAAATAGAAAATCTAGTAGAAGTCACTCATCTCCCAAAAGAAAGTCGTATCCATGATACTTTTGTTCCCTTATTAAGTCCATTCAGTATATATTCTCTCAATCATTTTTAGACCATAAGTATTTGTACATTCCTCACTACAAATTAGTCAAAGGTAAAGGAGATCATCCAAAGTTCTCGTTTAGAGTAGTGTGGTTTAAAGGTAACAATAGCATAACAATATTTCAAACTAGAGATTCCAAAAGAACTCATCTCTCTTTGGAGAGACCAGAATCATACTCATATCCATATTGGAGCTATCAAACTTGTTCTTACTCTCTATGGAAGAAAAGGAATTCCGGCCACTAACAGGATATCTCTTCTTAACAATAGCATAACAATATTTCAAACTAGACATTCCAAAAGAACTCATCTCTCTTTGGAGAGACCAGAATCATACTCATATCCATGTTGGAGCTATCAGACTTGTTCTTACTCTCTATGGAAGAAAAGGAATTCCAACCACTAACAGGATATCTCTTCTTAACATTGTCTACACGGACTTACCAAAATGCATTAATTGGTACTCCGTTGATAACTCTCAATAATGGAAGTGTCATTATCACCATAGCCCCTAATTTTAACATTTTTTCAAACTATTCCACCTTATCTCAAAGAATCCAAGACCAATTCTAAATTACTAGAGCATAGCAATACCCTACAGCAATTATGGCCAAGTTACACCACCAAATGATCTATCGATTACAAAATCATGTTGTACATCTTAACTTTCCAAATTCAACTTCTGATGCTCTATACATGGTAACAGATTAAGTTTATGATCAGACTACTATCATCTAAATTCCAAAATAATTGCCACCAATGGAACTTGAAAAGTTGATGCTAACAAAATGGATCACTAACTACCAAAACGTGTTTTATGCTTATCATATACATCATTTCCATATAACTACTCTACCTATTCTTATGACAATAAGAGACGAATCTATTAAATTCATCTATACTAGGCCTAATGAAGACTAGCCTGGAACCTCTGGCACATCTAGACCCATTTTAATGCTTCAAATGATGTTGTCAGATAAAAAGGAAAAGATGGACTGATAAGATGTTATGTTACAATATTATTTAATACTATCTCCTTTGTTTTAGATTTATTTTAGTGCATAAATATGAAAATTAATGTTTGTTTTATTTTAGGAGGTGAAAAGTAGAGATTGCATCAAATCGAGACTCTACTGATGATAATCACGAATTTTGGATGAAGTGAAGAAATTGCTACGATGAATAAGGCTAATCACTTGAAGAGTTAGAGTTTAATTAGGAGACTTTCTTCTATCCTTATCATGTAGGAATTTGAATTTGCTTTAGATAGGTATATTTATGAGTTAGAATTAGATTAGGATTAGATTAGAAAACCTTATAAAAGGGATGTTCGTCACAACAAATCTCTCTTCTTACGCTTTTCGTAATTCTTTATCTTTCTTCTATTTTTATTATTAGAGCAAAAGTCATATGTGGCTAAACTCAGTTGATCTAATTCAAGGGGATTCGATATTCTAATTGTAACTTAATAAGAATTTGTGCTCTATATCTTTTATTCACATTTTCATTCAAGTATTTATTGTTTTGAGTTCTCATATTTCATGAATGATTAATATTGATTAATCTGATAATTTAATTTAATATTGATTATTCTATCGTTATCTATGAATTCAATGATCTGTAATTGTCATAAAGGATTGCTACAAGTAGCACATAAGTTATTTATGAAACTACATATTTAACTTATGATAAATAGGAAAACTAAATTGAATAATTGCAGTTATCTTGATTATTTAATTTAGGGTTAGTCTTTTTCACTAAGCTTATTGCTATCATTTATTTGATATGGAATGATATCACACTCAATCAATGGATGATAATTTTTGATTTGGATGCAGGGTTTGAACCAATTAATTTAGGAAAATTTGAGACTTATTATGTCCTAATATGTTTTGGATTAACTGCTTGAATTGTGAAAATATTCTTTTTAAACCAATGATCAATGTTATAATTAGATGAAATATTTCCCTTGAATCGGAGTTTGATAATTTTGACTTTCTCACTTTTATATTCAATCAATTTAATTTGATTTTTTATTAATTTTAGTTAATCATTTACTTAAACACCCCCCCTTTAAATTTTATTGCTTTAAATTAAGAACTATTGTTTAGTTTTCTAGGAATTCGACCTGATTCCACGACTACTACAAAAGTTTGGAGAATTACAATTATTTTGTGGGTTTCGACAACTCAACCAAATTTTGACACTGTGTTAAGTATGATGATCAATATGTGTACTTCAACCATCTATAAAGACATTTCATATGGGATGTAGATCCATCTATTTGTGAACTAGATTGTGAATTATGTCCAACAATAACCTATGATGACACAGATAGTAAAGATGAGGCCTATTTTTGGGGAAAAAAGGTGGAACTCTGAATCAAAGAAAGGCAACAATCTCAAGAAATTCATCGTTTCCAACCTTCTCAACAATTCCATCGTAAGCATGATGATGATGATCTAGATTCAGGACCTTGGTTTAGGCTTAAAAACCCATGACCCAAACCTAAGACTTTTCCTGAGCTACCCAAAGCTATTGGAAAGGATCATCTATTCCTTAAAAGAATCAATTCCCAACAAACCCCAACCCCTTGTTCCTCTCATTCCTATTATTACTCTAACACCAATTTTTTGTATGATGATGAGACTATATGAGGATGAATTTTCTCCCCATTCGAAACACATAGATGATACTAATAGGATTATCTCCAACTCTTATATTTGTTCTACAGGAATAACTTCTCATGATACCCTTGTATCTAATGCTACAGATGAAGTTGACACAGATGATACTAATAAGGTTATCTCCAACCCTTATATTTGTTCTACAGGAATCACTTCTCATGATACCCTTATATCCAATGCTACAGATGAAGTGCTCAATTGGCATACTGATAATGTTGTGGCCCAAAATAAAGTTCTTCGTCAAATTGATACCATACTTAATAGTCTTAACTAACAAACCTAAGCTACTAAAAAATAGGTAAAAATTGTGTCGTCTCATATCCAAAAGCTATATACATATTTGAAAGACCAAATGGTCCAACTTGACAATGATTACAAAAGATATATTGAAACACAATATTTTGGACCTGATTTCACAACTAAAGAGCAAGAACTTCGAAGGGTAAAAGAAGTACTTCAAAGAACAAAGGCAAACACACAGACAAAACAATCGAAAACTATTTATGGAGCTTATCCTACTACTTTTGGAGTTATTCAACCACAATCTACCCTAAAATTATTGATTGTGAAAAGGTCTTTAAAATAAATTATTATTTAATTAGGCATCATGTTCATCCTACCACCAAACCTACGAAGCCTAAAACCAACAGGACTTATGATTCTTGACCTTCATATAGCAAACCCATTGATCCATGAACAAAGCCTTTATAGATTAAAACTTCACCTTCTTCATTATCAAAAACCCAACCTGCTCCATCTATCGGAAAAGATAAAGCTCCTCAACAAGAATTCAATGCAACCCTTAAACTAGTTTCTGTCTCATATGAATCTGAAAGTCAATCATCTGTTTATGAGGGCTCAAAGACTTCTTAATAGTTTGCTGATTTTTCCTAATTAACCCAGATCATGATAATTATGCCCGACATATTGTGATATAATAATCTGATATGATACAATGTATACTGATTGGTAACGGCAAATACAATATAAAATACAAAGCATAGGCAGAAGGTGGATGTAAAATGCAAGAAATAAAAATGGATTACCAATTAATTAATCCTGTTAAATAACCAAATAACTGTATCTTGTTAAACGTTGTTAACGAATTACTGTATGCCGATAAGAATTTACTCAATGCGTACGGTCATATGGAAAAAAAAAAAAAGGGACGTTTTAGTCACTGCAACTCAGGCGGCTCTAATGGCCAATTGGAAAATAGCTTTGCTGGGGGGAGGAACCGAAGTGAATTGACGAGACCAGAATTGATTCGAATATTATGCGTACATTGACTTATCCGATTAAAACACAGACAAGAGATGTTCGTTGTTTTGGAAAAAGAATCGACGCATTCAGAAGTATTTGTTTGTCCCAACTAATGTACCCTTCAACAAACCCTGGTATTGGTTCTAGATTTCCTTGTTACTTAACACTAATTTGTTAGACAATTACATAGGAACACTGACTGTTGATTAAACGTCCCTTTTTTTTTTTCACAACCAAACATCCAACTTCAATTGAATACAAACAGAACACGCAGGCAGGATCATACAGTCCCATGCTACAACATACATGACAAGCTCATTAACATTGTGCTGACAACAAATAAGGGGGAAGAATCAAACCTGAAAAGGAAAAAGTAGAAACAATACCCAAATACATTTCTAGCAGATCAGATAATATCACCAAGGTTCATATTGCTTGACCTGCAACACGATTGAAAAAAGATAGTGTTAAAATGGAGCTGAACAGGAAAAAAAAAAAATGAACATCTCTCTATCCCTCTATCTCAATATATTTATATTTATATATATATATATATTGCATTCTCTACATATCAATCCAACAGTGTAAATGTAATTGACTTGTCCTGAATTTGGTAGCTTTCTTTTGGATTCATTTCCGGAGTTATTTTCTACAAGGGCCCCATTTTCCTGATGCACGAATACTAGCCAATGAAAATAACAGGAAAATAGCTTCCCGTCCACCAATCCTGGCCCGACATGCAGGACATTATGAAGTACGTACAAGTAGAACAGGTTACAGAGGACATATCTTAATAGGATTTGACAAAATATAATAAAATGCTTTTTTAGTATTTATTCGAGTTGATACATGAACATTAAAGAAGATGGCCATGAACTTGGGAATTAGGTCCCACGAGAGTTAGAAGCAAGACTTTGATCTGATCCTGGAGTGATGCCGATTAATTTGGTTGACTCTTGGCACATACAATGATTGGATGTGTTTAATAGGCATCATTAAAAAATTAAAAGGTGGCAAATTGAACCTAGTTGGGTATGGCTGTTTGCACAGGTTCGTCGGACATGATACATGCTTTACCTATTTCCGCGAGCATACTTAAAGCAGATAACACATGAAGAGGAATTACTTAGTTCTACAGAATAGAAAATCTTAATGAAGAAAAGAAAATGAAGACACTTCCTTCCTCCACACCATGCATGGGATGATTACTTTTTGGGCTCTGATAGCCTGAGAATTGCTGATGTAACAGGTACGAAAGACACCTATCTTTATGTTCTGTGATATTTTTGAGCTTGGAACCATTCTGCCTCTAAATTAATTAATTATCATAAATCACTTCATTTCCATACCTTTTTAGACTAGGTGAAGAGAACTTAAAAGTTACAGGAAATTTCTTGTAGATCTATAATTAAACTTGGTTTAACTCATCTAAGATATTTTTGTAACTGTACCAGTTCGAAGGAGGGAGACTGATTCGGCAGCTTCCTCGCCCTTGTTACCTTGATTTTTCACAGGGCCAATCTTGTTTTGATCGTTCAGTTCACATACTTTGCCTTCAAGGTCAGGGTGGATTTTTCTCTTCAACATTTTCCGCATCAGCTAAACGTCAGAATACATTGAACATAAACTAATTAGCAATTACGACAGAAAGTAGTATTTCATAACCTGAGTGTATATGTGAATGCACGCAGAAAATTATGATGTTTTACATGTCAATAACTACTGTACTTACTCGCTGTATTCTTTTCATGGGACGTAACTCCTCTCGAACATGAGGCAAGAGCTTCTTCGCGAAGGAGAGGCCATTCTTTGCACGATCAACGGATTTTTTACCTGAACTGTACTCAATTTCACAGCAATCTGCCTTCTTCTTCATTTCAGAGTCTGCTTCAAATAATTCTGCTAGTGTTGTTCTTTCTCCTTTCTTTTTCCTTTGATCAATCTCAAAGTCACCGGAGTTATCTGGAGTAAAACTGTCCATTGTCATTGTCTCATCAGATCCAGCACCCTTTGCATTAAAGTCGTCTGCAATACCCACAAAGTTGCGCTCAATTGTCGTGAAAATCAAAGGGTTCAGCTCTTCATTTTCAGCATCATCATGCACCGAACGACTGTATTTTTCCTTTTCCGGTTTCTCGTTGTTATCTCCTGCTTCTTCTTCCTCCTCCTCTTCCTCTTCCTCTTCCTCTTCTTGGTCACTTTCTAGGACAACATATTCATTTTGTTGAGTGAAGCTTCTCAAAGGTTCGAAACCTAATGTCCCAATAGTTAAAATGCCATCTTTCCAATCGTCAAGCACGTCAATGAGTGCCACTTGCTTCAGCAATGCTTGCTTGTCAGCGTCATTGGCAATGGATTCAACTTTCTTCACATTTTGAGCCAACCCTTCTGAAAAAAATCAGTAACCATTTAATTCGTTTCCGCAACAGTTCAGTAACGCGCATTATTTTGAGAGAATGATGCAGTCGGCTGAAGCATCTTAATGATAGAACAGACAACCATAATAAAACCAGGAATATGAAAATAATTAGACAGACTCAGACTAATTCCAAACAAAATTCAAAAAAATATCCGAAATTAAAATTTTACACCAAATATCATATTATAGAAAGAAAATTTTCTGCGTAGTCCTTTCCTCTCATTAATTTGAGAGTTACGTTAAAGGAACTAACCTTTGAAGGAATCATGATGGAACTTCCTCTGTACCCAGTTGAAAATCTGTTGCCAAGAAACGAAACGATTAATGTAACAATGCAACTAAGTACTTCAGAGAACGAGAATGAAAGGACCTAGCTATAAAAACGCCAAGTTGAAACATTTTCAAGTCAGAAAATAGGATATGTGCTACTTGATTCTAACCTTCATGTTCGTAGCAAGTTCTTGGCAGAGTGGAGTATTGATACAAGGAAATATGAAAAAGATTGAAATGTTATTCGAGAACTAATCACAAAAGGAGTCGGAGGGACAATTATGGTTGGAGGGCTTAGGAGATGACAGGTGTCCGAAGAGTAGGGCCTAAAGGACATAGGTATGTTAGAGGGTGCATGGTAATGTTGGGTCTCTCTGGCATGATCGATGGGTCGAAATTCCCGAAATGATATGTGCCTAAACCTGTAATCCTTCTCCGTTGCATGCTGGGTATATCGAGAGTGAAGGGCTCCTTCCTTACTACCTAACACTACCTAATCTTCTTTTTCACTTTCCTTGACGCTCTCTACATTTTAGTTTTTATATTTAGTAAGAAGATATTCGTTGGTCACTTATCTGGTAGCTATGTGCTGCAAAAAAGAAGCAATACAGCAAGAAAATAAACAAAATAAAATAGAAGAATTTATATAATTTGATCAATTATGTGACTTATATCTACAAATAAAGAAGCACTCTTATTTTATTATTATGAAAAAGACTATACAAGGAAAAATATGATAAGAATCACTACCTTTTTTTGAAAAATTAAAAGAATATTATTATAGTTAAACTAAATCGACGTTACAACGAGTTCAAGACTTTAAATCTACCATCATATTATAATATGATCTTACAACAAAAACTCCCTAATGGAGATAGTATGACTATCTACATAATAGACAACAACTAAAAACACTTATAGTCACCACTGAAGTTTCATCTTCATGGGAGAGCTCATTCATCATTTTTGGTATTTGGGATTTTACTTTCTTTTCCTAGCAGATTTCTTTTTTGTAAATTTGGTTTGCACACAAAAATTGCCAGGGATGCTTGGGATATGGACTACAGCTAGAACACAGTCCTCTATTTGTTCTATATCCCCTATCTCTTAATTCTCAGTTTGCCCAACAGTTAAAGCTAGAATCAACATGTTGGCCAATTCAATCCAACAATGCTCCAAATATTTGGAAGTGAACTCATTCGTGCTATTGTCTAAATTATCCCCATTTTTTGCACTGGAATTGTCCAAAGTTGTAGTCTTTCCCTAGGAAATGTGTGAGACAATTTGTTCAGCCCTCACACCAACTACTTGATTACCATTGTCTTCATCACTAGTAACTACATCCCCAACACCCGCGACAACAGTAGTTGTTTCATCCTTTGTAAAAAGACTATCAAATAACAACTTCAAATGTCCCAATATGCAACTGCACACATGATTCATCACAATCTAGAGAATCATTATGTTTGTCAAGCACTTCATAGTTTGAAGGTTCCTGCATAAGATTACATTTTTCCAATCTCGAACCAGCAGGGGACCTAACAGGAGACATCTCAGAACAATCAACCATTTTACAATTCCCAGCTCCCAATTGCACGGCAGAGGAAGGATCCCCAACTTCCTCTCTTGTTTCCTCGGCAACATTTGAAGTCGTTCCAATTAATTCCTCCTACCAACCAATGCTAAAATCTCTACTTGTGGGTTGTCATTTTTTGTTAGCAAAGTTTGGCTTCCATAGATAAGAGATGTGAATATCAACTCGTATTTTTTCTCCCGTCTCACTAAACCGATGCACAGGAAGTCTCTAAGGTAAAGATGCATTCTTCTGCACTTCAATACAAAGTTTAGCATATTCAATTCGCTTCATTTTCTCTGTTTGAGAGTCCATACACACAGGTTTTCCGAAGGCACTGGCTAAGAAACTTAGCCTCTCCACCGTCCAAAATTTCATTAGTAAATCATGAAATTGAACCCACAATGGCAGAACCTCAATCTTACTTCTATCAAGTTCCATACCTAGCCTCCGTTGTTGTAGAAAGAGTGGCTGGCCTCCAATGTGCCATGGGCCTTGTTCTACAATCTCCTTGAGGAATGTTTCATCAATAAATTTGAAGAGGACGGTACCATCTTCATGTAACTCTTAACAAGGTATTTATAAATTATAGTTAAATGCTACGTATTTATTGTGTTTAGATTGTAAATAATATGTAGATATTCTGATCCCCTATATATTTGTTGTGTTTAACTTGTAGATAATATATAGATATTTGTAAATACAATCCTAATAGTTTCATGTATGCAATTTTAAGTAATATTTTAAAAACTGAATTGGAAGTTAAATCAGTAAGATAAGATGTTTAAAGTTTAAAATGTTCAACTGGTATTAGATAGTCATAAAACCAACTAAAGAGTAAATAAAATTAAAAAATTTGAAATATAATTGAAAGCAATTGTTCTTATCAATCGAAGATTTTGAAATTTAATTAAAAAAATTGTTAAATAAAAATTAATTGATTTATTTTACTTTATAAAAACTTATTAATTTTCAAAAATTAACGTATTAATTAATAGATCGATCAGTTTTTAACAACAAGATTTATTAAAATAAATCAAATCAAAATTTCAACTACACCAAAAAGTTGGATGGTTTAAGTTTTTATAGTTGAACCAGTCGAACTGATTGAGTTTCTTAATCAATGATTCTAACATATTAGTGTAGTCTTGATGTATTTTTATATTATGTAATGCAGTTGTCACACCTACTTTATTGGTAGAACAAACTTAAGTCATTTCATGGTATCAAAACCATAAGATCTCTTCACTAAACAAACTTTTTTTATTGCCTCTATTTCACATACTCAAATCCAACTAGTTGTTTTTCCTAATGTTTCACAATATTTTTTGTTGAAATTAAGTTCCATAAATTATCTTATGTGAAAAATATAACTTATGCCAATGTTGCATGTTTACAACCTAGTAGGGCACATTGATGGTTCTATCCATCCTCCACCCTTGAAAAATAATGGTAAAACCCAATAAAGAGTTCCATTTTTGGCTCTGCAACGATCAACTTTTGTTAAGTTAGATCATAAGTTATGTATCTAAACAATTATTGTAGCAAATTGTTGGAGTTATCACTGCTTACGAAGCCTGGCAAAGTTTGCAGTAGCATATGCATTCGGATCAAAGGCCCAACTTTGACAACTCAAACAACAACTAATTAGCTTATAAAGAGGAATGACTCAATCATTGTCTGTGTACAATGCAGAAAGCTTGTGGCAGATCGGATAGCAGTGCTTAGAAGTCCATTGGTAGAGGAAAATCTAGTAAACTATGTAATGGACGAACTTAGTGACTGAATATGCAACTTCAATTGGAATTTTTTTCTAACTATCTAATATACTAGTGAATTTTAGATCAAAGCAAAATTCTCAAGCAAGGTGGAGGCATGGACATGGTAGAAGAGGTAGGAATGACACAGACAAAGTTATCAAGGCCAACAAACTTTAAATTGACCAATGAATTCTCAATTTCAAAACCAGTCAAGCAACATTTCACATGATAAGCAAACTGTGGACTTATATGTAATCACTTGCCACAATTATAATGGCATAGAGCATAACTCACGTCAGTGTCCAACTTTCAAAGGATTACTTTAAACAAAGTCAATGTATTAAGTGGCATCCTCTACTTTAACACAAACCAATAATTAGACACTTGATTCTGGAGCTACACACCGTCTCCCATCAAAATTGGACAACCTCGCCATTCATTCAAAATATGACGGTCCTAAGGAAGTAACTATTAGTGATGGTAGCACCTTATCCATCTGTCATATAAGATGTTTTACTGCATATGTTAATATTTTTCCTCCTAATTTATCTCAAATATTATATGTTTGAAAGGCCTGTTAAAATTTATTGTTTATTCATGCTTTGATTAAGCATAATTCGGTCTCTATTGAATTTTTTAACAATTGTTTTATTGTGAAGGATTTGTCTACAGGGTAAGTAATTTACCATAGGGAGCGTAAAAATGGTATTTATACCTTACTAATGTCGATTCCTTTATCACCAAAGGCTTTAAAAGCTTTAGTGGATCTTTCTACTTAACGTCAACGTCTAGGTCATGCTAGTATTAAAATAGTGCATCAAGTTCTTAGGAATATTAATTTATCTTTTTCTAAGTTTGTTAAATCAATTTTCCATGGTTACAATGTTAATAAGATTCATAAATTGCATTTTTCGTTATCTACTCATAAGTCAAATCTACTTGAATTGATTTTTAGTGATTTATGGGGACCTTCCCCACAAGAATTAATTGGTGGATGCAAATCCTATGTTTTGTTTCATCAACATTTTAGTAAATATTCTTAGATTTTCCTTATTCACCATAAGCCAAAACTCACGAGTATTTTCATTAAATTTCAGCATTTCATTGAAAGATTTTTAATCGATGGATTCAAACATTTCAATCTTATTAGGGTGGAGAGTATCAAGCCTTGCACTAATATCTTAAGGAAAACAGAATTAATCATCATCTTTCATGCCTACACACACCTGAACAAAATAGTTGTGCTGAATGAAAACATCAACATATTGTTGAAACTAGTTTATACATGATGCATAACATTTTTGTGCCATATAAATATTGGAATTTTGCTTTTCATGTTGCAATTTACATTATTAATAAACTTCCTACACCCTTATTACATAATAAATCTCCTTTTGAAGTTTCATTTAATGAGAAGCCTGATTATTCCTTTTTCAAGGTTTTTGTTACATATGTTATCCTTGGCTTTGGCCTTATAACAAGGATAAATTGAAACCATGTTCTGCTAATTTTATCTTTTTAGGATACAATAAATTTCACAAAGTCTATAGATGTTTTGACATTGTTACTAATAAAGTGTACATTTCTCGCCATATATTTTTTATAAGAATATTTTTCCATTTGCATGTTCTAAAGATCATCAATAAAATTCAATACTATTAGTACTAAGGCAATTGAAATCAACAGCAGCATCTCTTTCATTGGTACTTGCAATACCAGTTTATGCACCACAAACCTCCCTCACACCTTTAGTTGACCAACCTTCCCTACCATCTCAAAGACCTACATCACTGGCTTCTCAATAAACAAACATGATTCCACACAATGACGTGTCTAACTCTCCTCTTCCTCAAAATTCATATAGCTCTTATGATAAGCTTTAAGACCAAGACAATCCACAATCTATAATTCACCAAGAGTCACCTGAAATTTCCTGGAGTGTTGACTTTTTAACTTTTAATTCATAATCAAAACAAACTAGTTCAATGTACCCAATGCTCACACAGTCTTAGAAGAATTCCTTATCCTCTTTAAGACAATTTCAAGCTTAAATTACTTAGCCTACAAACTATTCCAAAGATGCTAAAGATCCTAAATGGGTAGTTGCATTAACTAAGGAATTTAATGTCCTTATATCCAACAAAATGTGGGAATTTTTACCAACTTCTTAAGAAACAAATCTTATTGGGTGAAAATGGATGTATCATATCAAACAAAATCTTAACGGAACAATTTCACACTATAAAGCTTGTTTGGTTACTTAGGGATTTCATCAACAACTTGGAATTGACTATAATGCTACTTTTAGTCCTATTATTTGTCTTGTCACAATTAGACTTATTTTAAGCTTGTTGTTACTAAAAATTGGTTTATTAGATAAACTGATGTTTCTAGTTTTCTTACTTGGTTCACTTCATAAATAGGTTTATATGGCTCAACCTCATAGTTTTATGGACAAAAATCAGACTCATCATATATGCTTATTGCACAAATCGTTCTATGGTCTTAAGTAGGCTCTGTGGATTTGATTCCATTGTCTTAAAAAAACATTATTTTCATTTGGTTTTAATGCTTCTAGTACCGGTCCTTCTCTTTTTATTTTTACTAATGATAAATCTCATTTTTTTGTCTTGTATATGTAGATGACATTGTTTTGACAGTATTGAGGTTTCAACAACTAAAAATGACTTGCTACTCGTGCAACGGAAGCACATCAATGATCTTTTATCTAAGGCCAATATGCTTAATGCAAAGATGGTCTCTACATTGGTGGATCCTTCCACGCATAAAACTTCCTCCACCAAATCATTTGAAGATGTCACCCTTTATCGACAAGTGGTTGCAAGTTTACAGTATCTCAGTATTACGCAATCTGACATTGCCTTTGCAAGCAACCATGTGTCTCAATATAGTCATCAACTATCGGTCAAAAATTGGAAGCAATTGAAAAGATTACTTTGTTATTTGCTTGCCACTTCTCATTGTGACCTTTTCCTCCTTCAATCTTCTACATTGTCACTTCATGCATACTTCGATGTTGATTGGGGTGACTTTCTTGAGGATTATAAGTATACCATAGGATTTGCCATTTTTATTAGACCTAATTTAATTTCCTAGGCATCAAGAAAGCAATGAGTAGTTTCTCAATCTTCTATAGAGGTCAAATATCAATCACTTGACACTTTTATTAGTGAGCTTCAATTGATTTATTCTCTACTACATGAAATTGATTTTTCACCCACTATACCTCCTACTCTTTGATGTGATAATTTGGGAGCAATGAATCTTACTGTTAATCCCATATTTCACTCTCGTTCCAAGCATCTTGAGATAGAGTTTCATTTTATTTGGGAATTAGTTAACAAAGGTCATGTATATGCAGTATATCTCCACTCTTTATCAAGTGGTAGAAATCCTAACTAAGTCCTTATCTAACAAATGAGAGACAAGTTGACAATTTTCCCATTCTCAACTTAAGGGGAGTAAGACGGAACTTATATCATTCCAGAAATCTCCTACTTTATCTTTATATCCTACATATTTGTTTTGTTTATGTTGCAAATAATATGTAGATATTCTAATCCACTTTATCTTTATCTTTTACATATTTGTAGTGTTTAACTTATGATAATATGTAGATATTTGTAAATCTAATCCTATCAGCTCCTTGTATGTAATTCCGACATATTAATATAGTCTTAATGTGTTTTTATATTATTTAATAAAGTTGTGGGGCCTACTATATTGGTAAAACAAACTTAAATTATTTCAGTAGGAACTTTAAGTATAGTGAAATTTTATTTTCACAAAAGATTAAGGTTAGTGAACTTCTATTTCCACAAATACTTAAATTCAGTGTTTGTTTTTATGTTTTCTGATAAATAGTATCATATGTCTAACGTCTACGTTACACTTGACATCGATGTTGTTTTACTTATTATTTCAAAATCTCTACAATCAGTACCAGATAGACACTAGTCCTATAGCCCTATTTGTCATCAGTTAGCTTCTAAAATATTAATACTTACAAAAAATTCAAGACTACTCTCACAATTTCACATTAACTTAAATTCTCTAAATTTTAGTTAAGAATCATTTTATGCTTTACATGCCCCTAAGGACTTCAAGCTTTGTGAGAATTCATTAAGTGCAAGATATGCTTGAACTTTTTTTACGATCAATGACCATATTGTGAAGTATGGGCCTTTTTTAATAAGAATTGACCTAATGCAATTAGTTGTTTGATCTTGTGAAACCTCACATCCTTCACCATATTGCTTATTCATTGATCTTTCTCATAATCTTTCTTAGTTTCCTAAAAAATTACTACATCCCCTGTAGCACCCCAACTCCCGCGCGACCCGAACCCGACATCTACAGTGATATCCGAGCCCGTGACCCGCGAAGGTGGCATGCTAGGACAGTCAAATACACTTAAAATCTCACTATGACATTTTTCTTTTAAAAACAGTTGAGTGCGCAGAAAACAATAACATTTGGGGCCGATTTATTTCAAAAACATTTTCAAATACAAAACACTTTCAGTCATTAATTAGCACTCAATAGTGCTCAATCAGTGCATAAACAGAAAGACATGACCCAACTGGGTTCCAATGCCATTTCTGAACACATTTCAGTAACCACAAACACGATACACTTTTACATTTATTAAACTAGGGCCCACGAAACAAAACACTATACTAATGCAGATGTGACGACACTGATCCCGACCCGATACTCTGCCTTGCTAGCAACGATCATACTCCCGTTGGTCTAACGGGGTACTCTTCAGTTTCCTGAAAAACAATTGCAATGTTGGGTGAGTTTGCGAACTCAGTGAGAAACCATCATCGATGGTTCACTCAACTCATGCATATACACAGATCACATTTATTTCACATATTCGCAAATTCATAAATCACATGCGCCACACACATTCAATTTCACATTAGTAAGGCCTTAGCCTCTCATTCCATTTACAATCAGTCATTCATATATATATGATGCACATGTGACGCTGTCATTCTCATATCGTTGTTGTGACCGAGCGCATTCAGAAATCAGTAATCATATTTTTGGCAAGTAGGAGAGCCCTCTGGGTATGCACTACTGCCCACTCACATTAGGGATAGGAGAGCCCTCTGGGTATGCACTAATCCCTTTCACATAATAGGACCCCACACCCCACCCGTAGGTGTTTGCAGGTTTTACTGCGGCGTGTGTTTGCGGGTTTTACCGCGGCATCCTCAAATATTCAGTGGCATCTCGGGTCAACAACTATCATTAATCTGATCATTTCACTATGCATGAATGCATATGTTCACTTTCCAATGTCAGTCATTTACATTTCACTGTCATTCACATTTCTTCGGACCTTTGGTCCGGTATTCCGATCATATACACTTTGCAGTTATTTTACTAACACGTTTACAATTCGATTCACTATTGCATTTATGCACATTTGTTCACATTAGCACTTCCATATTTTAGTCCAATATTTCGAACACCCATGGTCCGAAATAAATCAAAACAGTCACACAAATATCCATCCTTTACTCCACATAGCATGGGTGCGTATAATTAAACACATAAGGTTGAGGAACCAACTAGGTTACTCACCTATACTTCTGAGCTACAACCTGGAAGTCTCAGCTCTGCCCATGGAATTGCTCCATCGGTGCCTCTATAACAATCAAATAATCGAATATCACTATTTATACCAATTTCAGTAATCAATTATGCACATGAATCTAATAGATTACGTACTATACATGTCATGACATTTCCGATCCTATTCCCAAATTTTCCCAACTCAATTTGCTCACTTTCACTCTAAATCATAACAAATTTCAAATACCATAATTAAATTGACTAAGGTCCAGACTCTCTAAAGTCACACTCCCATTGAAATCACAATCACTATTCATTGTCACTCAATTCCGCTAATCATCGTATTAAATTCCGAATTTCAATCATATCAATTCCAAATTCTGAGTCTCTAATTTCCAATTAATCACTAAGGAACCAATTCATTTGAAATTAAACCTCAAGCTCATTACTTGTAACAATCATCTCATAAACAAATAATTTCATTCTTCCATATTGCAATTCCTAGTCTCAAAAATTCAGTTAACCCATAGCCAATCCAAATTAAATCTCAAAATTCTCCAATTCAAAGCATCTCAATCGGACCCTTTTTGGGCGTCCTCGCCGCGGCGTGAAATCGTTCGCCACGGCGAGACCACCTCGCCCACGTCGCGGCGCATGCGGGCTTCCTCCTACGCGGCGTGATCTCTTGCGCTCGCCGCGGCGTGCGTCACGAGCGTGCGAAGATCTTCCGCTCGCCATAGCGTGCCATGCACACGTCGCGACGTGCGAACGAGGATTTGCTCGCCGCGGCGTGTGACAAACACGTCGCGGCGTGCGAACCCAGATTCACGCCCGAACCCAGAAATTTTCCAGATTTTCTGATATCAATCCATCCAAATCTATTCTAAGTACTCCAAAACAACATTCTACCCTTAACACAACTCATTCCTAAGTTTAGATCCTCTAAATAACCATTATTCAACAATTACCCAAATCAAAATCAACATTTTCTCTAACCCTATATCATCCGAAAACTTCTACA
>JANTPM010000004.1:5113922-5137336 GCA_025434745.1 Erythroxylum divaricatum | reverse complement strand
CTTATTATATTTTGATATCGGACACCTAGTGTATAAAAATGTTAGTTAAATGATCATTTGATATAATTAAATACTTATCTTATTAGTGGTGAGTCAAGATGGGATCTATCGACTCTACGTAATAAGTTTGAGTTCTATGTTATCATTGATCTTAATGGTTGATTCAAGACCTTGGCCAGGGTGATTGAATGAGTGATAAAAGGAGTTGCTTAAGTCATTCATCAATCATTAATGATCGACATGTACTATAATTGATTATCTAATAGGGTTTGACAGTTAAATTATACCTTAGGATAATACGGAGTTGTAATGATAGAAGGTAATAATACAATATCCTTAACCAGGTTCCGTCTTTGTAAGGTTTTTACTTCATATTATCCAGTTGTTGAAGGGTGTAGTTAGACGTCAACCTTGATTAGTAATTAATTGGATTAATTACTACCGGCTTAATGATGAACCTATGTGGTCACATACTTACGAGTGCAATATTTTCTCTTTATGATTATTTAATTTATTATGGGATAATTTATTAAATAATCTATATGGAATATTATTATATTTTTTACTAGCACAAAAAAATATAATTAATATTGAAAATTATCTTGTACAAAATAAATGAATAAAATAAAATAGTTTTATTTTATTTAATTTCATAAATAATAATAATAATAATTGAAAAAGAAGTCAAAGGGTAAAAGGTGTTTTGTCTTTGGTAGTTTTGTTTTCGGTTATACATTTAAAACAGAAACAAAACGAAGGGTTGTTTGTAGTTTTTCAAGTTTTAAAAAAAGAAACGTTAAAAAGACTTACGAAGAAAAGAGTAATATACAGATCCTCTTTCTTTTTCATACTTTAAAAGAAAACGAAGGGAAGAGAAAAATGAGAAATTTTTTGTTTTCTCTATTTTTGAAGAAAGAGTTCTTCAAATTTAGCCATAGTCATATTAAATGTTGAAAGCGAAACGTATTTTTTAATGTAGTGTATAAAAACTTCGTATTTTTGAAATTTACTGTTGATTAATCATCATAAATTCCAGGTATTTGTTATTTGTTAGTTCTTGCTATGAATATGATTATTGAATATAATAAATAAATTTAAGATTGCAATCTGCTGCATATGCCAGCCTTCACTTCCAACACAATTCACAAAAAACCAACAATTCAACATGTACAATTATACACATGCTCTGCAACTCAAAGTCACAAGGCATGAATACACAACTCATAACAAATTAACAATTCAATATTCATTTATTTGTATTCAATATTTTGCAAAACTCAAACACTGAGTTCAGTTTTCAAATCAAAGCCAACATAATTCAATATCCATAATTCCATATTTCATAATTCTACAAAACTTTGTTACAATTCTTTGCAACCTTCGCTAGTCCTTGCCTCCCCGAGTTTCAATGATGTCCTGCACTCCAAAGTCCTAAAGCTAGATCGTTTGTATTTGTATTTTGTAACCGTGCAAATGGGTCCACCATGCAGTGGCGGGTCAACGGGTCTATTTGTGGTGTAGTGGTGCGGATCAGCAGGTGTGCAACGCCGACGGGTTTGCGTGCAGCGGGTGCGCGACGGATCAATCTGCGTATGGTGCAGGTTCAGTGGGTTTGCTGCGCGCAATGTGGGTGTACAAAGGGTGATACACTCGGCATTATTGTCACATACAACTACTCGTTTGACTCCGAGAATGAATTGGAAGGTAATAAAAGGGCGGCTGGAATCGTGAAAACAAAAATGGAGGCGATAATGCGTGGCTTTACGCGTAAACATCGTGTGCATTACATAGTGATTCCAACATGGAGACGCCGTAGGAACCAAGGAGAGTTGGAATTTTAAAAGCCTAAAAGGCGAATTTTGCTGTCCCTTTGCTGAGCCTTTCACTTTTTTTTTAAAAACCTTTAGCAAAGTCTCTTTCTATACTTATCTCATCCTCTCTATTTGACTTTTTCCACCAAATGTTCGTGTAAAGCAAAATATTCACGTAGCGCTTAAAGTTTTCACATTGACTTTTGCGAGGTTGTGTTTAGTTAATCATGTAAGATTATAACTTTTCAATTCTAGGTTTTGTAATATTCGAAACTTTGCGACAACCCGTTAAAGAACTTGCGATTGACAAAACGATGCTCCTACGTGATAATATACTATTGAAATATGAAAAAAAAGAGATTTTAGATCGAGCAAAGTGTAGTAAAATTAATGTAATCGATTAGTAAGTTAAGCCGTTTAGAAATATTGACAGATTAATAAATAAATTAATTAGTCTTTAACAATAATAATTATTAAAATAAATCGGATTAAAAAATTAAACGACTCAATTTTTACAGTTGAACTGATCAAATAGATTGAGATTTTTAATCATTAAGTAAAATACATCAAATTTAATTTGTAGCAAAATATCTAAATCCAAAAATTAATTTATTAGCCACATTTTTTAAAATTCGATGAAGATACGGAATTGAATTGATAGCCTTATTCTTGAAATGTAAATTATCTACAATGTTAACCATTAGAATTTGGTTATTTGTATTTATCATGGCCAAACAATTAATTTAAAAATATCGATTCAAGAGTAAAGATATATTGAATCTATAAATATTGTTCAAATCTTGATTACGAAGTATTAATTCAATCGAAGTGATAGATGGTTTTTTCTTCTGCAAGTTGCCTGTATAGCACAAATTTTGTAATTAGTGTCCTCAAACTTGCTTATTCAACTTTAGCTTCGAAACTAGAGGTGCCTTTTGGTTTTGAGCCTCTGGAGTCTGGCCCTCTACCGAAAGTTTAATGAGTACACGATTGATGCATATATATATATTATATAATGAAACTAAGAGAATAGTATACTCGGTCGGCAATATATCCAAATCATTGGTAAAGGCAAAACCATTGAGCATTGCCCCTTCGATCTTTATAAATAATTATTAAATTTTGTTTTTAATTTTTAGCATTTCAAGGTTTTAACGGGTGGAGTGGAAATCTTAATTGACTGTTAAGCTTAATTGAATTATTTAATATGAATTAAAGGTAAAGAAGTGATATTTAGAATATATTTAAATTTAATAATAAAGATAATTAATTACTATAAAATACATTATTAATTTTTATGTTATACTAAATATGCGATTGCTTAACGAATGAAGTCAAACATGTACATTTAAATAATAAATAATTTTATGGTAAGATTAGGACTCAATCGCATAAAATAAAATTAACATAACTTAATTCTAAAATAAATAAAATGTTCTCATATGATTATCTTTAGTTTTAGTATTATGAGTGTATTGGCCTGACTGATTATTTAGGGGTCGAATTTCCTAATGTACATGTCATCACACGGATAAAACCGACTTTTTTTTATAACAAAGTCAAATGAAGGTGTATCAACGTTCAAAGCAATCTAAAGGCTAAACATGAATCTGTTCAATTCATTAACAAGAGATTGGGCAAATAAGTAAGAATTAACCCAAAAAAGATAAAGAAAATCTCAAACATAATGACAATTAATTGTGGTTTTATTATTCGCATAGCTCAAATTATTCTGGGAAATTATATAATCGAAACGATAATTATTCCATTGATTATGGGCTTTAATCAAATTATTGGATGCCCTTACCTAAGTTGTTAAAAGAATATAAAATGAAAAGTTACATAACAGAAACGGGAATAACATTAGTTGACACACAAGGGAATAACATAAGTTGACACACGCGGAAGGTTGGCCAGAAGCTTTAGAAAAGATGAGACAGTCATCCTTAAGGTCTCAACCTCTTTAGTAGAGAAAATGTCTTGTTTGTAATATTTTATCAATTCCTTCCCGGCGTATTTTGACCATCAAACTAGCCTCTTCTTCCTCCACTTCAATGCTCTTGACCAAAACGTTGTTTCGTCTGAACAACATGACTTCCTGTTCCAAGTTCCCAATTATAATCCCTCTTAACCATAAGCTGATCTTTATGTTCACTTGAGCATCGTTTGTCCCTGTTCCTCGGCAACAATCATGAAACTTGTTTATTACCCACTATCACTCCTATTCCTCGGCGTTTGTTTCTTGTTTCTGGTTCGCGTCTTTTTAATCAGAACCGGGTTGATTTACGTTACCAGAAAATGGTGGAGATCAATTGAAGACTATTTTCATGTGTATCAATTCTACAAGGTCCCAGAGTTCAACGAGAGCATGCAGGAGAATCAGTTATATGGGAAAGTGTCCGATTATCTCCACTCCCTCGCTTCACTCGAAGACTCCGATTTCACCAATCTCCTCACCGGGAAGAAACCAAACGACATCGTTCTCCGTCTTGATTCTAATCAAGTCATCGAAGACGATTTTCTCGGAGCTAAAGTCTCGTGGATTAACGAGGCCAGCGACAAGGCGCATTCGAGAAGCTTTGTGATGAAGATCAGAAAAGCCGACAAGCGTCGAATTCTCCGTCCTTATCTCCAACATATTCACACCGTCTCCGACGAGCTCGAGGAGCGAAACAAGGATTTGAAGCTCTACACGAACATCGGCGGCGACGGTCAAAACGGACGGTGGAGATCTGTTAGCTTCACGCATCCTTCAACTTTTGAAACAATTGCCATGGAGTCCGATCTCAAAAGTAAGTTAAAATCGGATCTCGAGTCGTTTTCGAAAACTAAACAGTACTACCACAGGTTAGGCCGCGTTTGGAAGAGAAGCTATCTCTTGTTCGGTCCTTCTGGCACTGGAAAATCAAGTTTCGTCTCTGCTATGGCTAATTTCCTAAGGTACGACGTGTACGACGTCGACCTCTCGAGAGTTGCAGACGATTCAGATCTGAAATTGCTACTTTTGCAAACGACGACCAAGTCGGTGATTGTGATCGAAGACCTTGATCGGTTTTTGGTCGAGAAATCAACGGCCGTGAGCTTATCGGGAGTATTGAACTTCATGGATGGGATACTAAACTCGTGCTGCGCCGAGGAAAGGATTTTGGTGTTTACGATGACTAGTAAGGACAATATTGACCCGGCGGTTCTGAGACCGGGTCGGATCGACGTCCATATCCATTTTCCGTTATGCGACTTCACGGCGTTCAAGACATTGGCGAACAATTACTTGGGGGTTAAGGATCATAAGTTGTTTCCACAAGTAGAGGAGATTTTCCAAAACGGAGCAACGTTAAGTCCGGCGGAGATCGGGGAGCTGATGATTGCGAATCGTAACTCGCCAAGTCGGGCGTTGAAGTCCGTTATCACGGCGTTACAGACGGAGGGCGATAGGCGGAGCTATGCCAATGTTGGACGGCGGTTGCTTGGTGGTTTGTCGAGGCATTCGACCGAAGAATCGGAAAACAACTCGGGTATTTTCTCTACGGAAAATGTCAATGCGGGGAAAGATTTCAGGAAATTGTATGGTTTGTTGAAGCTCAAAAGTAGCAAGAAATCGCAGTCCTATGAAATAGTTTCGGGTCAAAAATGTGGGTAACGTGCGGATATGGAGATTTTTACATTTGCTAAATTTATCAAGAAACAAGATCTTATCACACAAAATGTTCATAGGCATATAGAATTAGAGTTTTAGGGGAGCATCCCAAATCCTAATCTGATTCTCTCGGAATATTTATATATTCTGTCATTCTTTTGTTATCCTTCCTCTAGTTTAGATCATTTTGTAACTTATTTCGTGTAGAATGTGTTTAGTTTTGTGGGGTTTGGTTATGGCTATTGGGTATAAAGGTCTAATGTTTCTTCTATACATTATACGTATCGTGTCACTTTTGTTGCAAGAAAAGCAGAATCTGGGATGATGGTGGGTGAATAAGTTTAGTAGGCCACTTGCTTTTTAGGTGGCACAATCATTTTCATCACTTGCCAAAAGCATAACGAGTGAAAAAAACAGGGAACACGCGGGTTAAGAACCTGAATTTACTAACTAATCCTCACGTCCTACGCTGCTTGGTTCTCGCCGTTTTCTGCAACTGCAAAGCTTGTAAAGCTCCTTGTGGCACACAGGATTCCAAAGTGGTGTAAAAAGCTACCACGACATTGATGGGATAGAGCTTAAAAGAGAGATCCGTGTTGGTCCTATTTTGCCAGTTAGCAGGAGAGCACATGTGATTTTAGCTGAGCAAAATTATCAGTCACTGAGTACAGGACTTTGGTTTCTATTTCTAGCTGCATTTGTCTCAGCTTCTCAAAAAGTAAAGATGCTCCCGGACAATTTCATCTCATCATTGGTCTGATAAGCTTGACCACTGTCTTTAAAGGACATTTGGTCTTCAGCTCTTGGCGTTTAGGTCACAGAACCCTAGTATCATCGTAGGAATTCTTCAATTGATTTTCAGGGTATACGTAACTTGCTGCACTGGTTTGCTTCAGGTCCTGTGTGTATGTGCTAATTCAAAGGTTCTAGAGTACAATGATGAAGTAAATTTTGGTTGGATTTTATTCGTTAAACGAGACGGAAAGTGACTGTAAATTTTCGATTTAGAATAATTTCTGAATCCTCAAGATCCAAATTTCGAAAAATATAATCTGATTTGGCAAGAAATCTCGGTGAATGGTTACTAATAATGTGAACGTAATTTCGACAAATCCTCACAAAATGGGAGCGGATCGTCTGGCTCAACAATTCAGTACTAATTTTGTCTCATTATATTTTAACCTTTTATTTATGTGAGACCCAAAAAGATTAAGATGCAATAAGATAAGGTTGGTACTGAATTGTTGAGCCAGAGGATTTCATTAGCACAAAATTAAAATTGCAATGGTATTGTCGTATCAGTATCAGTCTATCCAAATTTGATATAATTTTTTGTTTAGGTTATGTCCTTCGTTATTTCATGGAAACAAGCTGGACAATCAAAGATTTTGCCAATATGAAGCACCACCGCCACGAGGAGGCGGAAGTGTCGTATCATTATCAATCATATGGCGTAGCTGCAGCTTTCAGATTCTGTCTCGCGTGGCCCATTTCCTACCCCTGCTTCATTAATTGTATGAAAAGTGCAATTATGGAGTTTTATGCCAAGTCAGGCCAGCTTGTCAATTGTCATGTTAAGATGGACAGGAGTACAGGACATAAATTTGCAAGGCCTTGCTGGAGGACTATGGAGCAGACTGCCTAATGTAACACGAACAACAAGAATCAGAAAATTTTCCTGGCCACTATAAATTTGTCCACAGTACACCAACGGTGGTTGGTTTCCAGAGTGAGCTGCCTCAACTCAATTACGTCCTCGAGAAGAGCACGACAAGCCAAGGAGAAACAACTTTAAAATGTCAGGATTTGTAAGGACTATGGACATTTTCTTTTTGTGATGCGGATTATAACACTAAATAGTATCACAAAAGATACCAAACTTTGTAAGAAGCAAGGACCAAACCACAAGCTAGGAAATGGAGAGTGACAGAAATGAGCCCTTGAACTAACGGAACAAACTGTGGTAATTATCTAAATCTTAATTGAAAACAGGCGAAGATTGGTGGCAAACACTTGATATGTAAGGCTGGTAGGTCGTGTTGCACGTTAATAATTATTCAACTTTCTAAACTGCTGATGATTCTGTTCACAATAACTAAGGCTGGTAGGTCGTGTTGCACATTAATAATTACTACTAAACTTTCAAACTGCTGCCGATTCTGTTCACAATAACTAAGTTGACTCTTAGTCGGGTCGGTCGTATTGGGTACGGATTCAGTCAAAACAACCCGCAGGCCGATCGGTCCATTCTTCAAAGATCAGTTTTATGCCTAGGCCAAGCCCAAGTCCAGCCCACGCCCTCCTTGACCCATCCGTAGAAGGAAATCTCCCATGCAAACACGTAAAGACCTAAACCTAACTGCAAAACATATATAAGGTATAGTTCTCCCATAATTGAGGTACGTAATCATAAACCTAGCTCTCTCGGCTTCACAGCGATCTCACCTTCATCAAAAGACTGACTTGAGCGTCGGAGGGGCTAATCGGGACACAACCCCAACGTGCCTTCCTTGTTTTGTAGGTATCTTCACGTTGGATTCAACACAGAAAGCAGCCAACTCATGGATCCAAACGGCAACGTTCAGTTCCGCCAGAATCTGGCAGAACCAAAAAGGTAGGGGATATTTAGCTGAAAATGATTAAGGCAGTGGAGCCAAACTGATTTAAAAAAGGGACATTCAAAGAAAAGGTGCCTAAGAGATTCATTGTCCGGAGAGCACAGGGAGCAATAATTAGGGACGAAAGTATAAAATAGTTGGTCTCTTGTTTGTAGCTTATTATGAGAAGCTAACCACAAGATAAAGACATGCCTTGGGATTGTACCTTGATGCCACACCGATTTATACCAAGGAACTCTCGGAGAGGGAGGTCTCAATAAAGAGTATGCTAAAGTGTTTGTGTAGGTTTTAGTGAGGTTGGCAATCCATTCTAGTCTATCAGGCTGAGAAGCATCAGGTTGATAGGTTAATGGTTCTAGTATACAAATGACCTCAATTGTGGTAGCTTACCAGTTTCAGGTATTGTCAATGATAACTTCAGCAACTTTTGCATTCATTGGGAGCTCTGAACTGTTAATAATTCTCGAGGTTGAGAGATCCTTTAAGATGCCTCGATGATAACACGAGCCCTGCCATAAGTTATTAAATACGCTTATGACACAGATTATGTTTATAATATCTCTCAGTATCAAAAATTTTACGGGACCGAATGAATCAAGGAGGCAATCTGTAAACAATACCATATTTTGATGGTCGCTAGAGATCTACCTGCAAGCTTGGGGTCTTAAATATAACCCAACTATACCATCCCCGTTTCGTCGACCAAATAGTAGAAAAGAAAGTTGTAAATTAGGTTTTACGTTCCTTAAGTTTTGCATACATTGCGCAGTGCAAATTAATATGGCCAAGTAATAATCATGGGTAGGTAGACCTATTATATATATACAAATCAATCTTCCTGTTTTATTTGTAGTTCTTGCTTGGATATTTAGCAATATAATCAAATGGGATGGCCATAAAATGTCAGTCTAAAACATATAACAAATGAACAAGTCATCACGTCTTAAACAAAATTTCAGGAAGAAACCCCCGTAAGTACGACTGAAACAAGCGGAATGTCTATACCACACACGCACAGAACACCAAGGAATGAAAGCTGGGGGCCAAAATTATTCCAGAAAGAAAAAGAGCAAGAAACTGGTTAAAGTACATCTCTTATGCTAGAAGAAGCTTCGGTGATTACAACAACTTTATCCTCCACCGTGGAAGGAGTTTTATGGCCAGTCACAACCACTGACAAAGCTCATAGCTGGCCATGCACAGGCCATCATCACTAAGCTTGCTGCTGACACCACCCAATTAAATACAGTGTTTACAGAATCCGAGAAACTTACCTATCTAGAAACAGATGGTTTAAGCTGGTATTTGGGGAGACTTAGATGAGAACAAATGAAAGGCAGTGATAAGAAGGAATGGTTTTTGGTGGGTGTTCGACGACAACATTACATGAAACAATAACTATGAGTACAGTACACTATTGGAAGTTCTTGCATGGTCGGTTGATTACAGCTATTTTCATTTGGTACCACAACTAAATAAACAAAGTATACGTATTTTCATACACTGATATTAAAGTGCCTCTATATATTATCTTTTGTTGCATTATAAACAAATTTACCTGCGAGTTGTGGCTCAGTTGGTTATGTAGGTTGGGCATGTGAGAAAAGCTCTCAGGTTTGATCCCTACTAAACACATCCGCAAGGAAGGATGAAGAACCTTTGTTGGAATTATGTGCCATATGTTTCTCCCACCAAATCCTCCATCAATCATGGTCGTAATTGGTGGATTGATTTATGGCCATATGTACCTTCAACAATCTATATATGTAATCAGATTGATAAATGAAAAATAAGAGGAACAGAAGAATTATTCGTTACTTTCCAAGTTGGTATCAGAGCCTTTCCAGATCTGCAAAACAAACCCAGTTTTTTGACAGATATGCATGGGTAGGAACCGCCGGAAATCTTCTCCGGTCACCAAAAGTTCACCATCCTTCTTCTGCCATGCCTACTGCCATGCCGGCCACCACTGGCAGCGGCACCGCCGCCGGAGCAGTCGCCGGAGGTGCGACTAGCCATCTTCTTTCTCCAACTATGGCGCACGCTGCTGGCATTGATGGTGGATCTTCGGTCTCCCTCATGTCCACCAGTCTTGGCACGCTGCTGAAAGCGCAACATCATTCGGGCCCCTTCGTCCATGGAGGAGGAAAGGATTCTCGGTGGATTTTTGACTGCGGAGCCACTGAAACCATGACATTTGACAGAAGCGATTTCATCACAACATCAATGCCCACAAGATCCACTATTCAGAATGCAACCGGTGGACTTTCTGCAGTTGAAGGGGGCGGGTCAATTGAAGTGACGCCCACTTTAAAATTGAAAAATTGTCTCTATGTCCCGAATCTATCCTCTAAATTATTATCAGTCAGTCAAATCACCAAAGAATTAAATTGTGTGGTTCTAATGTATTCTGGTTTCTGTATACTACAGGATATTCAGTCGGGAAATGTGATTGGACGTGGCACTGAGCGTGGAGGATTATACTACGTGGATGACGTGGCTCAACAGGGGAAAGCTGCTCTATCTCGCGGGACAGTTGAGGGGCAACAGTGGTTATGGCATCGGCGTCTAGGCCACCCATCGACAGGTTACCTAAAATTACTATTTCCAGATCTCTTTTCTAATAGTAATTGTGTAGCCTGTGAAACATGTCTGTTAGCCAAGAGTCATAGGCAGTCATATCCGCCGTCCAATACCCGAGTTAAAACACCTTTTTCATTAGTTCATTCTGATGTCTGGGGACCAGCTCCAAAGTCTGGGTCACATCTGCATACTCATGGTTTTAAATATTTTCTCCTATTCATTGATGATTGCACCCGATATACTCATGTGTATTTTTTAAAACAAAAGTCTGAGGTGGCATCAAAATTTGTGGAATTTTACAACATGGTAAAAACCCAATTTCAAACATCAATCCAAGTTCTTCGATCTGACAATGGTGGAGAATATGTGAATGCTACACTCAAACAGTTTTTTATTGATAAAGGCATGATCCATCAAACCACATGTCCACACACACCTCAACAAAATGGTGTCGCGGAACGAAAAAACCGCATCATTTTAGAAATGACACGAGCCATGATTTTAGAGTCCAAAGTTCCTACGTCATTCTGGCCAGAGGCAGTAGCTTCGTCAGTCTATCTAATAAACCGACTTCCAACAAAAATTTTGAATCTTCAAACTCCCTTAGCTGAATTGTCAAAACATGCTAGTAGTCCTCCTCCGTCCGCACTTCCGCCTCGAGTCTTTGGTTGTTCAGTTTTCGTTCACATTCCAAAAATTGACCGTACCAAATTTGATCCATGTTCTGTCAAGTGTGTCTTTGTGGGGTATGGGATTCATCAGAAGGGTTACCGATGTTATCATCCATCCACTCGTCGTCTTTACACGACCATGGACTGTGATTTTGTGGAATCCGAGTTCTTTTACTCCTCCCAACCCAGTGGTCAGGGGGAGAATCCTATTCAGTCAGACCCACTGTGTTGGATCTCTAGTCCATTTAGTTCTGATTCAGTCCCAAAAGAGATACTACCTGAGCCCAACTTTCCCACCGAGCCCAGCTATCCCGGAGGCCAGAATCCCCGCGAGTCGGAGCCATCGTCAAGTATTCCGTTGGATATCCCTGAGGTAACCTCTCCTTCTGATGATGTTATAGTTTCTAGCTCATCTGGTAATGTGTATACAGATTCACCAGAACGGCCTGTACATAAATTAGACCATGAGACAGATATTTCTTCTAGACATGAAGAGGTCCCTGAGAGACGTACACTGCCACCTAGGAGTACACGAGGAGTCTTGCCTCGTCAGTATGATCAGTACTATGTGTCACCACAGTCCAAATATCCCGTGGCAAACTTAGCGAGGGGGAGTCTGGGCCCAATTGCCAAGGCTTTTTCCGCTGCAGTGTATGCTGACAGGCTACCAAGCAATGTACAGGAGGCTCTGGAACAAAAAGAATGGCGGGATGCTATGAAGTTAGAGATGGGAGCACTTGAGAAGAATGAAACATGGGATAGGGTTGTTCTGCCTGCTGGGAAGAGACCTGTTGGATGTCGTTGGGTATTCACCATCAAGCATAGGGCAGATGGAACTATCGAGAGGTACAAGGCGAGATTGGTAGCAAAGGGCTATACACAGACATATGGCGTTGATTATGATGAAACCTTCTCGCCAGTTGCCAAAATTGATACAATTCGTATTTTGTTCTCAGTAGCTGCCAACAGAAATTGGCCACTACATCAGTTTGATGTGAAGAATGCATTTCTTCACGGAGATTTAAAGGAAGAGGTGTACATGGAGCCCCCGCCCGGTTTCTCAGGAAAGTTTCATGACAGACATGTGTGTCGATTGAGGAAAGCATTATATGGACTTAAGCAGTCACCGCGAGCATGGTTTGGCAGGTTCACAGTGGTCATGAAGAAATATGGATATCGCCAAAGTAACTCTGATCACACCCTGTTCATCAAGAGGAGGCAAGGACGAGTAACTTGTTTGATAATCTACGTTGATGACATGATTATCACTGGTGACGATGCTGATGAGATTGTACGTCTCAAGAAAAATTTATTCCACGAGTTCGAGATGAAGGATTTGGGGAATCTGAAATACTTTCTTGGAATTGAAGTTCTGAGGTCGCCAAGAGGGATCTTCATTTCACAACGGAAGTATGTGTTGGATCTACTTGCAGAGACAGGGATGGTAAATTGTAAACCAGCAGAAACTCCAATCGTTGTGAATCACGGTTTACAAATAGTCGAGGGAGCAGAACTAACTGATCGTCAGAGATATCAACACCTGATTGGCAAGTTAATCTATTTATCTCATACGCGACCTGATATTGCATATGCAGTAGGTGTATTGAGTCAGTTCATGCATCGACCCCAGATTGATCATATGGAGGCTGCTCTGAGAGTTGTACGATATCTCAAAGGGACTCCAGGCAGAGGAGTCTTATTTCAGAAAAATGGGCACTTGGATGTGGAAGCCTACACAGATGCTAGTTGGGCAGGTAGTCCCGATGATAGAAGATCCACAGCTGGATACTTCACCTTTGTTGGAGGAAATCTGGTGACGTGGAAAAGTAAGAAACAGAAGGTTGTGGCTCTATCCAGTGCTGAAGCAGAATTCCGAGGGATTGCTAGAGGATTGCAAGAGGTCCTTTGGGTGAGAAAAGTGTTAGCTGATATTGGTTTTTCGGTAAAAAAGACTTGTCGCTTGATGTGCGATAATAAAGCAGCAATCAGCATTTCTGAAAATCCGGTGCAGCATGATCGCACTAAGCATGTGGAGATCGACCGACATTTTATCAAAGAGAAACTGGAGACACAAATTGTAGAATTTCCATTTGTGCGATCAGAAGATCAATTGGCAGATGTTATGACTAAGGCAGTAATTGGCAAAGTGTTTGAAGATGTAATGTGCAAGCTAAATGTGTGTGATCCCACGATTTAGCTTGAGGGGGAGTGTTGGAATTATGTGCCATATGTTTCTCCCACCAAATCCTCCATCAATCATGGTCCGTAATTGGTGGATTGATTTATGGCCATATGTACCTTCAACAATCTATATATGTAATCAGATTGATAAATGAAAAATAAGAGGAACAGAAGAATTATTCGTTACTTTCCAAGTTCTGATACCAATTGTTAGACAATTTGATGGATCAAATTATTTTATCATACCTGTATCTATGATAATGTGTAAAAATTGATTCTCTCTCTTCTTCCTTTCCTTAATCTTTTTCTTCAATGGTTCAAATAACCTTTCATAAGTTTTTAAAACTTATATATTCTTTCACCAGCCATTACGTTGATTCATTTTAAAAGAGAGAGGGAAATAGTCTTTCACTCATTTAAGATCTCGTTGTTTAATACCCAATAATTATCATCTTGAGTCCATTTCACGAGACTCAAACTACTGTTAAATATTGTGTCAAGCTTGTCCGATTGGTTGCCTTGAATGGTCGGTCTAAATCACAAATGACCCTGACATTTGAATTCCTCTCATGAAATCCCTAGGCGGTCCCGGTCCAATTTGAGGAACTAAACTTATACATCAGAATGTAGATGATAGGAGGCGATTTTCACCTTTTCTTCTTATATACATTTTACAAGCATCTAATGTATGGAGTACTGATAAAAATGGATTCCAGATTTAGTGATGACTGTTTTAATTTAGCAGAACATGATTGTATGTGTGACCAGATCGAAAAGCAGGTCATTGAGTTCTGTTAGAACTTAGAAAGCCTTGGTAATGGCTTGCGGGGTTATTTAGAGGAGCAACAAATGTATATACATTAGACAAGTTCCTAATATACCCTCTTGGAGTTGCAACCTCATGTACTTGGCTCTACAAAACCAGCAGGACCCCATTGATCTGATGCCAGCACTGCTGTGAACCAGAAGGTACATCTGTTCTATGTATGTAAGTCCTCATTATTCGTAGGGTGTAGTGTATTTTTGATGCTCTTGACTCTTCTTTTTAGAACCAATGCCATCTGATCGGCATTTGCTTCATAGTAATAAGGTAGGTATATATCACCATGAATCTGGAGCGCAATGATCTACAATACTTGTCAAACGGTTTTACATATATAATGCATTACATTTTTAACCACTAGTTTTCTAACAAACCTCTTAGCAGTAAATAAACAGTGTGTTTCTGAACACACTACGTCAACAGGTAGAGTATAACCAGCATTCCTACAAGTGCAGTCATGAAATAAGATGCAAGGGACGCCTTGATGGTAGAGTTCACTGAAGGCGGTCCCCAGGAGAAACCACCCCAGTCATCACCTTCCTCTTTTCCACCATCCTTGTTGCCATTTTCTTCTGGTGAAGGTGCAGGATTTGGAGCCTCCTCATGATCTCCTCCTGCAGGGTGCACCATAACTCGTACCACCAGCTTTTGGCCTGCTTTGCAGTGACCAGGTTGCCCACTGATGAAGTAAAAGAACCCATGTCGATCAAACCGGAAAGTTGTGTTCCCATCATCATATCTAGAAATTGGGTTTGAAATGATACAGTTCTCGTAATCTGTAGAGTTCACTACTAAAACGGAGTCCCTTCTGTACATGAAATCTGACACAGAAAACCAAGTTTTGTTAAGAAACAACCTTTTAAACAGTAGCAGATAAGGCATGAATGATTTGTGCAGCCACAGTCTTTGTTAATTGCTTGAAACCATTCAGCAGTTCATGGTTTCTAATCAGGACCAGAAAAAGAATTAACATCTATAGATATACTAGAGTAGGCTGCTAACACAGAAAGAGAAAATTCCCAGAATTCCTACTACTTGCATAATTGCATGCCATCACCTGATAAATTTGGATGGCACTTCTCTAGTAGAAAAATGAACAGCTAAATATCGACTTACAGAGTGAATCACCAACATGGAACCTACGTTTAGTGGCCCACTTATCATAGGTCTCGGTATCATTTCCAGTTGGTTTGATCCAACCAATCTTCCCACCAACTGGGAACTGATATGAAGACACAAAGGAGACAGCAAATATTGAGATCAGAACTACAGGAATCAAAGCAAGGTTGTGAACGTGTCTGATAATTGAAGATGAAGCCATTTGGGTACTCCCTAAGTGAACTTTGTTCCAAGACCACAGGAAGAAAGCCAAACTTGAGAAGGAAAATGAATTTAACGGGCACTGATTACGAAGAAATTAGCGAAAGACATTGGCAGTTAAGTCAGTTACTTTCTCACGTGGGGCTCATTGGCCTTTTGATCGATAGTGCGATTCATGGCCAGGTAGTTAAGCGCACATACCGGAACACGTTCTTCACGTTTTACCCACGAACTGTCCTGTTCATGTTTCTTGGTAAATTTACTAAATTAAGAGACAACATATGACATGACACTTGTAAGAAAATCAATTCAACTAGATAAGACAATTTTTTTCTTTCATAGATTATATTGCGTGGCCTCAAGCTAACTGTTGCTTTCTTAAATGTGGATATCAAACAGCCCATCCAAGGAATAAATGAGGGTGATTCACTCGATCAACTTGAATATTGAGATTGTATACATCACCAAATCATTTTATCTTACAGGTTAAAGAATATGTATAACATACATAGTTTAGAATAGTCGTGTATAGAAGTGGGTATGGACTTGTTTAGTTAAATTTCAGCTTAATGTTTTTTTAAACATTTACTTCCATACTTAATTCAGGGTCTTATTTCAAACATAAATTTGATTCATTATAAAAATTTTAAATTTAAATCTAGTTTATGAGCTCGTATTTTAAAAAGATTTTAATATTATACAAAATATAAATCATTTATTAAAATAAAATTTTATTAACTTATTTAAAAACAAAAATATAATCCCTTACAATAATGTATACAAATTATTAATTATAATTCATAGCAAAATTAAATTGGACAGACAATGATAACAAATCATAATTTTGATAAGATTTCATAATGTAATATAACATAAATATTATTAAAATAAAATAAATATTGTACAAAAATTGTAAGTTAAAGGAATTTGACATTTTAATCCGTAATTTTAGAGAAATTTTTAGAATTAATCCGAACTCTATTTTTTTAGCATTTCAATACATGAACTCTCAATTTATATTAAATAAAGCCCGACATAGGAGCAATGAAAAACTAATTTTTACAATTTCTCTATCTAATCTCTTTAAATAACTTTAAATATCTTGAAAATGTGCATAAAAATAAAAGGTTGAAAGGATTCAAATTTTTGCATAATTTTTCTTTTACTATCAATCACAACTTGTCCATATGTTCTATTTCTAATAGTATCCACTATCCATAGAAAAAGGATTTAAGACTTAAAAGGAAAAAGGCAGGAGTGTTAACTCTTTTATATCTTTTTTTCTATTTATAAAAAAGGAACTAGGGTTTCTTTCTTATTAAAAATAAATTTTCTATTTATAATTAAAGTCTAACTCTATTTAAAATTAAAATTATAATTTAATGAAATCAAATATCTTATATTAGATTCCTAAAATTTCTCAAACTTTATAATTAAGTACAAATTAATTTAAATTGAAAATTTCTCTTTCTAATTGCTTTTTTATGTGTGATATAAATGATTATAATTATAATTGTAATTCATAATTAAAACTATATAAATTAAAACTCCTTTTAATTTATCTTTAGTTATATAATTAAATAATTTATAATCATAGATTAAGATTGAAGTATAGCAATATGTTATGACCACTTAAATATTATGAATGTCAAAGTAATTGGACTCAACCTGTCCATATATGGATGTGGTGTACAATTTAATCTTTTTTATCATCTAATGTTCTAATTGAATATAGAGTATGGATTTAGTTTTTGCTATATCAAATCAAATCATGTTCGTTCTTACTAATTAATAATTGATATTTGAAAACACCTTCAAAGACTCGATTTACTTTGGCTAAAGAATTCCTTAGATTACTACTAATCAAGGACAACAGAACATTATCTCTGTGATTGAAGGGTGCAACACAAGAACTTCCTAGGAGGTCATCCATCCTATTACTACTCTCGTCCAAGTACATTTAACTTTGAAGTTCTGATGGGATTCGATGCAATATAACATTATCTCTAATTACTATAGAGTGACCACTGATTTATTGACTTATCTATCTCTATATGATTCATACTATATCCAAGCATTACCAACTACGCTATCTTAAAAAGATTAGTTCATAAGTATCATCAAAATATAATAATTTTTACATAAGATGCTTTTGTAATATCAAGTCTAAGTATTAATTGTACAATCGTCATAGTGAGAAAATCAATAGAAAAATAAGTAATATTCCATTTGAGATCCTTATACTAGGATCAATTTAGTGAACTTATTCTCTAATAATGATCTATACATTTATTTAAGTATCTTTATAATTTAATTTATGAGATCAATTACTTTCCTCATAGGAAAGAAACCTAAAGTTTGCTAGTTTTACTATTTCATCAATTTCCTACGTTGATGAAACTACAACTAGGAATAATGCTTGAATGTAAATTGAATATCATAATTATGATCTCATCATAACTTCAATAATACAATAATTATTTCAAAAATTTTACCTTTAGTATTAAAATACCAAGTATAATTAACAACATAAATAAAGATAAATAGTGCCTCTAATTAATTACGTCACAAAATCTACAACCAACCAATTGCTTATAGGGTATATACCAATAATCTTCCACTTTCACTAAGCCAATCACTTAAGTATCTTATGCCATCTCTTTATATGATCACCACGCTACTGCTAAGACAATGGTTCAGTAAAAGAATTCTACGAGATTCTCTATAGTAAGCACTTGTTAAAATCATACTACTCTCGTCTTAATTGTTATTATAACTAAGAGGGACTATCTAAGTATAAATTTGGATCTTTGATGAAACCTTAACTCTTTTTGCATGCACAATGGCTTTGATGTTTTATAGTACATTACTGTTTCAATAATGCAAAAAACTATATCAAATTTATTAAATAACTTATTGATTTAAATAATTATCTCCACTAAATGAAAAATGTAATATGGCTTGATTAATAATTAATGCTATGTTGGAACCTTTCCAATCTCAAAATAATATTGTTCTAAGTAAAATATTCTTTGATCAAGATTTACTTGTAAAGTTAATATCTATATGATCTTAAACTTAAATATTAACTCATGAAATTAATAGGAAAGTAAGTATGTTAAGTACAAAAGTCTATACACTCCTAATATCATATACATCACAGTTTGTTGCTTACAATATTCTCTTTTGATACTCTTTACTAGTTTCTTAGGATATACTTCATATAGTTTTAATTAAGTAGCATTATCTAGTCATTGTAACTTATTACTCAAATAATGTGATAGATTATCACATTATTTGAGTTATAAATTACCTTTTATGTGGCCCAGAGATAGATCAAAAAATAGGAAAGGTAATAACATTATAGATTAACTTTTGCATTTAAAAGTTTTTTGTTTTCTTTTGAACAATTGCTTTTATATTACCTTACAATGTCTTTTTGCTCAAAAAGAGTGTTTTGAAATAAATAAGTTGTTAAGGAAATTGATTCACATTGGTATAGTTCTGAAATGACCTATACAACACTAAATTACTATTTCTAATTCACTTTTAGTTATAGTTGTCAATATTTGGAAATTTGACAACACCAAGAGTATGGTTTGTTGTACATCATAAGATTTGGTAACCATAACAACAGTTATCATAATTCATATTAAGGTCTATGTAATTGCGTAATCTTCTTACACTACAGTAATTACTTAGAAGCCTAAAAAGTTTTGCTAACTTTAACCCTTTTGTAGAAGTTATCTTTTAGTGGAAAACAAATATAATTTGCTAATGTAAATGTATCACTGAGATTACGATAGATATATGTATTACACACACAAGAATAACCTGTTTCTTTCCTACCATAAGATCTTTCTTTATTATCTATTTTCACCTAACATGGGAACATCTTTATACAATTCTCTTCCAAGTTATTATTGTTGGTATACATCTTACAACCAATTAGTTGGTTGTAGATTTTGTGACATAATTAATTAAAGACATTATTTTTATTTACATATTTTTAATTATATTTGATATTTATAAAATTCTTGAAATTATTATTTTGCAATTGAAATTGTGACAAGATTATAATTATGGGTTTTGATTTTTATTTATGTATTATTCCTAAATTTTTCCTAGTTATAGTTTCATCAAGACAAGATATTAATGAACTAATAAAACTAGTATATATTATGTTTTTTTCTCATGGAAAAAATTATTGATCTCATAAAATAAAGGATAAAAATACTTAAACAAATGCATGTTGACTCTATTATGAAGATCCCAATATGTTTATGGATTTCCTCATTATAATGATTGTATAATTGATCTTCAGGCTTGAGATTACTAAAGTATCTCATGTACGAATTACCATGCTTTGATGTTATGAACTATTCTATTTAGGGTATCTCAGTCAGGAGTGATTAGATTTAGTATGAACCATATGGAGATAGTTGAGTAATTCAATAAAGGACTTGTCACTCTATAGTAAATAGAGAGAATGTTTTGTTGTTCTTTATTAGTAGTGATTTAAGGAATTCCTTGCTTAGAGTAAATTGAAATTTGAAAATGTGTTTTACATATCAATTATAAGTCTATTACTAATAGAAAAAATAAACGTAATTGGATTTAATAAAATAGATATTAAATCCATATTTAATGTCTATTTTGAACATTTGATGATGAAATGATTAAATTATACACCATAACCATACATGAAGAGATTGAATCAACCCACTTTAACATTAGTAATATTTAGTCATCAATCTTAATTTATGATTATAAATTGTTTAATTAAATAATTAAAGATAAATTAAAAGGAGTTTTAATTTATCTAATTCTAATTATAATTTATAATCATTGCCAATATATTAGGAACCTAATGAATAATATATAAAATAACAGTTAAAAAAAGATATATATAATTTAAATTAACTTGAACTTAATTATAAAAAAAGATGTATATAATTTAAATTAACTTGAACTTAATTATAAAAAAAGATATATATAATTTAAATTAACTTGAATTTAATTACAAAGTTTGATAAACTTCAAACTTTGTAATTAAATAATTTTTAATATTTGATCGAGAAACTGTAAAAATTATTTTTCACCGTGTCTGTGATTGGATCGTGATTAGTTTAATAACAGTGATGTCAGAACCTTTTTCAATTGTTTAACTAGCTTGATTAAAGTTGCTTGATTGTTATTGATTTGATAAAAGTAAGGCTTAATATTTAATTAATTAAAGAAATTTCCTAATAAAGATTATGACATTATTTGACTAGGATTTTTATTTCATGCATTTTACCTTGTTTTATTATTTTCTAAAAAACTCGCATGCCCCATTTTTATTTTTTTACTTTTGGAAATTGGCTATGCCTTCTATATGTATTTGTAAATAAGGTTTTGGTTTTGTTTTTGAAATGATACACACCTCTGTTTATATGAATTTTCTTCAAATTAGGTTTAAAAAAAATTCCAATCACATTATTTGGTATGATAATTGGTCCTCGTTGGGATTATTATCTGATCAGGGGATGACTGGCTTGAGGAGTGTAATAGGTGATAACATTAAAGTGAAGGAACCCCTAATTATCTAGAACCAAATTATATCTAATTTCCACACAAGCAACAAAAATAGGATGAGACTAAATAGCATGGAGGCATCACCAATCATGAATATTCACTAATCATACATGTAGGGACTTAATGAGAGAACACTTACCTCAAGTTGCATAGTACAATTTGGTGTTGTATGAACATGCACGTCCTAGAGCCTCTATCACCTTGTAGTTCCTAATCTGGGGTAAACTCAACACCAAAGATAGGATGAGACAATACAAGAATATTATGGAACCATGTGTCCTCTGTGAAATAGAACCTAAAACAGTGGACCATATTTTCTTTGAATGAAATTATGTAGGAACTGTGAAGAACAGAGTAAAAAATATAAGGCTTGATACAAACTCAAGACTCTTGTATCATTAATATAGAAGAAATTACATAAGGAAACATTCTTAGGAATAAATAGAAAATTACACACTAAAGTGGGAGGTCATAGTCTCACTAATATAGATATTTTCTATTATATAATATACATTACAAGAAAAATGGAGTTTAGCGATGGAAATTACCAATAGAATTTGGACATATTCTGTCGATAACCTCATTTAAAGACTGAATTTACAGATGAAAAAAGTCGTCGAAGATACGGTAAATTTACCAATAGAAATTATACTGTTGGTAAATTTACCTACAGAATTATTGACGGTATAAAATAAAAATTTTTCTGTCAGAAAATTACCAACAGAATTGCTATTCGGTCGGTAATTAGCGACGAAAAAAAATTTCGTCGCTAAATTCAATATTTTACCAACGGAAATTTTTTTTGTCGGTAAATTTGCTAAAAACTATTTTTTAAAATTTACCTACAAAGTGTCTAGTTTCTGTAGAAGTTACCTTGAAGATAACTTCATTATTTCAAGTAAAAGAATTGAAATAATGAAATTCATACTAAAAAAGAACCGAAAATAAAGAACTGAAATTATTTTTTTAAAGAACAGAAATTTCATCAAACACCTTATATGTATCAGAAATTTATTCCAATATCACAACTAAAATCACGTTTTGTCCCTTCTATAACTAATATTTATACCTTAAAGTTATTTTCCAATCATAAAATACACAAATAAACGAAAGTAATAAATACTCAAATTAACTTTCATCCAATATACAAAATAACACAATAGTAGTTGCAAAAATACCTCCACCGAAGGACACGATGACAATGGCTAGAGAAGACAACGCCGACGCACAGAAAAGGAGTCCACAATAGAGAAATGGGCTCTAAGAAAACCAAAGAGGAGACACAGGAAGAAGGCAGAAGAAGAAAGGAAGAAGAATACATAAGTGGGAGGGAGATGTCGGAATTAAAAAAAAATTTATCGACGGAATTACCGACGGCAATTTCTGTAGGTAAATTCAAAAACTTTTTATTCCGCCAATAATTATCGTCTTTTTACCGACGGAATGAAAATTTTCTTCGTTAAATCTATTTACCGACGGAATTTACCTACGAAATTTTCCGTAGGTAAATTTTAAAAATTTTATTCCGCCAAAAATTACGTCCATATTTAACGATGGTATTTTTTCGTCGCTAACTTTCGTTACTAATTTGCCGCGATGAATTCCCTCCAAATTTAGCGACGAGTGTTAGTACCATCGCTAAATTACTCAATTTTAGCGACAGAAATATGCTTTCCATCGCTAATTTCTAACGGTATATTTTTTGTCAGTAATTTTTCGTTGCTAACTTGTAGTGATTACCGACGCCTATATTTTTTCGTTGCTAAACTTCATCGCTAATTTTACCGTGACGAATTCTCTCCAAATTTAGTGACGAGTAGTAGTACGGTCGCTAAATCACTCAATTTTAGAACGATAAAGTTTTTAAACTATCTGAATAACATTGGTCATTAACTTACATGAGCTCATTTAGAGTTATATAAAAAATATATAAGAACGAGCCTTTACTGGAAAGTCATCCTTTGGAAGGCTGAAGGGGTCATACTATATGGATGGAAGATGATAATTCGATTTTAACAAGTGGCATGGACCAATGGACTAGATGATCAAGCTTTACCTATAGATTCTAGCTCAACTTTTAAGATAGAGTTATAGATAATGAATATGTACATGAACTATGGAAGAATATGTTCTATTATCAGCATCCATAGAACCATATCTAGATTTGATCTGTAACCATTATATGTGTATATT
>JANTPM010000004.1:5097842-5112643 GCA_025434745.1 Erythroxylum divaricatum | reverse complement strand
ATAATAATAATAATAATAATAATAATAATAATAATAATAATAATAATAATAATAATAATAATAATAATAATAATAGGATAAAAGAGTTTTCAAGAAATAACTCTATTCTTGGAATAGCTAAAGACACCCTTTGATGATCTTTAGCTATTCCTAAAAATTGAGGAATACCTAATCTTAGGATTAGGTATTCTGACATTTTTGTCTAACCAAACAAAGGAATATGAAAGTTTTAGGAATATATCAGGAATAGAATTCCTATTCCTGTGAACCAAACATGCCATTATAATTAAAGAAGATGATTTTTATTTAAATTCAACAGTGATCTTTTGTGATGAAAATTCTAGAGCAAAGTACTTAGCATTTGAATGGAAAGCCCTTAGTACTTTAAAGATGAAAGTCGAGTATGTCACTTGATAAACAAAGCTTGAAACAAATCTCCATTTGGGCTTATTAACTTTTCATTATCAATATGACGCAAGTGCTTGTACATTTGGTAGAAGGGTTCCTTACCTAAGATTCTGGAGCTCACCCATGACTTGCCCTTTTCCTTTACTCTTAACCTATTTACTCAACTTTTCTAGACAAAGCTAATACACAGTAGACAAGTTTTTATAATAGTGAGTGAAAATATCTACTTCGCCAAAAAAAGCCCTCCCAAGGATTTTCTGCTCCTATGTTACTTGCATTTATCAATTTAGAACTCTTGACTATATCTTCTTTTGTCCACAGTTATCAAAGGACGAGCTATTATAAACCCGGAGTTGGAAACTGTACGTGCCTAATTAATGCATCACATGTTCTTATTATTCTACTCTTGTACATATTTATGAGCATTTATTTCATGCGTTAATCTGGCTAGCACATTTTCCAAATAAATGAGATACATATAAACTAAATGGATGGATGCTTAATACAAAATAAGTAGAGAGTAACGAAAACAGATAATCTAAACTCATATGCTTGTTACCTCTATAATTGGAGCACCAAATTAACAGTTGCATTGACTCTCAAACCTATTGATATTCACGTATTGTCTAAAGCGGACTATAATGAACCAATCCCATGAATTGACTTTGTCTTAGATACCATATCAGTTGATAAACAAACTTTCTTACATTGATTGTCCAACTTCGATATCCAATGTGTTTATCGTATGAATATGTGAACTTTCACCATTTGTAGAAATGTATTACAATGAGGTTGTTTCATTTTCACCATTTGTAAAAGATAAGTTTCATTTTCACTTATTGAAAAAGAACAATACTAAATTTGAGATTTCCAAGTGAACTTTAGAAGTAAACCTATATTCCAAAGTAAGATTGAACTATTATACATCATAAATGTTTCTCTTCTTTTATCTCTTCAATTATTTATGTTGCTCTTGAACAATTATTTCACATTTACTATATATGTTTTAGTGAACTCTTCAATGTTGGCAAACATTATGTTTTGTAAATTTATCATACCAAATTTTAAACTAATGTTGAGAATATATTTTACCAAGTTCCGAACTAATTTCTCGAATCTAGTGTGTTTGCTTTGAAATTATTTTCAATAATATTTACGTGTTGTATTTATTTGCAGAGTTTGATAGAATGAACAGGTGCAAACTTGTTTATACAGGTACTAGACAGCTGTATATACTCTGAACATGTCACGAGGGAGAATCAGGGTGTTACCTTTTTTTCAAGTTTCATGTTTTCATCTGCATATACTTTAGTACATTTCCTTACTCAATGACAGAACATGTATACCCTTATAAATGACAAAGCATGTACATTTCCTTATTTACTCACTTCAGCCCTCCTGCATATACTTTAATACATTTCCTTATAAATGACAGAACATGTATATCCTTATAAATGATAGAACATGTACAGTTCCTTATTTACTCACTTCAGCCCTCCTGCATATACTTTAGTACATTTCCTTATAAATGACAGAACATGTATACCCTTATAAATGATAGAACATGTACATTTCCTTATTTTGGTTCACTGCCCTTTTATATGCTAATTATCACCAATGCGTTTACAAGAGAGGCACATAATGGCATAGTACTTACATATGAGTACTATAAACTGAAAATAGGGGCTACTGCAACTTCGAATTGAGAGTGAAAATAAAAAGTACAATGAAAGTAAATGAAACATCTAGGAATTGAAACAAACACATAAATCAAACTAATAGGTTTCTAGAAGTCACTTGTAGTGTTTAGGAATTTAATTCTTCAACATTAAGCTTGAATCTTTCTTGGTCATTATTTGCTTTCTTAATAAACTTTATCTTAAACAATATTTTCTTGTTGTCTTTCAAGTGAATAGTCAAATGCATTTGGTTTTGAATAACTTCTTGTCATTATTGAATTGTTGATAATTGACTATAAACAATTCCATTATTCACCCCACTTGCTTTGTTAGCTCTTTGATTCTTTAATCTATAGTGTGAATGAACCATTGTTTTTTTCATTTTGATAAAATTTAACTTTTTTCCTTTACTCAATACTCAACCAAGTGTCAGTAGAAAAGCGTGATGAGCTTACATAATGAGATTTGGATCCAATTGCCACTATTATGAATTTAGCCATAATTTTATTAGATCTAATTGCCATCCAAACATTGAACTACTATAACAACTATACTTTGTTAGATTTGAACAGATTGGTTAGCGAGGAGAAACAAGAATTCTGAATCATTTATTGAGAGCATGTCAGTTTTTGTTGTTTTCTTTAAGAATGGTTGATGCATACATACTTTGAAATCTAATGTCAAATTGAATGCAGGTGATTCACATACGACCTGGTCATCCTAAGAAGAAGAATAAGGCTGCACTAAGCAACTTAGTACTGACAAAACTGCAGTCGCGATACCATCAACTTCTTGGAAGCATAGTTAATGAGCCATCTGCTCATACACAGCCACAAAATCATACACTTGCACGTTGTGAGCGTACTCCAACACCAAGAGAAGTCACATCTATGACTATTACTCATCCTAAAGATAAGTATGAACAAATTATGAACATGCGATGCAATATTAATTCTCCATCTGCTTCTCAAGAGATGCCTTTAGCTTCAGATTACCAAACACTAGTAAATCAGATTATTATTCCCCATATGGGATCTTCTTTTGCAAGCACTGAAGGTTTGATCTCTCACATTACATTAGTGAAATTTATTAAGTTTAATTATTTTACTTATCTAACCAATTAAGATTATGTTGTATGCTCATTATAAGTTATTCCTTTGCTATTTTAGGATCCACGACTGATCTAAAAAAATAAGGGGTGTCACAAAAGGACACGGATTGGCAAAGATTAACAAGGCGATAGGTAAGAGAATGGAGATAGAGATCTCCACTGCTGAAGGACGACTAACCAACTCCGTACAATCTGCCAAATTCTCGAGTGAGATTGGTATGGTATCTCGAACTTCCTTACCTGTAAGAACAAAATGGAAAAACATTACTAATGTGGAGTTGGACATTACATTTGATAAGTTAGACATAAGTATTATAAACCTATCTATTTTGTATGTGTTTTCCATTTGCCAAAAGCTTTGACCAATAATTTATACTTTTTTGAAGTAAAAGTTGGAAGTGAAGGGATTGAGGACTGACAACGAAATACATGCTACTGTGCAGAAGTTTCTTACTTTAAGGTCTAAAGATCAAAGATATAGTTTAAAAAAGCATTTTACCAAGCACAGAAAGGATGTTAAGCCGCATAATGTCACAGTGGCAGAGTGGACGGATTTATGCGAATATTGGGAGCAATCATCTACAAAGGTTAGTTTTTTTAATCAAAAAACTTAATTTCACTACTTTTTGACAACTGATTATATTTTAGTATTTATGAATTGTAATTTATAGATGTTATAATAGATTTTGTTACATGTAAGATTAGGAAAAAAGTCAAAAAGCAAAATTGGCTAAGAGTCAGGTCAAATGTCAACCAAACTCTGGCTCTAAAGCCTTTGTAGCGATACGGCATGAGATTGTGAGTTATTATCTTTTTAATTACATTTTGTTTTTATTTACATGCCAAATTTTATAATAAATATTACTATTTTTATATTTCTTACAATAGAGTGATAGAGATGGAGAAGAGTGACCGAATGAAGTTAAGGTATCACACTCATTACGATGAAAGTAAAGGTCAATGGACAACTATCGAATGCAAAGAAAAATGGGTGAGTACATAGTTCATTTACAAATATTTCTTATATGAGATTGTGTATGTAATTAATTCTTTACTTTTTCAAGACTTAATGTGTCACGAATTGACACATTCAATAGAATAAGGTGATCCGATGATAGTGGATGAAGTGTGTGATAAAGTCTTGGGCATTAGATCAGATTACATTGTTGGCATGGAAATGGGGCCTTGACCACAAGGGAAGGCTTCGGTCAGAAAGAGACTTCGAGATGAATTAGAGGAGTCGAAGAAGGTTAATGAGAGGTTACAGTCTAAAGTCAATGAATTGACCAGAAAATTTGAAGAAATGCACGATAAATTAACTACCAAAGTCGAACAATAAAAAAAGGTCTTGAAACTTTTATGTTCTACACATAATATTCGTTTAGAATAAATAAGTACTCATATTGATATATTAAACACTTAAGACATATTGTATGTATTAATTACTATATTATGACATGTTTGGGAATTGTAATTAAATAATTCAATGTCTGCATATATTAAATTCTTGTTATACATGATTAATTATTCGCAAATTAATGATATACTCAACAAATTGAAGAATTATTAAATAAATAAATTCCATAAATAATATTAAATAGTTACAAAATAAAATAGATTTAATAAAATTTTAAGAAAATTAATTATTAAATCAGAATAATAATTAAATTAAAATTATTTTCGGATTATTGAAACAAAATAAAGGAACAAATAATTATTAAAATTTAAAACCATAGTCAGATGTAAAGAAAAATTCAAATTTAATTTTAATAATTCTCAAATTTAATTTTATTTTTGGATGAATAAAAAATTTAATTATTTAAAATTGAAAATTAATTAAAATAAAATTATTTTCAGATATTTACACAAATTAATTTACTAACAATCCGCGATGTTTATTCCCAAACGTCGCCGTCATATATTCCGCGACGTTTTCTAAACATCATATATAGTTTTAGAGTTTCCAAGACGTTTTCTTTAGACGTCACCGATTTCATTACCTTTTTATGACATTTTTCGAAACGTCCGTGAATCAGCATATTTTTTGCGACGTTTTTCATAAAATGTCACTGAAACCGTTTCCCTACCCCACCTTCAATGATGTTTTTTATGACATTTTTAAAAACGTCACAAATAACATTCTCCGACGTTTATTGACCATTTGAGACGTTTTTAAAACTTCATAGAAGGAGTATTTTTCTTATAGTGACACTTAGTAACTTCCAACTTGAAAAGATTGACATGTTTACCACATACTTTATATAGTATAAAGGAGGAAATTGAACGTTAATTTGTTTTCCTTCAGCTTTCTTCTTGCTAAGCCTAGCATTGATTATTAGTCCTTGTTCACATTGTTTATAATTTACATTTCCTATTTAAAAATTAACAATTAAGAACTTACATTTTTTAGGTGTTTTTTCTTGTTTCCACCTATAACACGAAGCTTGATATGAAGGGCAGTTATACCGAATTCTTGAATCATTCAAATCAGAAAATAGTCAGTATAGGCTAATACAATTGATACAAGTTGCAAATTGAGAAACAATGGAGAAGAATGAAATTGCAACTCATCCCTACAGTTAAGAGAACTAGGCATCAAAGGATGCCTGATAATATGTTATTTTCCAAGTAGGAAAAGATGGGGGAAAAGAAAGGCTATAGAAGGCAGTGAAAAATAAGGGAGAATTAGTGGTAAAGGGCTTTAAAGAAAAGCTTTATGGTCTAAAATTAGTTCAGAAATGTTTCATCAAAGGTAAAGGAATTTCAAAGTACACGAAGAAAATAGTCTAACTAAGATAATATGCCTCAAGTGCCTTAAAGAAAAGCAAGTGATTGGTACAGTGGAAGAAATATTCCCTTATTATGCCCCCTCAAGATGGAGGTGGAACAACGCCAATCTTAGTGGATAGGGAATGATGCCGAGGACTACTGAGGGGCTTAATGAGGAGGTCTGCGAGTTGCATGCTAGATGGGATATGAGATACACAAAGTGCACTAAAGGCAACAAGTTCATATACGAAATGATAGTCAATAAAAAGATGTTTTTTATGAGAATGAAAAATAGGGTTTCGGCATAAATATGTAATGCCAATGTTGTCAGATAGAATGTGAAGAGAAGATGATAGGGTGAAGCCAAGTTCCTTGATGATTTACTAGAGCCATAGAACTTCAGTAGCAGTGGAGACAATGGTACGGTATTCAGCTTCAGTGGAGGACTTTGCCACAAAACACTGCTTTCGAGAAGCCCATGAAATCATATTAGAGCCAAGGTAGGCAACAAAGGCACTGGTGGAGCAATAATCAATAGAATCACCTGCCCAGTCTACATCACAAAAGGTGGTGAGCGTGAGAGACGAAATTGGTGTGAGAATAATACCATATTGAATTGTGGATTTCAAATATCGTAGTATGCGCTTGAGGGCTTGAAGATGATCATCAGTGGAAGATTGAATATGTTGAGCTAGATGATTAACAAAGAAGGAAATGTTAGGCCATGTGAGTGCAAGATATTGGAGACTGCTAATCATGCTTCGAAAGGTGGAGCCATCAGCGGGGAAGGAAGAGCTGCCAAGGTTAGCAGACAACGACATTGGGGTAGAGGTTGGCTTGGCACAGTCATCGAGAACTTATCCAAGCTATCACAGATGTAACCACGTTGGGAGAGAAGAGGCCCTGTTTGCATGGAAGAAGCTCCAACTCGAGAAAATATTGAGGCATGCTGAGGTCTTTGAGAGAAAATTCTCAAGACAAGGCCGACGTAAATTTGTCAAGAAAAGTGGGATAGTTCCTAGTTAAAAGGAGATCATCAACATAAACTAAGAAGTAAGCAAGAGTACACCATGATTGTAGATAAATAGGGAAGGATCTGTGAGAGCATTAATAAAACCAAAGGAAAGGAGAAATGTGCGAAGAGAGTGGTACCTTGCACATGGGGCCTGTTTAAGCCCATAAAGGGGCAAAGTTTGCGTATGTAATGAAGGAAGTCTGGATGAAGAAACCTAGGAGGGTGATGCATGTAGATGTTGTCAGACAGTGAACCATGTAAAAACACATTATTAACATCCATTTGTTGTAGATTCCAGCTAAGGGAAAGAGCTATGGTGAGAACCAACTTGATGGTATGTGGTTTAATGACAGGGTTGTAAGTCTCACGGTAGTCAATGCCAGCATGTTGATGGAAGCTTGGCCACTAGACAGGCCTTGTACCTGAAAATAGAACCGTTAGGGTGTCTTTTAATACAGAAGATCCATTTGTTACCGATAATATTGAGGTGGGGTTGAGGAGGGACAAGGTCCTAAGTGCCATTCGAATATAGGGCATTGTTCTCATCAGATATAGCTTGTTTCCAGTGAGGGACTTTGGCAGCTTGGCAGACACACATAGGTTAAATGTCACTGGGTAGTGGATAACGTGTAATAGAGAAAGTAGTTTTCAGTTTGAAGATACCAACTTTAGCACTAGTGGTCTTCAGGTGAGCACCAAGACAAGTGGGGGGAGGTTGTTCCGGGAGAGGGATGGCCATAGATGGTGATGAAGCCTGAGATTCAAGAGACATTGTAGTGGGAGAGGGTTCGGACCACATAAAGGGGGGGATGGGGAGGAAGAATGGGATGGGGATGGGGTGGGTTGAGCAGGGGAAGAGGTAGCAGCAGGAGGAATAATTGTGTGAGGCGATAATGGGTTAGGAGTAGGAGAGGGGGGAAATAGGGAATTGTTGGCATCATAAGTGGGTGCAAAGTTGTGAAAGGGATATTGGTCTTCAAGAAAGATAACGTGTCGAGAGTAAAGAAGCTTGTGGCAATGAAGATCATAGCTCAAATAAGCACTCTGTGAAGGGGAATATCCTAAGAAGACACAGGGATAAGATCATGGAGCAAGTTTGTGAGGTGAGTATGGTTTAAGCCACCGGAAACAGAGACAACCAAATGTACGTAATTTGTGATAGTTGGTAGTTCGACGAAACAAAACAGCAAAGCAGGAGGATTGATTTACGATGGGGGTGGGCATGCGATTAATGAGGTAAGCAGTAGTTTGAAGAGCAAATGACCAAAATCGAAAGGGAACATAGGCATAATGAAGGAGACGTGTTGTTTCAATGAGGTGGCGGTGTTTGCATTCAGTGATGCCATTATGTTCAGGGGTGTGTGGGGGTGTAATGAGATGAGCAATCCCATAGGTGGACAAGAATGGTCGAAGTTTGAGAAATTCACCACCATTATCAGTGAAGAGAGTTTGTATAGATGTGTTCAAGTGATTTTCAACTAGAGCTTTAAACTTAGTGAAAACAGTGAAAATATCTTATTTGTGTTTAATAGGATAAAGCCAAACATATCGGGAGAAATGATTGACAAATATAATGTAATATCGAAAATTATCTAAAGAAGGAAAGGGAGTAGGTCCCCATACATCAACATATAAAAGTTGTAAAGGACATTCACTGCGAAGAATGGACTGGAAAAACGGCAGCTTGTGACTTTTATTTTGAAGACAAGTAGTGCATAAGGAGGATGGTAGGTGTGAAGAGGATAGGTGATGAGCAGAGAGAACTTTATGGAGAGTGTGAGAACCAGGATGTCCAAGATGATGATGCCAACATGTAGGAGAGGGGGTTAAGGTAACAGTAAGAGCACGGGGTGGAGTGGAGTAGAGTTTGTAAACATGGTTGTCATTTTTCCTTGAAGCAGTGTCATTCCTGTTCCCAAAGCTTTCACCTTGAAACAAAAGGGAAACAATTCAACAGAAACATTATGATTATGACAAAGTTGAGAGACAGATAGTAACTTGTGATTAATCCATGGAACATAAAGGACGTTGGGCAATGTAAAGGATGTGTGAGAAGAGTGTAAAGTAGCAGTACCAGTATGGGATATAGGTAGGGTATTACCATTGGAAACATGAAGATGATCCGAACCTGGATATTCAGTGGTAAGAGAAAGATTGGAGAAATCATTGGTAATGTGATTGGAAGCACCGAAATCCAATAACCAGGGATCTTGCGAGGCTAACAAGTTAACAGCATGAGCAGTGGGTTTTGTATTAAAGGCAGGGGAATGATGGGTGACGTTGGGATTGTTGTCGATCTTGAAACAAAACTTGGAAATGTGACCATGCTTGCCATCCCATTGATAGACATCATTACATTTAGGAGTTGAGTGGTTTGGTGACGAGTTGGATTTAGGTTGATTTCCTTAAGCAGAAGATTTTAATTGATTACTATCAAAGGAAGAACGTTTGTGAACATAATGAGTAGACAAAATGTTGTCGGAAGGTTTGTCATCTTTTTGGAGCTGAAGTTCATGGTTAAGGAGTTGTTCATAAATCTAGTCGTAAGATAAGGGTGAGGGCTGTGCTCGTAAGACAGTGGCGATGTCCTTGAAGTCTGGTCCTAGACTAGATAAACAGTAGAGCACAAGATCGACATCATCAAGAGGATGACCAATCAGAGAAAGTTCATCGGCAATAACCTTGATGGACCTAAGGTACTCTGAAACAGAGGCAGCGCCTTTAGACATGGTGGAAAGCTTTTCCTTTAGATAAAGGACACGAAACCGAGAATGATTGGCAAAGGCAGTGCGAAGCTGGGTCAAAACTTCACAGGAAGAGGTGGCTTGCGAGATGATGGAGCGAGCATCATTATCGCAAGAGCCCAAAATAGACAAAAAGAGGAGTTGATCTTGTCATAACCAATGAATATAAACTAGGTTTTCAGTTTCTTTATCGTCAACGATACAGATGGGAGAGGGTGGTGGAATGGATCCAGTGATGTATCCTTGAAGGCCATAACTAATAAGGAGAGACTCCATCTGTTTAACCCAAGCGACATATTTATGAGGGTTGAGTTTAATAGGTATAAGAGAGGTGACATTGATGGCTACAAGTTCACCAAATGATGCGTTGATGGGATGATCTAGGTGGGAAAAATATCTGGTGAGGTTGAGGTTGAAGAAGCCATTTTGATAGAAAGAGTGGATCGAAGAAGGAGGTGCTCGTTGGAGCTTTTACGACTCTGATACTATATACAAAAACAAGACGAAAATGGAAAAAGGTAGCTCAATGTTATTAGTCTTGCTTCACATATATATACATAGATGAATGAAAATGATTGAAAATAGAAAGAGAGTATACAGTAAAGATATTTACAAGTATAATAAACAATATGCTCGTTCAGTTAGTCATTGTACAATGATGAGGTGCATGTGAATGGTACAGTGGACAAAATATTCCCTTATTATAGGCAACATGTTGAGCTACAAGCATGGCAACATATGGTGAAGACTCGTCTCTGTCATCTTTAACCTTCATTCCACTTGTTTCGAAAATCAGACATAGAAATAATAGTAACTTCATAAAATATAGTTAATGATTAAATGAAGAAAAGTGAGAACATGCGCCAATAACATTTCGAAGAACATCACAATTTTCAAATGGAATTATGTATTAGATAAGTCACAATAAATAGATTCACATATGCCCAAACAAGCTTTCATTCTTTTTAGTTACACAGAAAGATCAGTTACATATTCCCTTCTAGAAAGATCAGTAACATGCTGCAATTCTCGAGAAACTAGATCAGTTCACAATTAAAGATTAACTATTGGACAATACTAAAAATTGGCAAAGATACCTCCATCACTTACGATGAATGTGTCATTAAATGAAGTACAGATATGAGCCACACCAAAATATTCTCGTCATCCCTCACTGAAGGTTCAAGAGTTACATTCCTTTAGTTCTCTAACCTTTCTTCTCGATTAAAGATCACTAGCAACAAAACCAAGAATGAGCAAGAAAACAATCAATACTACGTTTGGATAACAAACCTAAAAAAGTTGCAAGATATATCTTCAAAAAGAATAAAGTAATCCACTATGACCATATAAACTTAAACCATCCCCATGAACTACAAGGCAAAGATGTAGAAAACTAGTATTCACATACCTAACAAACAACAAGTTACAAAAAAATTCAAGAAAGCAAAACTTCTCACTATAATCTAACGTCAACGAGAGGAAAAATATAATATAAGAAAAGGGATTAATAGTAATAACATATGTAGGTTGAGTTACCACGGCTGTAAAAGCAAGAGAGTGAGAAAGAAGGATGGAATCGAATGTGTTTGTTGTTAGTATATGAAAACCCTACTAAACGAAGTGCTGGATCTGTTTCACACCTATTGTTATATGTAGAGGATAACAAGGGTTTCACTCTTGGGCTAAGACATTTAAATAAAAAAAACAAAATTCAAGTCTAAGTACAAGAAGAGCCCAAAATGAATTGAAGATGAGGCTTTTATTCTAAACCCTCGTAAGGCATGGCAAAAGAGCCCAAGTTGGCCAACCCAACTCAAGGCCCGAGAAGTGCGTTTAGTCATCTTTAAAAAATAATAATTCAAGCCAAGTCGGGCTACCTCATACCAAGTCGGCCCCAAGCCTGAGAAAGCAGGGGTCAAACTGTATTGAGCCTGGATATGTCTAGGCAACCCCAGCCCTAATCTAACTCATTGTCATCCCTACCTTCATTAAAGAAAAGGAGCAAATTTTGCATTTTAAAGGTAAATTGTATCAAATATCCTATTTTTTTATTTTTTTATAATAATAAATATAATGACTTATAAAAAAACTTATACCTATTATTGATAGTTAAGTTGTCCTATTCTTTTTTATATATTATATAATTTTGTATTATCATTTTTAAATTAAATCAAATTTTATGCAACTGCATACATTTTATTTTAATCTTTTCTACTTTTATATTTATCATATTCAGTTTGTACTTCATTTCATGTTCAATTTGCATATGTTTTAGGTTTAATTTCTTTCTTTTATTATTTATTATTTTATTCTTTTTTAAATCTTAATTAATCTTAAATTAAATTCTACTTATAGATATTTATTCATTGTTAAGTTTAATTATTGAAAATTTTCTTTAATTGCTATTTACAATACAAAAGTTATTGTCAATATAAACGTAACAAATTAATGATAATTATTTCTTATTATAATAGCATATTAAAATTAACCCAAAAGTAAAATATCAAGTGACAACAAAACTTCTTAACACAAAAATTACAAATAGTAGTAACCGTAGTGATAGTTTCGTTTTTGTAACTATATTAAGTAGACACTAACTAATTGAATTTTTATTGACAAATTTTTTTGTCACAAAAATAAAAAACCTTATGATGGTAAACTATTTTGTGTCAAAAAGAGAAAAATATTAGCGACCAAACTATATTTTGTCTTAACAATAAAAAATATTAGTGACTAATAAATGTTTTGGCACAATTACAATTTGTTCTCATCAAATTTACTTTGGTGCCAAATTGCATATTCTTTTAGTGACAAAACGTAGTAATAAAAGAAATTTTGACACTATTAATATATTAATAGTGACAATTTAAATGTGAAAGATACTAAATTATCACAATTACCATTATATTAGTGACAAAAAATCATCACAATTAATCAAAATAGTAATGTCAATCAATTATTTTGTCACAAAAACCTTATATATGTAACAAAATGATAGTTAGTCACAAAAAAATTGTCACTAAATGTCTTAACTCTTGTAGTGAACATAAGGACTAATTCTCTATAATGATGAATCTTAGAATCTTAAGAAATTCAAATTAATTTTTTCCAAGGGGCTTTTAATTAATAAAAAATGCAGAGATTGGTAAAAAAGGAACACATTTTTCTTGTTATTAGATTTTTTCATAATGAATTTCCCTTACCTATAAGAACTAGGTTGCCATTCAAAATACTAGCTTTTTTTAACACGTAGAGGAAAAGTGTTGCTACTCTAAACAATCAAGCCATAGGGTTTTTTAGAAAATTTTGTTACCCACCTATAGAGAGGTTGATCATTTGGGGACACTTTATAGTTGGTGGATTGAGATATTGGATAGCTAAAGAAAAGAGGAGTTTAAAATGGGATTTCAAGCTTTTTGGGTAATTATTTTATGGGTGATAGATTATAAGGAAGTGGCAAGAGGAGGAAGAGTAATGAGTTTCATACTAAAAGGAAAAAGGGCTAAATTTCAGTCAGGCTGTTTAAATTTTAAATCAAGTTATAAGTTCTTGGATGATTGTAATAAGGGTCCCTTCCTCCATCTGCTTACATGGAATTATCACTTATCTTGTAACTTTCAACTTAAAAAATTAATCGAGATACTGATACATAACATAAGGAATAAATTTGGACTTTAAAAAAATACAAGAGTTTCCCTTAATATTCCTAAAGAATAATTTTTTTAATAGAATTCGAGTAAATATAAGAGATGCATGTGTCTTTTACCCTATTTAAAAACTAATTCAAACCATTTAGTTAATCCTATTTGCTTATCTCGTCTCTTTAGCATGTATTGAAATAATCCTTTTGTAATACAAATATAAATTAATTTTGATGATATGACAAGAGAAAACAAATAAATATGTAAAAGAGTTATCAAATGATATTGAAGATGGATATTTTGAATGTGTTATTTATGAAGCAAGCACTTATGGTATATCTTAATATTTATCATCTCATAATATCACTTAATATTTATTTTATTTTTACTATAAATTTATATATTTATGTGGACATATTATAATTAGATGATGAAGAAGAAGAAGACACTTGGGTTGTTAACAATTAAGCAACCACTAAATAAGGTATATTTAATCTGGTATATGCAAATAAACTCATCTATCTCAATATTGGTTTATATAGTCTATACTTATTGTAGAACATTAAATAATTACCAAGATATAGTTTGTAATAGCCCAGATCACCCGCTTACAGATATTGTTCGCTTTGGGCCTTGGCTCAGCCAAGCCCTCACAGTTTTTCTTTTTCTGAGGCCTTCCTAAGAGGTCATCCATCCTAGAACTACTCTCACCCAAGCACATTTAACCTCAGAGCTCCGATGGAATCCTATTCATTGGGCCACAGAAAACGCGTCTATAGGGGAGAGTCCAGTCGGTCCTACCAACTCTGGTCCTGGCTCTAATACCATTTCTAACAGACCAGATCACCTGCTCACAAATATTATCCGCTTTGGGCCTTGGCCTAGCCAAGCCCTTACAGTTTTGCTTTTCCCGAGAGCTTCCTGTAGGTCACCCGTCTTGGAACTACTCTTGCCCTAGCACGTTTTGCCCTGGTATTCACAATATGTAGCAGAATGGACCATACTACAACAAGAAGTATAACCGAAAATTATAACATGTAAGAAATTACCTCTTAACGCAGATTGGTATTTGTTTCTTTTTCAGATTTGTAGATGTTGCAGTGCGCGAACGTCCTCTACCAGTATCCATACGAGGATGAACGATCTGGGCAGCGGCTAATGTGTGCTAGCATGTTCCAATTTTAAACGCCGCATAATTTTCTCTCGAAAGAAAAGCAAAGGTGGCTAGGGTTTTCGTCTCTCACTAATAAGATATAAGTTTCTCTATTTATAGAGAAACCCTAATTCCTATTCCTATTAGGAATAAAAACATCATAATCATAAACCCATTAGAATTATTGAAGCCCAATAAGTTTCGACCCATATTATATCTCATATAATAAAAGCTCGATAACTTATTTCAATCTAGCCCAATAAATATATCCACATATA
>JANTPM010000004.1:5079774-5095271 GCA_025434745.1 Erythroxylum divaricatum | reverse complement strand
CTGCCAAAATGTCAAAGAGACATAACCTAAATCGGACTACATTTGCTTAATATGCTAACCCCTAATTTGGGGCGTTACAAATATTATTAAATTTAACAATTTAATTGCTTAATCGATAAAAAAATTTGCATTGGTGGCCATAAAAGTTGTCACAAATGATACATAATTTGAGTGCCAAGATATTGTCACACAAGCAAATAAAAATTATTAATATATATAAAAATCACCAAAATGTAAAAAAATAAAATTATCAATATGTCAAATTGGAAAATTTAATAGCCAAGACAATTATATTTATTACAATTATCTCAAACTACTACGTAGTAATTACAGCTAAATTTTGTTTCATTTATGTGACTTGCTTCTCAATAACTGCATTTTGAGCTTGAATCTTCTCGTTTTAAGCTTGAATATTTCATTTTGTGTTTTTGTGATTTTAGGAAGTCTTCTTCATCGTCTAAATCACTTGCATGTTTTTTTGCAGCTTCAACTTCAGCTAGAATTTGTTTTTTTCCTCAGAACTTAGATCTAGTTAGAATTTGTATGTTATATCCCTCTTTTTGAATCTTTTTATGCATATCTAGATAGAATTTGAAAATTTAGTAAAGTAATTTTAAAATTTTCATAACAAATCTTAATTGAGAGAAATAATTCTAGACTATGTAATCTCATTTTTCTATTGAAAATATTGTTGAGACCTCTTAAACCTTTCTTAGTTCAGCCATAGACTAAAATTCTACATCTTTTTAATTAAAAACTTAAAACGGAAAAATTGGAGACACTAATCATTTGAAGAAATAGATTAAAGGCACTCCCTTCTATTGTTGTTGTGTAAAAACACTATTGAGAATGAACAGTCAAAACATGCATGAATTTCTGGCTTGACAACTTGCATGAATCTCTAGAAGAATTTACAAGGTGGCTTATTCGCTAACTGCACTGTTAGTTTTCTACTCAATAAATATAATTCTCTCCCACCTTAAATCATTTAAATAAAAATTCTAAACTAGAAGGGATCACATGAGATGCAGGCAAAAACATCTGTACCTGTATGGGATTGACTCCTATGTGTAGGCTAGGCAATAACACACAAACATCATACAATTCACAAAAGACAAATTGTATTGATAGACAAAACAAAAACACCAGCAACATGTTGAGACAAAAGTGGACACAAAACAAAAATGGACCTGTAGTGTAGGCAAAAAGACGTAAACAAGATAATTAGAACTCCTAACATCTTAATCGAAAATTCATCATATTATCATTCTAATAAGCATATTAACCACACTCTAATGCAAACAACAATCAATTGGAAGTACAAGATCATCTCATTACCATCGATAAGGATCCAAGATCTTAACATAGTGATAATCATCGATGACGGAATCGTCACAATGCACAACAGGATACTTCAACTGTCTGTTGAGAGCAGATATAGAGTCCATTCTCTGGTGGGGTGTGAAAGAGAGAAGATGATGAGGAAGTGGTAAATGAGAGATTTTGTTACATTTGGGAAAGGATAAAGAGGCCGACTTAAAAGCCTGAGACCTTGGAATCTTCACGCAGGCTTAAATATGGGAACAAAGATACCGAGAGAGAGAGGATGAGTTATGAGGTGTGAGTAGCGTGCAAATGAGGCCATGGTTACCAAATTTTTAAGTTCGGGGTTAGCGCCTGGGCCTTGTACTTCCAGTGGATTGTTATTTATATTAGGGTGCGGTTAATGTTGCTTGTTAAAATGATAATTTGATGATTTTTTGGTTAAGATGTTGGGAGTTCTAATTATCTTGTTTGTGTTCCCTTGTTTATATACGGTGTTTCTAAGTTGTTTGGCGCCTAGGACTCGATGGTTATCTGGGTGTAGTTGATTATAACTTCATAACATTGCCATATTGGCTATAAATATATTAATACATCACCAATTTGATTGAAACCTTGAGTTTATACTACTTTGGAATATCTTATAAACTTTGGTATGGTCACGATCAACAATTTTCCCGTGGTACTAGCTTTCGATTGGTCAATTTTAAATTGATTGAGCTTCCATGACTTTTCGTGTAAGTGTCCATAATTTTAAGGGTACATTAATGTTAGATTATTTAGGAACTCTCCTTTAAGATTATATGAATCACATATTTAATATACTTTTAATTTATTACAGAATAAATAACTTAAAAATAAATTCAATATATAAATTCTTTAAATTTTAATGTATTTTTCTCCTTTCAGAAGGATAACATCTCCAAAGCTTTCGATTTTGATTCTTATAAAAATTATTCTTATATTAAAAGAAAAAGAATTTAGTCTACTATCGTACAAAAGATTTTTAAATTATGAAATGTAAATTATATTCCAATTGTAAATAATAGTAATTATTATTATGAACAATACAATTATAATTATGAATATATTTATAAAAAAAAAACCACATTCACAATATAATGCAACTTAAACCCAAACATGATATGACGAATTTAAAACCATGCCTAATTGAAGGATGATCAGGGCTTGACTTTGATAGTCCAATATTGATATAATCAAAATTTGAATTAAATCAATATTATTTTAATTATTTATTTTTATAAATGATGATGAGACAAATTCAGAAAGTGAAGACGAGGAAGGCGATGATGATAATGATTGAGCATTGGTAAGAACTTTGGTTTTAAATTTATTATATGTTTAGAGTTTTCCTTAATATTTTGGAACAAGATTTTCATTATATTTAAACATTTATTTATTTTTATTTTTAATTTGATGAAATTTCGAAGTTATGTTTAGTAAATATCTATTGACATGTAAAATATTACTTTTAAATTATCAATATATGTAGTTTGAATATTTTATAAGAAAATATTTAATTTTTTTGTAAATAATAATATTAAAGAAAAATATGTGACAAGTGATTTCCAGTCCATAAAATTCACACAATAATGACATAATTAATTATTAGAGTGGTTAATTTTAATATGTTATTATGACAAGAAATAGATTATTAATTTGTTATATTTATATTGATAACAACTTTTGTAACAAAAAGTTGATGATCAAGTGACAAAAAAATTTCTTATCACAAAAATTACGAATATTAGTGACTATAGTAAATAGTTCCGTTTTTGAGATAATATTAAGTAAACACTAACTAATTGAATTTTTATTGACAAAAGTTTTCATCACAACAAGTAAATTATCATATGACGATAAATCGTTTTGTCACTGCAAGAGAAAAATATTAGTAACTAAATTATATTGTGTCACAACAAATAGAAAATATTAACGATCAACATATGTTTTTGAACAATTATAATTCATTCCAGCCAAAATTACTTTGGCACCAAATTGCATATGCTTTTATTGACATAACTTACTGATAAATGTTTTTTTGACATTATTAATATATTAATAGTGACAATTTAACTGTGAAAGACTCTTTGTCACAATTACCAATATTGTATTAATGACAAAAATAAATCATCATAGTTAATCCAAACAATAGTAACCATCAATTGTTTTATCACAAAAATTCATATATGTGACGAAATGATAGTTAGTTGTAAAAAAATTATCACTAAATTATGAATAGTAGTGACCCTAGTGATGGTTCGGTTTTTGTGACAATATTCAGTAGACAATAACTAATTAATTTTTTATTTACAAAAATTTTCGTCACATTAAATAAAATATCGTGTGATGGAAAACTGTTTCGTTATAGCAATTTGTTGTGATGGAAAACTATTTCGTTATAACAATAAAAAAATAATAACCAAATTATGTTTTTTTATAACAAATACAAAATATTAGTTACTAACATATATTTTGTCACAATTACAATTCATTCCCGTCAAGATTACTTTCGTGCCAAATTACATATGCTTTTAGTGATAGAACTTGATGATAAAAGAAAATTTGACACTATTAATATATTAATAGTGACAATTTAATTGTGAATGATGCTAAATTGTCACAATTTCTATTATATTAGTGACAAAAAAATCATCATAGTTAATCCAAACAATAGTGTTAATCAATAGTTTTGTCATAAAAAAATCTCATATTTGTGACGAAATCATAGTTAGTTACAAACAAATTGTCACTAAATGTCTTAACTCTTGTAGTGTTTTCATTTAACAAAAGACTCAACATAACTTAGATGGCTACCTCTCATCAATATAGCACGATGTGTCAATATCTTAACTTTTTTTAAAGGAATTATAGTGATGGTGGCAAGGGCTCTCTTTGATTCACCCCTGATGAGCTTATCTTTATCTTCATGGTAACGTTTAAAAAAAACTTACATGAAATATGAGATGCATCTCTAAATGAGAAGACAATGTAAAATGGTAGGCGAATTTGCTAATTGGTTTCTTTATAGGGAAAGGTCCCTCGTAGCACCTCACTAATCCTTTATACACTTATGCAAATCTTCAACTTTAGCAAGGGAGAAGTTTCACCATAACCATGTCCCCTTCTCTAAATGAGAAGACAATGTAAAATGGTAGGCGAATTTGCTAATTGGCTTCTTTATAGGGAAAGGTCCCTCGTAGCACCTCACTAATCCTTTATACACTTCTGCAAATCTTCAACTTTAGCAAGGGAGAAGTTTCACTATAACCATGTCCCCTTCATTAAACTCTATATGCCTCTATTTGGAATCAACCCACTTCTTAATTCTCTTCGTGGCCTTTTAAAGTATGCTCATGCTATGCCGGTCTTCTCGTACCAGTCTTTGGCAAACTTGAATGCAGCAAGACTTGGACCTTGATATGTGATAACAAGAGTATGTGGGGTCATCGGTTGTTGGTCAGTTGCAGTTTAAAATAAATTTGCACTAGATGACTCACTTTTTAACAAATTGTACTAAAATTGGGTAACATGAAACAATTTTATCCAATCACTGTGATGGGCATTCATATAGTGCCTTAGGTACAACTCCAAAAATACATTTACTCCCTCTGCTTGCTCATTCGTTTGGGGGTGAAAGCTAGTAGAGAATTTGAGTTCAGATCCTATTAGCTTGAATAGCTTTGTCAAAAATCTCCTCGTAAAGCGAGCATCTTGATCACTCATAATTGCCCTTGAAATACTCCATACTTCACCACATGCTTGGAAAATAAGAGTGCGACATCCTTGGCTATGAATTTCATCAGTATAGGGATTAAAACATTGTATTTCCTAAATCGGTTTACCACTAACATGATGTACCACATCCTTCAAACTTTGGTAGGCGTGTAATGAAATCCATAAAGATGCTCTCCCATAACTTCTTTGGAATAAGTAATGGCTCTAGTAAACCCACTAATTGGCGTTAATTCGTCTTGTCTTGTTTGCATACAAGACATGTCCTTACATAAAGCTTGATGTTATCGTGCATTTAGGGCCAATAATATACGCACTCCACAAGAGCCAACTTCCAAATTAGTCCAGGATGTCCTACCCATTTGGAATCATGACACTCCTTAATGATCTCCTTTTGTAACCCTTGTCATTTAGGCATATGAAATCCTATCACCTTTGGTGATAAGTCTGCCATCTTGAAGCCAAGATTGTTGTGTCTCCTCATATCCAGCTAACTCCACTAAACTCTTAGCTTAAGATTCTTACTCAAGTCCCTCCTTTATTCTATCAACTAGAGAAAAATTTGGACTTGTGATAGTGACAAGCTCCCTTTTTGTACTAAGGGCATCTACAACTAAGTAGGCCTTTCCTAGTTTGTACTTCATCATAAAGTTAAACTCTGACAAGAAGACTTGCCATCTAAGTTACTTTGGTGTCAGCTTCTTTTATATTATCAAATAACTGGTAGCAACATTATTCGTCTTTACCACAAACTTGTACCCTAACAAATAATGTCTCCAAGTTCGTAAAAAATCATAACTACAGTCATCTCTTTCTCTTAGACGGTATAACGATGTTAGATGTCACTTAGCTTTCGACTCTCTTAAGCAGTTAGATGTCTATCATACATCAAAACACTACCAAGTGCAAAATTAAAAGCATCGTTATGTACCTTATATGGCTTAGTGAAATCAGGAAGTGCTAACATTGGTTCCTTTGTCCCGTTTTCTTTAGGACCTCAAATGCCTTCTCACACCTTGCATCCCAATTCCACACTCTATTCTTCTTTTATAGATTGGTGAGTGCAGAAGCAAGGGAGGAATAACCTTAATGAAATTTCGATAGTAGTTAACAAGATCAAGGAAGGAACACAATTTTGATACCTTTTTTGGTAGTTCCCAATCATATAGAGCTTGCAACCCATATTTGTTAATCTATAGCTTGTCCCCTTCAACAATGTGCCCTAAAAACATGACTTCATGTTGTGCAAAAACACATATCTTCTTCTTCACATACAACTCGTTTTTCTTTAAGACTTGGAAAACTTGTCACAAGTGCATAATATGCTCTTCTAATGTTTTGCTATATACCAAAATATCATCCATATACATAACAACAAATTTATCTAAGAAGGATTACACCACTTGATTCATAAGGGTGCAAATTGCAACAAGTGCATTAGTAAGTCCAAAAGGCATTACTAAAAACTCAAAAGAACCTTATCTTGTAATATAAGTAGTCTTTTTTTATATGTCCTTCCACGATCCTCACTTGATAGTACCTCAATCTTAAATTAAGTTTGGTAAACCATCTCGCTTCACCAAGTTGAACGAACAAGTCAGCTATTGAGAATACCCATACGTGAGTGTCCTACATCAAAAAAAGAGGAGAAAGAAGACTAACATATAAGTCTAGTGGGCTATTATATCTATTGTCATTTAGTTTTAGGATGGAACTTCACTTAGGCTTATATGTAGTCTAACTTTCCTGCTTATGTGGACCCACAAGCCCATTGCAAATTTGACATTAGCAATCAATGGGATGGGATAATTTTTCTTCCTAATGATCATAGTAAGTACCTGATGATTGATACACAACTGAAGAAAACTATTGCATTTCTTTTTAAAAAGCAAACTATATGGAACTTTCAAAGGTTGGATATAGCATGCATCCAACAACTCCTTACATTGCCTCCTTAATTCCTCAAGTTTGGGAGGTTCCATATGGTAAGAAACTGCAGTATGTGGGGTAGGGCCTTGTACTAACTCAATCTTGTAATCCATATCCTATTTTGGTGGGAGTTTCTTTAGTGATTCTGAAAGCATTACATCCTTGAACTCTTCAGGAACATTATAGATTCCTTTGAGTAAATCCATTAATGAAGATTTTACTCCTTTTAATGTTGCCAAATATGTGGGTTGTTTCTTCTTTACACCTTTAAAGAATTGCACGGCAGAAAGTGACTTGGTGGATAAATTTCCTTTATGCGATAAAGGTATTACATGTATTTTCTTCCTCTAAAATACACATGGTACTGGGAAAAGGAATAGGTACGACCTTGAAAAGATCCATAAATTTCATACTAAGCACTATAGGATAATCGTTAATAGGAACTACATAGAAATCTATTAGATCACACCATTCTCTAAGACATACCTTGATTTCTAACGACTCCAAAAGTATCTCTTGGCTTTAATTTTAGGGCATTGAGCCACCCTTGCTCCTTGCTATAACTAATGCTCAAACAATTTGCTCCATCTACTTATATGAACTTGTTGAAAGCTCTTGTATCTACTATTGCTTTTAGTTTTAGGCACTTTAACATTTGCTTTAATGGCACTGAGGATATTTAAAGAGCCCATCTTTGCCTCCTTCTTTTATCTTTCTTGCAACTCCCTTTCTTTTACTAAGGTAGAGAGCTTTGTTTTATTTTAGCAATTTCTTACCTTATTTGGTCCTTCATAAATGAAATATTTCATAATAGACTTATTTTTATCATTATTGGAGTTCTTAAATTTGAACATACTAGATTTATAAAGACTTTCTTTCCTTTGGTGGTTATCTTCCCCACTCTTCCTTTTGTTACTTTTTTCCTTGTGGGATTTGGGCTTCTTGAATTTTTTGAACAACAATAGAGATAGCAATAGCAAGATCTTTGACACTATTTCTTTGAATTTTCATGTTTACTCAAATTTGTAAACCATCCTTAAATTTAAAGGAAACTTCTTTATCCAAAGCATCGAGAATTTCCAAAACTCTTTCACGTACTCTCTAATGCTTCCTTTTTGTTAGAGATGCTTAAGCTTAGGTCTTGTCTCTTCTTCAACATTTTCAGGATATAATTGGTGCTTAAGTTCTTTCTTAAACTCACCCCACCTCTCAATGGTGCAAATACCCCTTTTAATGTCACAATGTCTCCTCCTCCACCATACTAAGACAACATCTTCAAGGTAAAGAGTAGCATTGCTATTCTTCTTGGCATCCTCCTTTATGCCAAGAACCTTGAAATATTGCTTCAAGCTCTATATGAAATTGTTGATTTGCTTTCCATTCCTCGACCTTTGGTATGTCTTAGGTTTAGGAATGTCTATCCTTGAAGGAGTAGAGACCACCATAGGCATAACATCGCTTCCCTCTTGAGCAGTGGACTTTTTGCAAAGGATCAACTCCTCCTTTGTTTCTTTTAGCTCCACAATAACCTTTGTAAGCTCATCCTTAAGATGTGCAATCTTGAGTTGAAGAGTCTCTTCCAAGGCCTTCACATTGTTATGCCATTTAGATATGGTAATGTTTAAGCCACCTTGCATCTCATCATGGAACTTTTCATTCCCATTCTTGAGTCCCTCGATGAATTGGTCTATTTCTTTGAACTTGTCTTGTTCCTCACTTATTGCAAGCTCCAACTGAATGAGCCTTGCGTTCATGTCAATCATGTCATCTTTAGATATTGATCTCTCTTTCTTTGATTGCTTGAAACCGTCAACATTGGTGATCTCACTTTGTGCTCTTGACATCTTTAACCTAGCGCTCTAATATCAACTATCAAAGACTTGGACTTCTTACTAACAAAATGTATGACACTTGAGTCTTATTCTATTAAACCAAGTCAACCTTACTTGAAAATGTTAGGTGTAAAACCAACATAATTAGAAAACAACTCAAGAGACTAAAGGAAAGCTTGAAGAATGTTTGTAAGGAAAACATCTAGTTGAATGTTGGATGTATGTTGTAGGATGTATGATGTTTACAAATAAAATTTCTAAGGCTTTATAGTCTTCTATCCTCTAAATGGATGACTACGGTCTATTTAATTTAGTGGTTTACATTGATTCTCTAATATTCTATATTATTCTACATACATCATGTACTTATTTACAATATTGAAAATTCTTCCGTAATGTTCCACAACATTCTATAAGTTTCCACCACATTCTAGAAGCTTCCAAGATCTTCCTTAAGACTCCACAAGATTCTAGAAATTTCTAAAGTCTTCTTTCCTCTTTCAATTTTTTTAATGAAAATTCTAGAGGATTTTTTAGATCAAACCTCTGCATGTAAACTTTGAAATATGCAAAACATGACACAAGTCATGAATAAGAGAAGGTAGATATTATAACACCAAGAGTTGACGGTTGCTGGTTCAATTTTACACTTCTTCGAGATTATAAGTTTGGTCTAATATATAGAAAATACTAGTATATGTCTATCGATTCAAAAATTTTAGAAATAAATTATTATTAGAGAATTATCTCTTATTGAAAGATGATTAAATAAAATCAAAATAATATGTTAAATTCTGTAAATACAAATTAAAACTTATAAATTGTTATATTTGACATTTAATACAATTATGTATTTTATTTAATATGAAGCGAAAATTTCAATTTATGAAGTGATTGCTTTATACAAGAAAGATCGACTTCACTGCAGCGAATCGGTAAAGCCAAGGCAGGGACGTGTACCTAATTTAAAAGCAGCGCTTATTTAAATTAGGTATAAGCTACGAAATTATACCTAGACTAACCTAAGATTTATTGATCTTAGAGGTGTAAACATTCTATTTAGTCACTGGTTGGCATGAATGGACAACGCCTAACTTACAGCGTTTGGATTGGATCTAAAGGGCATGGTGTAACATACTAGTTCAACAAACTCTTAACTACTTTCACAACTATATGATGGAGCAGGGCCAGAGTTTTTGGTGGGAAAGCATGCTTTGATGGTGATGGTTGCAGGATTTTCTCAGTCTCTACTCAAAACGACTTTAGCTGCTCACGCATGTGTAGTTTGGCAAATTGTTCAAGTTGGGAAACCTGCTAAGATATTTTCTTTTCCGTAAGGAACAGCTTTTCTATGTCAAGTTTGGAATGATTTCGTATCTTATACACATTTACTTTTAGATACAACGTAACAAAGTATCCTTCTTGACTGTTTCCCAATACCAAACTCTGCAGGTGTTTGTTGCAGTGTTTGTGCAGGACTGAACCTATTCTGCTATTGGACTTTTCTAAGTAGATACAAGTTAGATATGGGTCTACAAGGCCCTCAAATCCTCTGGTCCAAACATTTTATACTTACTTAGTGTCAGAAGATTTAGTCATCCATTAAAGTAGAATGGATGGCTCAGATTCTTTGATATTATTAGCTAAGTACAGAACGTACAGAGTACCTGAGCCAGAGGATCTGATCCCTCTGTACCTGAGCCAGAAGATCTGATCCCTGTAATTGGTTGCAACTTCCAGGACCTTACGGATCTATTGTTTAGAATTAAAATGGGCCGAAGGTGGAACAACACAAACGATTATATCGTAGCGGATTATACGAATTAAAACGTCTCCTAAAATAGACAAATAAATACACGATCTGGTCTCCAGAAATCCAAGTCAACAAGATGAACAAGTTGATAGTTTCTTCAACTCACTGATCTCCAACTCGGACCCTGAGATGACGTCAATCTTAGATCCTTTAAAGCTAGCAGAATCTCCACCGTTGGATTTTCCGTCCCCACAGTCCAGCGCCTTCTTAGATATAACGCCGTTAATTTCTTCCAGCAGCCTGAGGAATGCCGTGTCCACGTTATCGCCGCTAAGGGCTGACGTCTCCGAGAAATATAGGCCCTGATCCTCTGCGAATTCCACGGCGTCTTCCGTTGGAACTGCCCTCTGGTCCACTAGATCAGCTTTGTTTCCTATCAGCATGATCACTATAGAGTTGTCGGCGTGGGCCCGGAGTTCCTCCACCCATTTAGCTACGTGATCAAAGGTTGGTCTCTTTGTGATGTCGTAGACAAGCATGGCCCCTAATGCTCCTCTGTAGTATGCACTCGTAACTGCTCGGTACCTAAAGTGGTAATTGTCTCTCAAAATCAGACTTCAAACGTATTAACAGAATTATGTACATGCATTTAGTATGAGATACTTCTGGCTTGCGTAGGTTTTGGTGTGTGTACGTGTGTTAGAGGGAGAAAGATGCACGAGAAAGATCGAACCTTTCTTGGCCGGCGGTATCCCAGATCTGGGCCTTAATGACTTTGTTGTTGATAGTGGCAGTTCTAGTCTGGAACTCAACACCAATGGTGGACTTGGAATCGAAGCAAAACTCGTTCTTCGTAAACCTGGACAATAACTGAGTCTTGCCCACTGCCGAGTCACCTATCACCACCACCTTAAACACGTAGTCTATTTTCTCTTGAACGTGTTCTTGGCGATTGTTGCTCTCAGAACCGTTAATATCTTGGTTCATTCTCTCCACAGTAAGCAGGAGAATGGGACTTTCTGCTTATTGGACTACTGAATGTGAAAATATGACGCCTTTGAAGCTTGACAGTGATAATGGGACAAGATTAATGTCTGTAACAAGTGGGAGTATGTAAAGAAAGAGAGAAAAATTAGGGGTTAAGACGACCACACAAGACCAGACGTTCAAGGACTCTGCTCATTAAACAGTAAAAAGGAGGAGACGTTGTGAAAGATGGACAGCCCTTGTCTGTCCTTTAATGCTTTTATCTTTATGGTGGACTTGCCGTGCATTGTTTATTGAGTTGCATGATTGAGAACAATTAGTGGCAGATAGCGCTTGCCAGGATGCTGTAATTACTGGTTAAGTGGGATATACTTCCTGATCTCTGGGCAGCATAGTTATGTGACACTTTAACGAGTGTCGCATGCATTCGTCAACAATTATTAAACTAAGATAACAAAAGAATGACATACTGCTAATGTTTGGAACAGAGTCTTGGTAGATACTTTCCATTTTTTTACCACAACCTTTAAAAAATTAAGAACAATTGTGTAAGAAGAAGCTAAAGGTAGAAAATCCAAAAAATATGTCACACACCATATATCCACATAATCTTATCGTATGTTATATCTTACAATATGTTATACTCTAAAGAGTAAAATAGGATAATTGTATCATTTCAAAAATGTTATGAATTATAATTTAATGAATTAACTTATAATTATTATGATATTATTATGTGCCTCAAATATAATTAGTAAATTATTAATCATCTCATTATGATTATTAAACATACATTAAACAATTCTATTAATGATCGTGCATATAAAATTAATGTTGCTCACATATTTCTAACATCGCATTGAATAGTTAATGCTGTTCATTTGATGCTGGATGAACAGAAATCATAAAACTTCATTTATGTATTAAGTCGTCTTATTTATGTCTTTTCTTAATTTTCACTTCTTGAGAGTTTTTTTTTTTTAGGGATATGATTTTCTGTATTTTCTATTTTGTTTCAATCTTATTCTCTTTTTATCTCAGTCATATATTTACGTAAAATTTATATAAGTATATAACTAACATAAAATAGAACAAAATTAAGTCAGAATATAAATTACAGAAGATGAAAGGGTTCTTTTGATTCTAGGTTTGGCGTGCCATATCACTTCCTAATAATGTGTACGTGAAACTTCGAAACTTAAGTCATAAGTGGACCTCGTACTGTTTGCACCGACAAGGTTTTGTTACAGCAACATTCCTGAGTGTAATGATGCATCGTCTCACATCTCCCGAGGAACTAAGTGGAGTTAAGATGATGATGGCTTAATCGTAGTATTATTTTTAAATGCATTTATAGTAATTGGGACCGGGGAAAGGGATCAATTCCCCTCTGCCCCGGGTAGAGGGGTATACTTGGAGAAATCATCTGAAATAGTAGCAGTTAGTGTGATATGCTAAAGTGACTGTAATAACGGACCCATGTGCATTAAGAAGGTACATATTCGACAATAATGGAAGCCATTGATATGGGTCCACGGGATACTGGAGCCTCCCAGTGGTTAGTAGAGAACAATTGCCTTGCTTCAATACCTCAATTCCCCAACTTCCTTCCACCACAACAATCATGCCCACCCACCGACCTCAATTTGCCATTAAGACAATCAATAGAATCGCAAAAATCTCAACAAAAAATAGTGACTATAACTGAATCGGGTAAACCATAAAGTTGAAACATTATCAAGAGCTTACTTATAATGTTATGATATGGGAGTAATGCTGGTCGGGTCGGCCGTGCTGGACTCGAACTTAGTCATAACGACTCATGGGCTAATCGGTCCATCTTCTAAGGATCAGTCTAAAAACCTACTGGCTATACCAGACCTAAGCTCAGTCCACGCGTCCGTGGCTCATTCGCAGGCGGAAGTCTCTCATGCATACGTAAAGACTTAAACCTAACATCTGCTCCATATATAAGGTATAACTCTGCCATAACAAAGGTACGTGACCATAACCCTACCCTAGCTTCCTCTGCTCACAGCGACTTTTCCTACACCAAAAGACTGACTTGAGCGTCAGAGGAGCTTATCGGGAAACAACCCCCGACGTGCCTTCTTTGTTTTACAGGAACCTTCAAGCCGGAGCTCTCGTGAGAAACATCCAACTCCATGGATCCGAACGGTGACATGCAGCCTCGCCAGGATCAGGCAGAACTAGTTGGCGCCCACCGTGGGACCCGACATCAGGGTACCACGTCCAGAATCACACAGATCAGTCAGGCGACAGCAGCTAACCCTGACATAGCCGCCGTCGCGGCACTCGCGGTACAACGGATAGGCTCACAATTACCAGCCACCCTTCCGCCAACACGTCATGATTCCCGCACACAGTCTACACACCCGAATGATCAACAACTACCTCAGAATCCAGATCAAGAAGAACAAAGCGTGGCCCTGGAGGACAACGCTGAGACTGATACGCACCCGAATTTTTAGCACCCTCTGGAGGTCAATCCTCCTCCGCCGTAACAAACTTCCCTCACTCGAAAACAGATTGAGGAAGCGGCTGATCTATTGATTCGTAAAATCCTACAATCTCAGCAGGAACAACAACAGATATCCACACAACAGATGGAAACGATGGCCGGTCGCCATCCTGCTGCAACCCTAGAAAAAATCGTGAACGATCGGGTCAATGCGACCTTCAATTCTCGCCCGGGTTATCCATCAACGCATCATAGCTCTCCCTTCGTTCTAGCAATCTTGGATAGCCTCCCGACGCTCAGCACCAAAATATCGATGCCTGAAAAATATACTGGAAAGACCGATCCCCTGGACTACCTACAGCACTTCCAGTCGATGATGAACCTACACTGCGTTCCAGACGCCATTTAGTGTAAGGATTTCTGTACGGCCTTTCAAGAGGGAGCTTGACGATGGTTCAATAGCTTACCTCCGAGCTGTATCACTTGCTTTGAGGACTTTAAGTCGCTATTCCTCAACTAGTTCACCACAAGCAAGCGGCCGCAGAAGACGGCCTTGAAGGTGATGCAATTGACACAAGGGCGGAATGAAAGCTTGCGGAAATTTCTCGCTCGTTTCAACAACGAAGCTGTCGAGGTCCCTGACCTCACCTGGTCATCCATGTTGGCGGCACTGATGAGCAATACTAGGGATGAAGAGTTTAAGAAGTCACTAGCCCTCGATCAGCCTCAGTCTATTCAAGAAATAAGGAATCGGGCGGATAAATATATACAACTCAAAGAAGTGTTGAGAAACACAAAACGAAGAGCAGACGACCGCGGGCTGAGCGGTAGAGCAGATGATTCCCACAAGTGACAGAAGGATCAGTCGAGCTGGAGAAAGCCGACTGATCGACAGGGACATCGACGAGAATTCACCCCGCTCAACAGGCGATACGCAGAAGTATTGGCAGCTATCAGGGCGGATGGGGAACCCCTCCGAGAACCCAATAAGTTGAAGACCCCCATTAACAGGAGGGACCCCGATTTGTATTGTCGTTTTCATAGAGAGGTCGGTTATGATACGGAGGATTGCTGGCAATTGAAAAGAGAAATCGAATTCCTTATCCAAAGGGGAAAGCTGGGTCAGTTTATAAAGCGCGGACAGAATGCCGATCGAGACAATGACAATAGGATCAGTCAATCAAACAATGGATGACAGCCTTGGAGGCGAAACGATAGGAATGATGAAAGGAGGCGAAATGAGAACACTGACGATCGACGTGAGATAAGAGGACAGTCTAGGGCAAGAGGCGATAGAAACACCGGGTAACAAGAAGACCGACCGGTTAGGTTCATTAACATGATCTTCGGTGGTAATGCATGTTAGAGTAGTGCCCTAAAGGCAATCCCCTTTAGCGCATTTTGTTCATAATCATGTACAGACATTATGAATAAA
>JANTPM010000004.1:5063291-5079070 GCA_025434745.1 Erythroxylum divaricatum | reverse complement strand
CCGATCCCAATACAAGCATTCACGCACTATGCATTAATGCCCGATCAATTGGACCTAACACGAGCTATTCCATAGACGAGCTACAACGTTGATATCCGACCGATTGGGCCTACTCCGAGCTGTCTTACGGACGAACTGCAAGACCTTGCATACTCCTTCGACCCTTCTCTTTGCTCAGACTCGAGGAGTAGGGGGCTTATGGTCGGGTCTGCCGTGCTGGGCCCGAACTTAGTCATAATGACCCATGGGCCGATCGATCCATCTTCCAAGGATCAGTCTAAGAACCTATCGGCTATGTTAGACCTAGGCCCAGTTCACTCGTCCATGGCCCATTCGCAGGCGGAAGTCTCCCATGCATATGTAAAGACTTAAACCTAGCATCTGCTCCATAGATAAGGTATAACTTTGTCATAATAAAGGTACGTGACCATAATCCTACCCTAGCTTCCTCTGCTCACAGCGATCCTTCCTACACCAAAAGACTGACTTGAGCGTCGGAGGGGCTTATCGGGAAACAACCCCCAACGTGTCTTCTTTATTTTGCAGGAACCTTCTAGCCGGAGCTCTCGTGAGAAACATCCAACTCCATGGATCCGAACGGCGACATGCAGCCCCGTCAGGATCAGGCAGAACCAAATGCCATGCGGAAAAATCGGGTGAAGCTTGTAACTTGCTCGATGATATGCCTGACAAGAACTATAAACCCAAGCGGAAGGTTGATGATGCTTGTGAAGGTTGATGATGCATTTCTAGTATTGCCATCCCATGCAATAGCCCTTCCCGCGACAGCTTGAGTTTGATTAATCTAGTCTAGGAATTGAGAGTTTAGATTCTCTGTTTAATTTTATGATGTCTTATTCTGTCTCATAAATTTTAGCTATTTATTTATGTAAGGATCTCACATAAATGAACGCAGGATCCATATAAATAAATGGCTGAAATTCATGAAACAAAATAAGACATCATAATGTTAGACGAACAATCCTGTCATAAGAATTTGTTGCTTTATAGAAACTTCAGTCATATTGTAAGCTTCAATCTTGGCTAGCATCATTTTATGACCCTGGCACATGGTAATCTCCGGTCCATGTACAAGCTACGAGCCCCATCTATAGACTTGACTCTCGAGGCTCTACCACATAACGTAGCACTGATTGACATGAACAAACTAAAGCAAATCCATGCACATGCCCTTAGAAATGGCATAGACCATAACGGAGCGCTCATAATAGAGGTTCTTCAAGTCCCCAACGTCTCTTACGCCCACAAGCTGTTCAATTTCATTTCCAAACCAACGACTTTTCTCTTTAACAAGCTAATTCAAGCTTACGCCACCGAAAAGCAACTCCACATGTGCTTCTCTCTCTATTCCCAGATGTGCTTTAGAAACTGCCCACCAAACCAACACACTTTTACCTTTCTTTTCGCTGCCTGTGTTTCCTTATTTTGTCCTTCGCAAGGACAAATGCTCCATACCCATCTTGTAAAATCTGGTTTTGACTCTGATGTTTTCCCCTTGACTGCGTTAATTAACATGTATGGTAAATTGAGCATGGTTCAATTAGCTCGAAAAGTGTTTGATGAAATTCCTGATAGGGACGTACCCATTTGGAATTCGATGATTGCGGGTTATGCACGGCGTGGGGATATGGAGGAAGCGTTAAAACTGTTTAAATCGATGCCAAAAAGGAATGTGATCTCGTGGACTGCGATTATATCTGGGTACTCACAGAATGCGCAGTATGCTAAAGCATTAGATATGTTCTTGAGAATGGAGGAGAATGGTATGAGGCCTAATGAAGTAACTATTTGTAGTGCATTACCAGCTTGTGCGAACCTTGGTGCGTTGGAAATAGGGGAGAGAATTGAAGTTTATGCGAGAGAAAATGGGCTGTTAAGAAACTTGTACGTTAGCAATGCTTTGCTGGAAATGTATACTAGGTGTGGAAAGATTGATGTGGCCAGGCGGGTGTTTGATGAGATTGGGAAGAGAAGGAATTTGTGCACGTGGAATTCGATGATCATGGGCTTGGCTGTTCATGGAAGAAGTCACCAGGCTCTTCAACTTTATGATCACATGACGGTAAACTCCCTTCTTTACACTGACGAACTTCATTCAAGTTGGAGATTTTTTAATAGTACAATTTTTTATCAGTATACACTAACATGTTTGCATTATGGGATCGTCGTTGATACAGAGAGAAGGAAGTGCACCGGATGATGTGACATTCGTAGGACTTCTCTTAGCATGTACTCATGGAGGCATGGCTGCGAAGGGTCGCCAACTTTTTGAAACTATGGAGACGAAGTACAATATCAAGCCAAAATTGGAACATTATGGCTGCATGGTTGATCTCCTAGGGCGTGCTGGAGAACTAGAAGAGGCATATAGACTTATACAAAGTATGCCAATGAAACCTGATTCTGTCATATGGGGTGCATTACTAGGTGCTTGCAGTTTTCACAAAAATGTGAAGTTTGGAGAAATAGCAGCTGAATATCTCTTTAAACTCGAGCCATGGAATCCAGGGAACTATGTGATACTCTCTAATATTTATGCGTCCGCTGGCATTTGGGATGGGGTTGCGAAGCTGTGGAAGTTGATGAAGGGTGGCCAAATTACAAAGGCTGCAGGGTACAGTTTCATCGAAGGAAAAGGAGGTGAACTTCACAAATTCATCGTGGAAGATTCATCTCATCCAAGATCTGATGAGATATATGTAACGTTAAATGACATTACAACCAAGATGAAGCCACAAAGAAACGTAGATGATTGTGAATCTGAACGTACAAACTTTTGCATGATGGATGAAATTTGATTAATGCTCCTTTTTCTTAACTCTAGCAATCAGTCATGATTAACTGGTCATGTCCTTGTTGATAATTCAAGAAGCAGATATAAAGATTCTTTTCTCCAATCAGATTGGTTTCAACATAGTTCTACTTTCAGTTCCATGAAGAACTCTTGGTACAACCAAGAAAGTAGTGACTGGTTTTCCCTTTTACTTCATTTCGAACATCATAACATAATTACAGAAAAAGAAAAGTAGTAATTTACATGGACAAAAAGGGCTAAATTCATAACTTGATCCCTTAATTTAGAAGTTGATCTTGATTCGTCTTTTCAATTGATGTATGTCTGAAGAAAAGATCCAAAGGGCTAAGTGCAGGAGTAAATTATGAGTTTAGCCCGACAAAAGGTACCTCTGTTAAGAGTCAACCCAGCAACAGCCTTCTCATCTGACAGTTTCACAACCAGATAGTTTCCTGGAGCTGACAGTGCACTTACGCTGTTTTCTCCTTTCTCGTTCTATTCTTTTGACTCCTGCCCATATACTTGAGAAACTCATCAATCAGAATTACGGGTGCTGACACCAAGACGACCAGAAACCACTCGCTTAGACTTAGTGGAACAATACCAAAAACATCTGCCAGGAATGGGACATAGAGTATGAGGCAGTGGAGGCTGAACGAAACTGACATGGCAACTAAGAGCCAAGGGTTTCTCCAAGGTGGCATTGTGATCAAGCTATGGTCTTCAGATAGAGCATTCAGGGAATTGAACATCTCAATCGCCACCAACACAGATAAGGAAAGAGTCATTGCCTTCACTTTACCAGCAGAGAAGTAATCGCAAGGATTTGAAAAACTGATCACTCTTCCTCCTCCAACCTTGTATGGAGACACTGTGAAATTTGACCACGAGGGACACTCGCCCCAGTTGCGAAGCTGAGAAAGTTCAACTAGGCTATGCCCATCATTAACAAGGTTAATGCCCAGAAATGAAGGTTGGGTGTACCACAAGACAAAGATTCCAACAGTTGCAATGCCCACGTAAGAACCAACCACCTGCATTAAAGAAAGGTGTTGTGAGGAAAACTAACTTGGAAGTTTTCTTGGCAAGCCAAAATATCAAAGAGGACATATTTGGAAAGATTCACTGAAGATTAGATACCAAGTATCGGAGAAGGACCCAGGAATTTATAAGTGCATCATTGCTTTTGCGAGGTGGTTTCTTCATTACATCAACATCAGCAGGATTGAAGCCGAGAGCAGTAGCAGGTGGACCATCAGTGACCAAATTTACCCACAGAAGTTGCACAGGTATCATACATTCTGGTATGCCAAGTGCAGCATTTAAAAATATGGAAATCACCTCTCCAACGTTAGATGATATCATATACCTGCAGAAAGAAAACACGGTCGAAATCTTCTGGTAACTTCCCCCTTGTTAGCAAAATATTTATCGCAAACAAAAAGGTACCTAATAAAGGCTTTCATGTTATTGTAGATTGATCGACCCTCAGCAACAGCAGAAACAATGGTGCTGAAGTTGTCATCTGCCAAAACCATATCTGAAGCTTCTTTTGCCACCTGCAGAGATAGAAATGGCATGGCAAACTGGTAAAATTCAAAGAAGAACCGCTTGCAAATTCACTGTCAGGCAAAACATTTCTCACCTCAGTTCCTGTTATACCCATAGCAACTCCGATGTCAGCAAGTTTAAGTGCAGGTGCATCATTCACGCCGTCTCCAGTCATTGCAACAATCTCACCCATTTCCTTCAGCAGCCTGACAATGTCTTGTTTATTCTTAGGCTCAGCACGAGAGAAAACCTTCCCTCCAGGTCTACACAAAATTTCCTTCTGTTGCGAGGGGGAAAGAGCTGCGAACTCTTTACCAGTAAAGCTTCTCCCTTTGAGTTCTTCCCCTTCATTGAATAACCCGATTTCTTTACAAATTGATTCAGCTGTGGATTTATTATCTCCGGTTATCACCATTACTCTAATCCCAGCACCCCTACAATCCTCAATTGCCTTACGAACTTCCTCACGTGGAGGATCCTGTGAAATAGGAAGATCATTTTGAGTCACCTGTGGACAATAAGACTATCATAATGAGGAAAAATACAGGGACAATTGCTCACCCTTATACCAACAATTCCCACAAAGATCAAGTCGCTCTCGATAGAAGAATAACAACTTGGATCCAACAATTTCTTGTGGGCAGGATGATCTTCTGTATAGTAGTCTGTAAATTCTCCTACGTCTTCCTTATATGCCAATCCCAAGCATCTTAGTCCTTTGGAACTCATCTCCAAGAGTCTCAAAATCAATAGTTGCCTACAAGGTTCGTCAATAGGAATAATGGATCCATCTGCAAGTTGCACATGCGAACTGCGCTCCAGTAAGCTCTCAACGGCTCCCTGCAAGTGTCAAATTAGTTGTTATATGTAAACAATTATAGAATTGCTAAATGTAAGGCATTAACAATAACTACTTAAGCTTCTACCAGGTGTTTTTCACCAAGTTCATAAGAAATTAAAATACCAATTCTATAAACAATTATATACGGATATTTGAATCTGGCAAAGCAACCAGGAGATCCATGGTAATCACCTTGACTAGAAGTCGGTTGCGGCCATTGGGCTCCCTGACAAGAACACTCATCGATTTCCGAATGCGATCGAACTCCAATATGGCAACCCTTTTTGATCTTGTTATCCACCAGTCACAAGATCCTAAATTGGGAAAATTAAATAATCATACCTTGTTCAAAACTTCTGAAAACTCATACAATGTAACCATTTACCTAATTTTACTGTGCTGTGATCAATTAAATAGTTCAAAGCAAGGTCTGCTTCATGAATTTTATTCCTTGCATTTGAGTCGGGAATTCCCATCTTCTCAACCAAAACCTTGAGGGCTGCTTCGGTGGGCAAACCTGTAGCTCGGAACAAACGTCCATCAAAAAAGATATCAGCATCATTGCAGACAGCACATACCTCTGCCATGACTTGCAAATTAGCATCCATGTTGTAGCAAATCCAATCAACAATTCCCCCATCCTTAGGATCATAAGTTGTTCCTTCAACAGAAAAAATTCGAGAGCATGTGGTTTTTCCTCCGAAAGTGAAAAACTCTGATACAGACATCTGGTTTGTAGTCAAAGTCCCAGTTTTATCTGAACAAATCACAGTAGTGCATCCTAATGTTTCTACACTAGGAAGCTTTCTTACAATTGCATTCTTTTGAGCCATTTTCCTTGTACCAAGAGCTAAACAAGCAGTGATCACTGTGGGAAGGCCTTCAGGTATTGCAGCCACGGCTAGAGCAACAGCTATCTTGAAATAATAAGTGCACTTCTCAAAAGAAAACTGAATATTTGAAGGCCATCCATCTATAACCTCCCAAGAGATAAAGTTTTTGTAATTGATGAACCATACAATTAGGCACACCAGCCCAATTGCAGTAGTAAGCCTGCCTCCAAATTCATCTAGCTTCTTCTTCAAAGGAGTATCACTCTCCTCCATAGAAGCATCGTGTATTTGCTTCTGTATCTTCCCTATCTCAGTGTTCATTCCAGTGCTTATAACAAGGCAAATACAGCTTCCATTCACAATAGTTGTTCCAGCAAAAACCATATTTTCCTTGGCTTGCAACTCACAATCGTCAATAAATATAGGATTAGTGCCTTTAAGAACAGGCATAGCCTCTCCAGTCAATGAGCTCTGCTCAGCTCTCAAAGTCGATGTCTTCAAAATCGCAACTCTCATATCAGCGGGCACTTTGTCCCCAACCTGCAATTGCACTATATCCCCTGGAACTAGCTCCCGAGATGGCAAGTCTGGTATCCAATGCCCGTCCCTCAGAACCTTTGCCGATTCACATTGCATCTCCTTAAGAGCTTCAAGTGCCTTTTCAGCATTACTCTCTTGCCACACGCCAACAGTGGCATTTAGGATCAAAATTAACATTATCACAAACGGTTCCACGTAGGCTTCGAATCCACCATCGCCCTCTGTTTCACTCCCCTGAAAGTAAGCTAGAGCAAGTGAAATAAAGGCTGCAAGCAGAAGTATCTTCACAAGCATGTCATCGAATTGTTCCAACAACAGGCGCCATATTGGTCGTCCCTCCTCCTTGGTCAGTTCATTCCATCCATATCTCTGACGGCGCTTGTCAACATCACCTGAATTCAAACCCTTTTCGAGCCTGACACGGAACTCATTCAAACACTGTTCAACAGACCATGACCACGCAGAGAATGGAATTTCTTCCATTTTAATTCAGCTTTGACGTTTGAATTTGAAATTTCGCTCCCAAAGACACGGTAGTTGAAATTATCTCGCAGTCTCGTCAAAATCCTGTAGATAATATGAAAGAACTCTACTTACAGTCTCGTGCAGGTTTACCAGAGAACGAAAACCATAAAACAAATCAAAATGGTATTCATGAAGAAACTGAAACCGTTTTTGGAAAAAAAATCAATGACAGAGATATACAAATCAAATCATGCGGTGGTTACGAACCACTCCCAAAAGGTCCAACTAAAAACGTAACTGCTTATCTTAATTCACTCACTAAAGTTCGAGTAGTTATAGTCTCCTCCATAACTCCAACTAACCATAGTAAAACACAAAACAGCACAAAAGCAGAAGTAACAAAGCAAGCAACAAAACAGAAACATATACCAAGTTAATGCATTTAAAAACCGAGTGAAACAAAAAACGGAATTCCACGAACCAAAACAGAACAATATCAAGCGAAACATAAAGCAGAACAACTCAACCAATCTTACCCGTCTCGGAAATGGGATAACTTAGTTTCCTAAGCAACACAAACTCCGCTAGTTGGGGGTCGCATAAGAAATTCTGAATGTTGGTAAAGTATTATAAGGTATCGGAATTCTTACAAAAAGTGGTGGGACGGACACCAAAAGCTAGCTTGGAAACGAAGCAAGAGTCTTGACCAAGGAAACAAAAAAAAAAAAAAAACCTGAAAACGTGATTAACGATGAGTCGATGAGAATCAAAGCATCGGAAGCATATTTACTTCTTGATGGATTTAGACTGGTCAGGTCAGTCTTTTTGAGAAAATTGTATCCGTTGGTAATGGCTATATACAAGGGGTCGAACCGTTAAAATATTTGAATATGTACGTTCCATAAAAAACCGCCCCAGAGTAGGGGTTGACTTATGAGTGAGTTGAAAGATATAATTAGGAACTCGTTTACTAATTTTTCTTAATATTATCACACAAACCTAATTAGGAATGGTAATGCATTACGTATCCTTATAAATTTTTACAAGTTCAAGTTGAAACAGAAATGAGTTCGAGCTTAAATTTTAAAAATGCTAAAAAGGTTTAATCTTGTTTTAATTTAAACAGAATACAATTGGCTCATTAAAAATATAAATTATAAAGAGGTTGTTTTTGTGAATTAAGCTTGTGACTTTGTAATTTTTCTTTAATTAAAATACAAAAATTTTAAAAAAGATGAGATAAGAAAATAATAAAGAGGATGAGTTGACTTGGATGTAAATCAATCAAATGGTTTTTTAAGAACGCAAGTTAGTTGACTTTGATCTTATAAATTAGTTTTGCAATACGCAAGACCAAACTAGCATTTTCTACAACTTATTGCTGAAGTACCCTCTAAGCCCAAATTGCACGTTTCATCTTTTTTGCAATACAAAAAGACATGGTTGTATTGGAGATTGAATACTTTTTGAAAGATTGCAGGTAGACTTTACTTAACAGCATAGAATTAGGTACAAACTGTGTCGTTTTCTTATAAATAATTTTATACATTTGGTGAACAATGAATCAACCGCACAACTATTGATCTGACGGCGACATTGCAATCTGGGACTTACTTGGCATCTCATGAGTTTAGATTCTTTGTCTAATATTATGGTATCATATTGTATTTAATAAATTTTAGTTATTTATTTATGTGGGTCTTATATAAATCCCGCGTAGATTCCGCAAAATAAATGACTGAGATTTTATGAGACAGAATAAGACAGGATAATATTGGACAGAAGATCTTATCCCGTATCACATGGACAAGCCACCTCATGTAATATAAAGTTTTCGCAGTCAGTCCCGACCTTTCATCTGTTTTCTGACATTAAGAAGGTTACGTACTTTTCTCTGTATAAATTTAAGTATAACATGTTCCAGGAAGCTTCGTACCTTAACCAGCGTCGTATCCTTTTCCATTCCCAACTATTTGAATCTGGCTAAAATGTTATTGAACTCCTCGGCTTTTGAGGTTTGACTTATACCTTTTCATGTTTAGTTCTTTTTTGTTTTTGGTACACCTTGGTGCTTTGTATTGGTTACCTCGTTAAGTCACTCATAATCATGCTTAGCATTTCTTTATACATTGCTCCAGTTTCCAGGAAGGTTCCGCTGTTCTCTTACGTGGTGCCTGGGGCAGAGATAAGAGTGTATTCTAGGGCAGGCTCTGCTGAGTTAAGGCAAGAAGAATACCTGGCCAGAGTCCATCTTGGTGAACACAAGAATGGTTCACATTTTTTTTAACTTAGATGACGTAAATTAGATAACTTTATTCTTTTTTATAATTTTATATCAGGAAATTATTTGAACACAAAAAATCAAAATTGTGTAGAAAAATATTAATTAGATCGAGATTAATTATAAATTATGAACCTTTAACAACAACCCTGTTATGCGTTGACTACATCATTTGTTCTGTTCTTTGATTGACTATAGAAAATGTCGTGTTCACAAGCATGGGGACTTGGGGGGCCACTGGGCTCCCCAAGATTTTTAAAAAAATTATTTTTAATATATATATATATATATATATAATGAGTTATTTAAGGGCTAGTGATATACTGGACTTCTCAAAATTAAAAAAAATTTATATTTAGGTCCTCTTATATTAAATTTATGGCTCTATCACTGTTCACAAGCATGTAGGCATACACCTGAGAATATTTTTAATCCAAACCTCACATTCCACGAACGTTCCTGTTAAAACATCCAACGCAAGTATGGAAAAGCATATGCTTTTAATTCCGAGTTAAATTATAAGATTCTTTTGTGATTAAACCATTTATTTTATTATAATTTATATATCAAACAAGCACTAAGTATGAAAATATCCTTAAATAAAACTAAACTTACATGTCATGATGTCAATGATGAAAAATAAGAGGAGATTTGATTTTGCGCGCATCAAAATAAGAACGAATTTTTTTAGTTTGATTTCTCGAAAGTTAAAATCAATTTAAATTATATAACATGGTTAATGCATTAATATAAATTATATGTTGTTATTTAAATTACTTCCTTTTTCTTATTATTTTCATAAAATCGTCTTCCAAATTGGTTCATTGCAACTATCATAGTCGAACATGTATTTAGTCTCTAATGATATCTACACAAACTAGTTGAGAACCATACATGTGGTGTAGAGAGGTTAAGCAAGAAGTCTTATTTCCTTTAAAGCCTAAACATATTTAAAATAGAGTTTGTACATTTTAATAATTTAATTGAAATAAACTTTTATTGTAATTAAACTTTAATTAGAATTATAATTACTTTTAATTAAATATCAATTGGGTATAAATAAGATCTAATATCTCATATTATTCATTTTTATTAAATATTTCATATTTAATTATAAGTTTTTCAACTTTATAATAAAGTACAACTTGATTAAATTACTTTTTCTCTCATCGATCATCTTTGTGCATGACTTATTAGCTTTTTAGATATATTAGCAATGATATAAATTATAACCCTAAATTATATTTAAAATTAGATAAATTAAACTTCCTTATTATATTAATTGTCATTAATATAATCAATTATTAATGATAAAGAACTAATATAATTAAACTCAAATAGAATAGACATTAATTACATTCGATATATGTAATCAAAATATTGTATGAAGAAATGATTAAATTATACATAAAGATTATACATGGAAAGATTATTTAAAACTACTTTGAAATTCAAAATATTTGGATGATCACGACATATTGCTAAATATTAATCTTGATTTATAAAAATAAATTATTTAATTAGATCCACCTTGTCAAGGATTTCCTGAATCAATACTAATTGAGAATAACATAATATTCTCCCTAAATCTAAGCTTATAGACATCAAGTTCTTAGTGGTTATAGAAAGAGTTTAGAGTGGCCAAACGTCTATTAAGCATATTAGGACAAACTTTGTAGTCGTAGATCTACTTACTAAGGGAGTACTACCAAAGGTTTTCCATGAGCACACTACATGTGTACATGTGTAGAACTTTTTCTAGAATGTTACAATTTAGTGGGAGTTTGTATTCTTAAATACTTTTCAAATAATAGACATATTATGTGGTTATTTTATAATAGACCTTCTTAGAAGAGATAAATTTCATACTACAATCTATTCCTGATCCCTGTTATTCATCTATACTAATATATGTTACCATCGATGGGTTTAGTTATGTTCATTATAACGAAAAGCACTTTGATCCCTTATTAGTATATACGATAAATGAGATTGTTCTAAATGCCATTAGTGATGATAACATATTTATACACATAAGGATTTTGGCATAATATACAATTATTAAAGTTTCATATACATATAGCTCAAATGGGAGATTGTTGGAATAAGTTCCAATTAATTTATGGGCCTATATGAATATTATAGGAATATTGTATATTATGGGCTATCATTAACAATGAGCCCAATTAATGTGATCTAATTAAATTTTGGGTTTAAAGCATCAAACAAGGTATGCCCCATTTTTATATGTTTAAAGATCAATATAACAATTTCTAACTTGATGGTGAGTTGAATTAGGAATCATAAACCCATTTAGTTTAGGATTTTACCTCTACAAAAAATGATCATGGTCCCAAAGTTGTACATCTGGCTATTAGATTTTCTCCTAGTATCCCTTCGCTAGCGAAAATCACAAACCATAACTGACATATCAAATTATAAGATTATAATTCGAGTTTTCAACTCAATAATTCTAACTAAAAAATATAATTAGTTGTAATAAAATCGTAAAATGCACTCACACATAAGCTTAGACCTACTTTAATTATATCTTATTTTTTGTAAACATTTCTTATAAAAAATGCCTTCTATTTGGTAATTAATGTAAAGCATAAAGATTAATTTATTATTAAATTGAATTACCATTCCTTTTCATTATTAATAATCTCTTTATAATTTATTAGCATAAAGACTCACATTTAATGTGATTAACTCATTTCAAAAATAATTCTTTATAATATTATAAAAACACTCCTTATATTTTATTGATGTTTGATCAAGTTTTCAAACAAAAGATCTAACATAAGGAACATTTATGTTTATTTAATAAAGAATGGGATTTTTTAAAAATTATTAAATTATGAAAGAATTTTAAAATTAAATTAAATTAAAGAAGAAATAAGTGCCTTCAAGCTTATTTAGTCAATTGAGCCATAAACAAATGGGACCTTACCTCTGTTGACGACAATGGTTGAAGGCCCATTATTGTCTCTATCTCTACAATCTCTTTCTTGGGCTTAGGTTGACTCTTGCCACTCTAACAAACGAAGTCTTTTCATTCCCGATAATACCCTTCCGAGATTACAACATTCTGTGCTACGTGTTGTAAAAGGGGCACTAGATCAACTGTTCCACTATTGTTGTTCATACGTTGTTGGTAAGTCAACAGTTTGCACCTATTTTGTACTTAATTCTCTTTAATGTGTTAAAATTATTATTTAAAATTAATAGAATTGTCTTATAATTGTTTGTAGATGATTTTCAATACCTTAGAGACGAAATTGAATCAAAAAGATGAAAAAATGAAGAAAATACAAAATTCCAAGCCTGACATCAATTCAGTCACTAAGCGTGAGCACGTGCAAGGATGAAATTAATCTCCATATTAGCTTTCAAAATCTGAATCTGATTCTTTTGAGATTCTTGTAATCTTTTAAGATAAGATTGATGGAGTTTCAGAATCTGAACGTGGGAGAAACGTGATCTGGAAGATAGGATGAAAAAAGAAGGGATCGGGAGGCGTTAAATAGGGAAAAATGTGACTATTCACGTTAGCCTTTGTTTTAGAATAGATTTTCGATTTCTGCAATTTTTATCTTGGTTGTTTTTGAGTTTTCTGCACTCTTTCTTCTATATTTTCGTATTCTTTCAGAAAGACCAGGGATGGAGACTTATTATGTTATTATTTCATTGATTTCTACTTTCGTTATGAATAACTAAACTTCTTTTCTTGGTTGAGGGAAGCCACGTTATCCGCTATTATGTGTGAGATGTTTCAATAAAGTTTATGTTGTTGATGAACATTGAATATCTTATGAATTACTTTTTTCTAATTGAATTGGTTGATTTCTAAGTGTGCAACTAGAGTTGAAAATTCTAAGAAGATATTTGCTTAATTGATTGCATGTCATACATGTATTTCCCTTGCTCATTGGTTTCTTGATTCGTAAAGCTATTATTCAATTAAACCTACGATCGTATCTAGGTTGTTATTTAATAAGAATGCTAGGATATATGTTTCTAGTCATTACACTTAAGAGAAAACATCCCTAATAAATGTTTATTAATGATTGAAATTTTATGTCGAGAATCTATTTTAACGTGATAACATCGGTGAACCGAAAACTAAGGTATTTCTCATTCAATTTTCAGGTCCAAATATTTCTTTTGATTTTTGCTTTTTCTTATAATTTTCCTTAAATTGTCGTGAATCAAACACCCCATCTTTTACTTTGTTTTAGTTTTAAACTCGCTAACCTTTATCATTAAAAATTTCTCGTGGGAACGATCTCTACTTTCTACTACTAATTATTTTATATTGATGGAAATTGGTTTCTTTTTAAATTTGATTGCAGGCGACAGCATCACCAATTTTTGACGTCGTTATCAGGGAATTTCTTTACGGTTTTTAGTGATTTTTTTGTTTTTGTTTTTGGTTTCATTGCTCTTAGTTACCTTGTCTTCTGTTTGTTTTAGTTTCACAGTTTTTTCTTATTTTTCGATCTTTTAGCGACATGGCTCACTATCAGTACGTTTTTTATTCTAATTTTTCATATTATCCTTATTATGCTAATGAATTTCCATCTGTTGCAACTTCCAAGTTCGACCATCAAGTGACGGATTTCACACCCTTAGTTGTGTAAGTACCGAGGGATGACCAACAAGCTAAGGTATGTGAAGTTTGCTCATTTTTGAGTTATTCTTTTTATATGTGTTCCTTTTTGCATGATACACAGTACAGATTCACATCTCCACCGAGCTACTATGAAGAGCAGTCCTACTTCGAGTCAGAGCCCCCACCTCTACCATCGCCACCACAAGCTGATGAGATGTCTTTGGGGAAGATCGTAATGAGTTTGAAGACGAGCACTCTTCAATTCCAACAGTTTAGACAACCGTATGTGTCTTGACAAAATCAAAATACATCATCCAATTCCGAAGGTAAGAATTCCTTGGAAGATATAGTGCAATCTTTGATCACTAACACTTTGACGTTTCAGCGGAATACTGAAGCAAGTATCCGAAATATGGAAAATAAGCAAAGGAATATCGAAAATCAAATAAGCCAAATGGCAACTGTCATAAATCGATTGGAAGCAAAAACTTCTGAAAATTTTTCAACACAACTAGAGATCAATCCCAAACAAAGTGCGAAGGCTATCACATTGCGGAGTGGTAAGGAATTGCAGGAACTACTTCCAAAAAATTCCATAAGAGAGGTATAGGAAGAAACCACGCAAACAACACCTTCACAACCAGAATTGAACAAAAAGAGCTGCAAAACAAGGTGATTCCGCCTCCTTTTCGAAGTTGATTTTTCAAGGTAAAGAAGGAAGAGCAAGCAAAGTTAGAAGAGGAAGAGATTATAGTTCAAGAAAAAATGGAGGATGTGCAACTCCTAAGGTAAGTGATGTAGTTAATGTTATCGCTAAACGAATTTTGATTCCTTTTCCTAGTTATTTACAGGTAGAAGAAGAAGAAGAACAGGAAGAGTCGCAAGAAGTGCAATTTTTAGGAGAGTTGTGCGCAAGCGAGCTGAAGACCAAAGGTCATAAGCAGGATGTTAAGTCTCCACAACCATTGGCGTTACTTTTATAGAGACTATCCCGGTGTAAGAAGGGCGAAGTCCGAAAAGACGAGTGGACATTAGAGTATGATGGAGAAGCGAAGAAGTTCCACTCATCAGAAGTCATGGAGTATCATGCTGATAAAGAGCCTACTTCGAGGGAAGGTGCCCCAGGCTCCTCACGGAGTTTGAGCGTGCTTCCTGTTAGACTCAAGCATCCATTCGATAATGGATGATGTACATTTGTTAAGAGTCAAGCTTATGACCTTTGATAAGTGCTTAATGGGAGGCACCCCATTCGTATCCCTTTCTTTTATGTGCTTTTTTACCAATTTTCTTTTATTTTCATTTTTAGATTTAATTCAGTTCAGTTAGGAATTTAAATACACATTTTTATTTCTGTCATTTTAATTTTCATCTTTTCTTTTTAAAATTAAAAAACAAAAATTAAAAAAAAATTGGATTTTTTGGTTGTTTTCCGCCACCCCTATTTTCCCCCCTCTTTTTCCCCCTTTTGTTTTCATCAAATTTCTCCTTCAAGTTTCAATTTATATTTGCTGCATTTTACACCCATCTTAGACATTTACTCCCACTTGCCCACCACTGATTCACTTCACTCTTAGTTTTTATTGCCAACTCACCCATCAACCCTAACTTGTGATTTTGTGCTTGCGTTATTATCTTGTTCTTTTGTAGGTTGTCTTTTACAAAATTCATACAATGCCAAGGAAGAAGAGTGATTCTTATAGACTAGCCCCTCCAATTCGTTTTGCTGCTGATGCTCTTCCACCACAACTCACTTCCATTGCCACATCTGCCAACACCTTGATTTCGACACTTCCATAATAGAGAACTTTTCCTTTATATTTAGGCATCTTTAACATTGA
>JANTPM010000004.1:4988912-5004283 GCA_025434745.1 Erythroxylum divaricatum | reverse complement strand
ACTTCAATTTTCTGATGAGTCTAGGATGATTCAACTTGATCTTCACTCTTCTTTTCTTCTTCAACTTGATTGACATTACAAGATCTTTAGCCAACTTCAACATAGCAGGTTTTACAAAACAATTCATCCCAACAGTTCGTATAGATTTTGTTGGGGGATGGAGAGGGAGGATTGTGTGCTGAACACGGCAATAAGTTTGTATTGTTGCCTTCCATTGGCACAATCATAGAGACAACAAAAAATAGGCTGGAGTATTGATTAATGATGATGCTGGCAACGAGTTGTTGACAATTTAGCCTCAATTGCGCCTCCATTCAAGGGAAATCATGCCTTTTGTCTTGTCAAGTATTCATTACTTGTAACTGATATTATTCATGATATGCATTCTTTCATCCACGGGCTTGAAGATGAAGGCATAGTCCAATGTGCCCCGTGGTAGTTGTTTGAGAACTAGCATTCTAGCAGATGATGTTATGAAAGGGCTTCTTCAAACAAGTGATGAAGAGGAAAGTAGGGAAAATGTCGCTAGGCTGGTGTAGCGAGCAGCTGCTGGGAACAAGTGGGGGCTGGCAGGATCAAATGGGAGGCCTGTACCCCAGCATTAAGTTCACCAACAGTTTCCCTGGGGTGTCATTGTGGGTGCTGGAATGGGGGCTTTGCTTTGATGCTCGCCAAGAATCTGGAAAGGAATTGACGCTTAAGCTAGAAGACAGTTCAAGCTTCAACGTTAAAGTTTATAAATTGGAATATCCACCTAGAAAATTAGACATGCAGACATATTCTAACAAATAGACCCCCGTACTTCTGAGCTCACATCCCTTATTCGTGTGTCATTATTGTACAAGTACTGTCGGACTACTAGCAAAAAAAAGTCTGGATAAACCTATGCAGATGTTTTACAATCTCATCAATATTATTATGATTTGCATTATCTTGTATTCCATATTATCTTCTATATGTCATTTGAATTTATTTTCTATATCTTATATATTATTATCTCAACAACTCGGATATCACAAGACTTGTATAAATATGGTGTAAAGCTATTCATCATTATACAAGAAAACAATACATTTACAAATCAATTCTATTATGCTCTATTATCGTAGTATCAGAGCATATATAATAATCATCTCAACAATCACAAGCAATTTGCATTCACAAACTGAAACTAGTACTTTTATCAAACACCTATCCTGCCTATCAACTTACCACAACTCAAAACACACAACAACATTGTCTTTGCTATACACCTAACCCAAAATTTTCAAAACCAACACACATCTCAAATGGTAGACCTCAATTCTCCTACTTTACCTTTCAATCAGATCACAAATTTCCTCACACATAATTAAATTCAACAAATTATCTCATTTGGAGAAATCGAGTCCGTGTCGTCCTCACCACTTATGATCTTGTTGGATACATTGATGGTTCCATAACACCATCGGATGATGACTCTTTAGACTTCCCTAAATGGCAAAAGTTCAACAGGAAGGTATACTGCTGCTCTGACTAGCTTTATTGCGAGGTTTGCAATCGGTTGTACCATAGTGCGGGATCTCTGGGTTGGTCTGGAAAGCCACTTCATACAACAATCAAACTCGCAGTGATCTCTACTTTGGCGCCAACTTCACACACTAAAGAAAGGATCAAATTCAATCACTAACTTTCTTGCCTCAGTCTCTGCCACTATTGACGAGCTAGCTGCCATCGATGACAAAATTTCTGATGAAGACCTAGTGCTTCTCACCCTGAATGGACTACCGTCGGAATATGAGTCCTTTATCATAGCTATAGAACACCAAGAATCTTTAGTCTCTTTCGACGAGCTCAGAGCGAAACTCCTCATTCACGAATAGAGGTTACTCTCCTGTCACTCTTCTCCTCCCTCTGACTCAACGTTTGTTGTCTCCTATGCAAGTCACAGGTCTTCCTTCTCCAATGGACGCATCAGCACTAGAAGGCATCATGGCAGGGGCGCTCGGGCTTTAACCCTAATTTCCAAGGCTCTTCTTCATCCAATCCACATGGACCTTCTAATGTCATTATAGATGGGCTCAACTCGACGGCTACTTACTCCTCTTCGGACCTCAACTCCTCTATACTTCTTCCACTCAACTCAATCTATGGCATTAACGTTTAGGTCATCCTTGTCAAACCATATTCTTTACATTATCTCTTCCCTTTAAATTGTCATCACATGTACTGAACAATTGCATTTCATATTTATTAGGCAAAAGTACACGTCTTCTCTTCACTTTTATCATCTCGTGTTTCTACTATGTCATTACAAATTATTCACTGTGATATTTGGAGTCCATCACCATCTCCTTTTTCTAGCTATCATTATTTTATTATTTTCATTGATGAATTTAGTTGTTATACCTGGATTTTTCCTTTAACCCATAAAAATCAAGCACTTTATCAATTTCAACTCTTCAAAACTAATGTTGAAAATCTCTTCTCTACCACAATTAAAACTTTATAAAGCGATGGAGCTCTTGAACTCATCAAAGGTCTTTTTATCGCTTACCTTGCCTCCTATAGCATATTTTACTGCATTTCATGCTCTCATACCCCATAACAAAATGGACTTATTGAGCATAAAATTCACCATATTACCAAAACTGAGCTTATTCTTCTCCTTCATGCCTCTCTACCTAAATCTTTTTGGTTCGAAGCCTTCTCCACAGCCACCTACCTTATTAATCTATTCCCCACACCTGTTCTCAATCATAAGTCACATCATCAAACCCTGCTTTATGATCCACCTAATCTTTCACACCTTCATGTTTTTAGGTGCGCTTGTTTTCCTTTTCTTAGGGCAACTTGTACAGACAAACCAACTCCAAAGTCCACCAAATGTGTCTTTTTAGGGTACTTATTATAATACAAAGGTGATCGTTGTTTTGACCCTATCACCTTCAAACTTTACATCTCACGACATGTCTGATTTCTTGAAACTATTTTCCCCTATGTAAATTCCACCCCTAATATCTCTCCCATATCCTCTCCCTCTACCATCTTGCTCCCACTACCTACTCCAACCTCTTCTTCTTCACCAAACACCATATCAAATCCATTGCCTCCTTCCCCCTCACCTCAACACCATATGATCACTTGTACACGTGATAACACCCGTATTTCCCAGATCCTTTCTGACTATGTCACTTATTCCACAAGCACACAGACCTCATATACCCCTGATCCTACCTCCTTCACCTAAACAAACAAATTTTTACATTGGCATCGAGCCTTGCTTGATGAGTTCACAGCTTTACATCGCAATCACACCTAGACTCTTATCCCTCCTCCTCCTAATGCTAATATTGGTGGATGTAAATGGATTTTCTGCACCAAAAGAATTTTTGATGGGTCCCTAGATCACTATAAAGCTCGGTTAGTTGCCAAAGGCTACCATTAGACTCCTAGCATTGACTACACTAATACCTTTAGCCCTATAGTCAAACCCACCACTATTAACCTCATCCTTACCATCGCTTTATCTAATTATTGGCTGATTCATTAGCTTGATGTCCACAATGCTTTTCTTAACGACAATCTAAATGAATCGGTTTTCATGTCTCAACCGCCTGGCTTCATTGACCCTCACAAACCATCTTATTTCTGTCATCTTCATAAAGCTATCTATAGTCTCAAATCGGCTTCAAAGGCATGATTTCATCGCTAGGTCAAAAGCTACTTGATCTCAAATTCACCCCCACTAAATCTGACACATCCTTATTTGTTCATTCCACTACTTCTCATACCACATATCTCCTCGTTTATGTTGATGATATCCTAATTACTAACTCTTCTCCCTCTTTCATCACCAATCTCATTCAAGACCTTAACAGCACATTCTCTATCAACGATCTTGATCTCTTTTATTACTTTCTTGGAATAGAAGCAACTACTACACCCACTGGACTCCTTCTTACCCAAACTAAGTACACTAAAGATCTTCTTCTCTGCACAGGCCTTGCCCAATCTAAACCTTCCACCACTCCAATCACCCCAGCTTTTTCTTTCTCCAAAAATCATGGTACCTCTCTCCCTAATTCTTCTGAATATCAAAGCACTGTTGGTGCTCTCCAATATCTTTGTCTTACCTATCCTGATATTCAATTTGCAGTAAATAAACTCTCAATTTTTTCATTGTCTTACCGACTTTCATTAGACCACTGTTAAAAGGATCCTTGATTATCTTCGCTCCACATCAATTTCTAGTATCCATTTAACCTGACAAACCTCTCTCTTTATTCAAGCTTACTGTAATGCAGATTAGGCTGGGTGTCCTGATGACCATCGATCCACATCTGGTTACTATATTTTTCTAGGACCAAACCTTATCTCTTGTAATACAAAGAAACAGCCCACTGTTGCCAAATCCAGTACTGAAGCTGAATATCGCAGTATAGCTAATGATGCTACTTAAATATGTTCGATTACACCTTTTCTTAGTGAAGTTGGTTTCTCTCACATCACACCCACTTTTTGGTAAAATAATCTAGGTGTAACTTTCTTGCTACCAATCCCATCACTCACACTCATACAAAACATATCGAGATTGATATTCACTTTGTCATAGATTTGATTACCAACAAGGCGCTTACTATTTATCTTCCTGTGATCAAATTGTAGGCATCATGACCAAGGCTTTATCTTTCTCTGCTTTTCACAGTCTCTGTGACAAGCTCAATGTGACAACTAACCATGCATTTGAGGGGGGTTGATTGTTGGAAAACCAGGTTGAGATCTGATCCCTACCGTAACGGAATAATCATGAAATTTTTTCGTAATTTTTTATTTCCTGAAAATCAAGATCTATTTAATTTTATAAAATGATTAACAAAATCATAATAAAGCGAAGATTTAATTTGTACCTTATTTTAAAGCTTGATCTTTATCTTGTTGTATCCCTCGAACCGTTTCTGAAACCGTTCCGTCTCAACCACCGTAGTCGCACAAGTGTTCGACCTCTAACAGTATACACATAACAGATTGAAAGAACTCTGTAATTCTTACAGAGAGGGTTAAACAAGAAGTGTTAGTTTCATATAGCTTAAGCCTATTTATAATAAGCTTTGGACGTTTTAGTAATTTAATTGAAATTATATTCTAATTTCATTTAAACTTTAATTAGAATTACAAATAATTATAATTAAATACTAATTATGCCCATATAAGATTCAATATCTCATATTGATCCTTATTTATTAAATATCTCACATTTAATCATAAAGTTTCTCAAACTTTGCAATCAAGTCCAACTTGATTAAATTAATTTTGCTCTCTTCAACTCATTCTATATGTGAGACCCATTAGGTTCTCAAATATGTTGGCAATGTTTATAAAAACTAATTTTAATTCATAGTTAAAACTAGATAAATTAAAATTCCTTTTAATTTATCTTTAATTCTCTAATTAAACAATTTATAATCATAGATTAAGATTGATGTTTAACAACACATCATGACCATCTAAATATTTAGGAATGTCAAAATGGTTTTGACTAACCTTTCCGTGTATAATTTTTTTCGTATAATTCAATCCTTTCATTATACAATGTTCCTATTAGACATAGAGCTTGAAATTAATGTCTACTCTATTTTGAGTTTAATTATATTAGTTCTCCGTCATTAGCTATCAATTCAATTAATGACATTTGTAAACTATTTGCAAAATATCACTTCACCTTGTCTAAGGATTTCTTGAATTAATACTAATTGAAAACAACGAAACATTCTCCCTAATTATTTTAGGGTGATGAATCATATCTTAATCATTCAACTATCTCCATATAGTTCATGCTACATCCAATAAATACCAATTAAACGACCTATGATTAAATAAATCATAAGTAGTATCAAAACATAGCAATCCTCATACAAGACAACTTTGATGAACTCAAAGGATCACTCATACAATCATCATAATGAGAATTCTATAGACATATAAGTAATGTTTCAAATGAATTTCTCATATCGGATATGTTCAGTGAACTTGTTCTCTAGTAAACACTCACATATTTGTTTAAGTATCTCTATACTTTAGCTTATAAAATCGACTACTTCATTCATAAGGAAAAACAAAACGTGTGCTAGTCTTTTTACGTTCTGTTAATGCCTAATCTTAATAAAACAATGACCGGGAATATTTTAGGAATAATACATAAATGCAATATGAACCTCATAATTATAATCTCATTATAATTTTATTTGCTATATACAATTATCTCATGAACTTTATCATATGTATTTAAACATTTATAAGATAAAAAATGTCCTTTAGATAATTTATTACTAAACTACAACCAAAGTGACTGGCTGTAAAGCATAAATCAACACTGATAAACATGTGCAAATCTTCTACAATCTCACCAGCATTATTATGATTTGCATTATCTTGTATTTCATTTTAGTTTTTATATCTCATTTGAATTTGTTTTCTGTATCTTATTTGTTATTATCTCAACAACTTAGATATCACAAGACTTGTATAAATACGATGTAAAGCTTTTCACCAATATACAAGAAAACAATACATTTACATATCAATTCTATTCTTCTCTATTATCAAGTCTAGTTGATGTCTGAGTGTATAACAAGATCAAGCAGTGATCTGTTTTGAGTGTATAAGGTTATTAACAAGATGAAGCAATGTTCTGTTGGTGTTGGTAATGGCTCTCAGGATCCAAGTTCATGCATCACAAAAGGCTTGCTTTATCTAATTCCGACCCAGAACCAAGGCTTCGACCCGTTGCTACTTATAACAAAAAAACGAAAAAGTTTAGAGCGGACACGTCATATGTTGCCAATCGCCAACGGCATGACTTGACAGCAACGCAAAGAATCCCAAGTTTGATTTCGTCATTACTCATTGCATTCCTTTTCCACTTCCTCAAAACAGTATCGCTTTACATGGCTTTGCTCTCCACCGACACATTCGTAGGTTGCAATGCTTGACAACGTGATTCGATATCATGGAAAAGATAAAATTTCAATATGGTCATATTTTATTTAATAAGAAATAGAGAAATTCAATATAAAACAGTAATCTATAACACTAAATTCTAATTCCCTCGAAACGTACCCTGCAAGCGTAAAACTCGAACGCAAGAAGGAAGATAAAAAAACCCCTCTTTAATTACTTCCATATGCTGATAAGACGGAATCACAAAGACCTTTAATGATGATAATGGCATAAAGGGTCAGGAAGGAAAGAGAGAAGGCAAAGAAAAAAGAAAGACTTGGCTCATGTCGTCGTGTAACATCAACATCATCACCTATCATTAACCACTATGGGAACTTTTCAATTCTTTAAAAAAGCACATAAAGCCCAATAATATGCAGGATTGGTAAAAGTCGTTACAACCATTTGTGGTCAAAACCAATCAGATTTTGCCACAATTTGGTGGGGTCTCGATTGGATGTGAACTGTACTACTCGTCTCTGCCGAGAAATTTCCATTTTCCAAAGGGTGTTTCGAGTACAGAGAGATCGATAGAGAAATGGGTCTGCTCACCAACAGAGCCGAAAGAAGTGAAATCAAACCTGGAGATCACATCTACACTTACCGGGCTGTCTTCACTTACTCTCACCACGGTACCTATCTGTCTTTAACCTCTGTTCTTCAATGTGGGTTTTTTCTTTCATCATAAAGTTAAGTTCTTTGGTTGGATTAGATGTAAATGGGGGAACTTTATCTTTTGTCTCGCCGTCTTCCGTTTCGTCTCTTGCAGTTCAACTACATTGAAACGTACGAGCAAACCATGTGTCCATTTCGTCTTCTTTGTTGTGTTGTTGACGCTCAGTTCTTTCGTTGTGTGGATAGACCTGAAATTGAATCGTGTTCTTTACAGTTCAGAAAGTTCAACCCACTTAGTGTTTAGAAATTAGTCAACCGACTCTTTGAGAGATTGATATGACTCAGCTCCTTGAATTCGATTTCTAGAATGTCTTTCATAGAACAAAAAGAAGATAGCTGGAAGTCTGAAATGTCAATTGTCTAGATTTCTTATATGGTTATATCAGCTCATCAACATTTTTACTTGCTGCAGTACAGTTTGTTAGGGACATGCTAGTCCAGTAGGATGGGGACAACTATGAAGTTTATGTGGAGCTGGCTCAAGTATATAGTCAATCTATTGTATATAACAATCTAAATTTCCAAATATTTGACTATCCATACTCATAATTGTTTTTATTCAATCCAGCTTCATCCTTTCCTGGGTATGGCAATTCTAATAGATTTATGCAACTTTATTTCTCCAACAAGCACGAGATGCTCCGAGTGTTTTTTTGTACTCTTGATCTAGTCCCTTTTTCAGATCACCAAGTATTTTCCTGATTAACGATTGAGTCTTCCTTTCATGGTAGGGCTGATTGCATTTGTGATATTTAATCTTTTGATTGGGTTAATGCAGAAGCTATAATTTGTATAATGCAGGCATCTTTGTTGGGGGAAGCAAGGTAGTCCATTTTACGCCCAGGCGGGACACAAATTCGAGCTCTGAATCATCATCAGATTTGTACGACACAATGTCCTGTGAGATCTTTCCTGACTGCGGATTCAGGCAGCCTGAGAGTGGGGTAGTCCTCTCGTGCCTGGACTGTTTCCTTAGAAAAGGATCCCTTTACTGCTTTGAATATGGGGTGACTCCATCAGTTTTTCTTACAAAGGTACGTGGAGGCACATGTACCATTGCGGCATCCGACCCAGCTGAGGCAGTTATCCACCGAGCAATGTACCTTCTTCAAAATGGGTTTGGGAATTATGATATATTCCAGAATAACTGTGAGGATTTCGCACTTTACTGCAAGACAGGTCTTTTAATAATGGATAAGCTTGGGGTGGGAAGAAGTGGTCAAGCTTCTTCTGCAATTGGTGCACCATTAGCCGCTATTATGTCATCTCCTCTGAAGCTGCTAATGCCCAGTCCTGTTGGGGTTGCTACAGTAACAGCCGGGATGTATTGTATGAGCAGATATGCTACTGATATAGGCGTTCGGAGTGACGTGATCAAGGTTGCTGTGGAGGATCTATCTGTGAACCTTGGCTGGGCAGGCTCTCCTGAAGATGAATCCGATGACAATAACGCGGCTTCTGGAAGACTGATGGTGAGATGATGTACGTTTAAGTTGGGAAAAGCCATAGATTTGTTGGTAAAAATCTACATATCGAATGACATTTCACTCAACAGTTTCCATTAATAAGATCTTATTCATGTTAGTGACCCTCTGATTTCGAAGGTTATCTATATGTATTACCACTACAGATTTATGCATGTACAGACTGAACAAAATTTACGAGCTACATAGTGGTTTGTTATAGGTTGTTGAAATTTGATCCCGGAACTTTTAGTGGATTCTCAAAGCCGTGCAAAGATAAACTTTCTTTGTTCTAAGATCAAGAACTACCTTCATTATGCAAGAGCGGATGGAAGTTTGGATTAGTGGGTTAATTTAGTGCCAGGCTATATGCATGATCAAATACAAACGGTTAGCCTACCAATTTTGATACACTTCTATTGGTGACATCCTTACAGAAGAACGAGGACAAAGTTTTCTTTCCAGCGCATAAGTTCTGCGGCTAATACTCTTTTCTTCCTTATTACAAAGCTGGCGATTCTGTACCGTAATAGCTACCTTAAACAGTATCTACAGGTGTAGTTAAAAAACACCTATAGGTCTTTCGTTTCCTTATGACCTTGATTTGGTCGAATCGAGTTTTTTACCCGATCTTTATTGGATGGGCTTTGCAGTGGTCACAGGCTTGAAATCTGCCTGCTCTGCCAAGTTAATCACCTCATTAGCAATGTCCTCAATTCTCGCTGCAGTTTCCATCAACAAGGACACCAATGTTGCTAGTGGAAGAACTTCTGTCATTGACAGTACAGTTGTTTTCGTAGTTGTTGCAGTTTTGCTGTCACCGTCGAGTGGTGCCAGTGGTTTGGCTGCTAGGTAACAGTTTGGAAGAGATAAGAAGGCGTTTTGGAGATCTTTTACTGCATACTGCATCTCCCCAACGGAGGAGCGGATATTTGAAGATTTAGTCATGGTTGCCATGACAGTGGCCGATTCTCTCAAGACATTCGACGCATGGGAACTTAGAGTGATGCAGGCATTACTGAGATGTTTCTTTAGGAAATCAGGTGCCTGTTTTTATGTCAGAATTGTTTCCTAGTTAATTACTGTGTCTTCTAACATCATTTGACAATTGAAAAAAAGATAATTTAAGAGGGTGCACCTCAAATTCCGAGTTCATGGAACTATTGATGGTTCCAATACAATAACCGCAGCCACGCAACGCGGAACCAACCTTGAGATACTGTTTCCATGGATGTCTATAGCTGAAACGGCCATGTGCAGGTTCCCATCTAACAAAATTGGCCTGTTCAATTCGCAAGGTAACACTTTTGTTATTGGTAAATTCACTCGCGTATTGACTAGTGAAAAAGTTGGATTAGTTCACCGACCAGAGATTCCTCAGCTGCCTTTGAGTTAAGCACACATTTGTAGCGCTCCATTTTCTTGCTAGAATCATCGTCGCAGTTGTTTGTGAAGTACATAACAACACATCCTGCAAATGCAAGTCAACAAAAAGATTATATTTTGAATCGGTTCTGATGACAATTTATGTAGCTGCTTCTGGTTTGACATACCATGTAAGGAATCAGCCAACTTTTCCAGGTTAGTGTGGATCAAACTGTGAAGCTCATCGCCAGCCCATGTTGGGCAGAAGAACATGGTTATGATAACACACAAGGAGGCACCAACAGCAATTGTGGATAATCTTTGGTGAGCCATTTCAAACAATTTATCCACCCGATAACCGGATATTGAAACTAAGCTGAAGGTGAGTATGAAGATCATGGCACCATAGTCAAACCGGGATTTAACAGATGGAATAAATCGGGAAAACGTTGCAGCAGAAGCTGTTATAGAAGAGAAGTGTACGGATTGAAGTCAAGAAACATCCAAGCAATAATAGCCAAAAGTAATAAGAGAGAAAATATAGGAATTTGGTGACTCTGACTCACCTAGTATGAACACTGACATTCCAAGAATTATAGGCTCAAACTCATCTCCTGCATGACTTGCAATCCAATGTATCCCAAGGCCTAGTGACCCAGCCAGAAAAGTTCCTGTTGCTCTGTTAATACACTTGTATAGTGTTGCTCCTGTAACAAAGATGATAACTTGATTAGTTATGTCTTAGGGGGATTTCAACTAAGAAATGGACTTTTGCGACTTATCCTCGGATCCTACATGGTACTGTTAGCCTCAACATTGATAGATTCAAAGTACTACGAATGCTCAAATAGAAGTACAAAAGGAACTTAGAATACTGACCCACAGTGTATTCAAAAACTACTACCACGGTCATGACTGCCCACATCGCATTTCCTCCAAAGCCATCATACAAAGGCCTCATATAGTAGAAAAGTGAGACGAGAGAAAGTGCCAACCCGACTTTGAGACCATGGATAACCTTTTTAGGCTCAGCCACTCCTAAATTCCAAGCCTTTTCCAAGAAGTTTCGAATCCTGCAAATTGGTTCTTTTATCACAAATTGTAGAGCCATCCAAACTCTGTGAAATGCTCCTGATTCTGGCGTCAGTATCTCCTTCTCCAATGTCCCATCATCTACACTTATCTTCCATTCCAACTTGTCGACTGGTGCTTCCTTTCCCATGGGGAATTTCTAAGAGAAATCCAGAGAGTGATCAAGAATCAGGCTTTGGCCACACTATCTGTATCTGAGGTGTTTGGAACTTGCACGGTTTGCTAATAGGTCCAAAACTTTCTGTACAAGTACTTTCAAGTACAAAGGTTAGTAATTGAAAGTTCAGTATCATAAATGTGAGATTGCTGCTTGAGCGGTTTCGTTGCTAATCACCTGCCTAACTGCCTTAGAGTCGAGCATTTCTTTATAATGCAACATCTGGTGCGCAGACGTTTTTATTCTGGGACAAATGTATGTGATAAAGAGGGTCGTGCAAGAAACTTCCTGCGAATCCTTGGTAGATAAAACTAACCCTTACGGTACATTTGTGATTTGACTATACACTAGTGCACAAAGATATGGCATTCAATGCTTGTTTAATGCCATTAGGACACCACAAACAGAAAAATATGGTAACGTGGCTCATAAAATATTCAAAAACCTCTGGAAAGCTTTTCCATTTTCACAAAACTACGTGTTTCTTAAGTGAAAACCATATATGTATATTCATAATTCTTTCCACATCTACTGACAAAAGTATATACATGCTCGTTTCACTTAAGAAGCACGTAGTTTCAGTTAACTAGCTGATATTGCGTTGACCACATGATATAATAATAATGGTAATATAAAGATATCGAAGATAAAGAGCGGCTGAATATCCTGAGCCATACTATCACTTGCTAATTAAGTTGTCTGCAAATAGGGTTCCACATAAGTGGGGGGAGAGAGAGAGACCTAATTTTAGGTCCATTTAGAGAAGATAGTTGGTAAGTGACCTATAATTATAATGTTTAGTGCGGTATATAAACCCAAGGTGGGATGACATAAATTCATATTTACGAGTTGTCTTGTCCAAATTTAGGTCACGATTTTACGTCTTCCCAAGCTAAGTGACATTATTATATGTAGAGATTTAGTCTTAACAATTAACTTGTCGATAGGCATTAGCAACTAAAAAATTTGGGATATGATACAAAGCTTTTCAGGAGATGGGTTTGCTTAGAAAAGCTTGAAAAGCAGTCCCAACTATCAGATTTGGTGGATTGATACCTCATTCACTCCGACCGAGTCCCCTCCACCAAACTCTCATCCCTGTCCCTGTCTCTGTCTCATCGCCTCCACAAAACTCCCATCCTTGTCTCTTTCGCGTCACCTCCTTCCTTCCCAGTAAATTGAAAAACCACTGCCAAAGTATGACGCATAACCAACCTACGTGTTCATTTGCATGCTTCTGTTGTACGGATTATAAGCTACACAACAGATCCGGATATTTACCAGCTTACGTCTAATGGCCGAGCACAAATGAAATGTCGAACATGTCTGGCTCTAGTTTTGAGGTTAATAGATTTCCCTCAGCGTCGTGATTTCGTCAGGCCCAATAAAGAACTACAGAAAGAGACACGAGTACATGCAATTACCTCTTGATGAGGTGTCTTTACCAGATTGCGAATTCGTGCAAAGCCACGCGAAGCCATGAATGTACCTCTGCAATTCAAGCCTTTCAGCTAATTTTAGTTGTAGTTTACTGATATTTATTTTGTATATATTTAGAATTAAGAATTTTCTGTCAAAGTTTATAATATCTAGCTATATTCAATTTCTAAAACGGTGTCCCGTTGGCCTTTTGACAAGGTTAGATAGTCTCTAAACTCAGGTCTAATGACCAAAATAACATCGATTTGGGCGTTAAACAGAATAAAATTGGATGGATGATTTGAACTCCATGTATAGATGTATATAATAAAGTACATGAAATAATTTTACATAGCAAATGAAATTATAATGAGATTAAAATAGTAATAATCATATAGCATTTATGTATTATGATTATCTTTAAATTATTCTTAGTTATTGTTCTATTAAGAATAGATATTAATAAAATATAAAAAGAATAGCACACGTTTTGTTTTTCCTTATAAAATAAGTAATTGATCTCATAGACTAAATCACAGAGATACTTAAACAAATGTGTAGGTGCTTGCTAGAGAACAAGTTCACTGAACAAGTCCGATATGAAAAATCTATTTGAAACATTACTTGTATGTCTACGAAATTCTCATTGTGACGATTTAAGTATAATCATATTAGTTATTTGCCATTAGTTATTGATTCAATTAATGACATTAGTAAACTATTTATAAAGCATCATTCTACTTTGGCCAAAGATTTCTTGAATCAATATTAATCGAGAATAACGGAATATTTTCCTTAATTGCTTTAGGGTGATAAGTCATATCTTGATTACACAGTTATCTCCATATAGTTTATGGTACATCCAATGACTACTAATTAAATAACCTATAATTAAACAGGTCATAAGTAGTATCAAAATATAGCAACTATATATATAAGCTAATTTTGGTGACCTCAAATCAAAGGATCGTTAGTACAATTATTACAATGAGAATTCTATAGACATACAAGTAATGTTCTAAATAGATTTCCCATGTTGGGTTTGTCTAGTGAATTTGTTCTCCAACAAGCACCTACACATTTGTAAGTATCTTCATACTTTAGTCTATGAGATCGATTACTTCCTTCATAAGAAAAAATAAAATATTTGCTAGTCTTTTTACGTTTTGTTAATATCCATTTTTAATAGAACAATCACTAGGAACAATTTATGGATAATACATAAATGCAATATGAATCTTATAATTATAATCTCACTATAATTTCATTTGTAATGTATAATTATCACATGGACTTTATCGTATACATCTAAACATGGACAAAAGATAAAGAATTCTCTTAAATAATTGTCACTAAAATACAACCAAAGCAATTGGTTGTAGGGCATAAATCAACAATTTTTCACTTGCACTAAATCAATCGTTTAAGTATCTCATACCATATCACCATGTGATGATTATACTATTGTTGGGACAGTAGTTTAATGAGATAATTCTATAAGATTCTCCATAGTGAGCACTTGCTTATATCTTACAACTTTCATCTCAATTATCATCATAATTAAGAAAATTTTGGCTAAATACATCTTTGAATCTTTGATGAGATCTTAGCTCATTTTGTATACCAAATGACTCTAATGTTTCACAGTACATTACTGTCTTGAACAATGTAAGGAATTATATCAAGTTAATTAAAGAACTTATTGTTCCAATTAATCATTTCCACTAAATAAAAAATGCCTTTTTGGCTTAATTAGCAACCATTGCCAAATTGAAACCCTTCCAATCTTGTATGATATTGTTCTTAAGTAAAATAAACCATAATTAGGATTTACTTCTAAAGCAATTGCTTTGGTTGAACTCAAATATCAACTCATACATAGAGTATTGGATATCTTTAATACTTCACAAGTATCTGATATATCAAATACTAAACATCTTTAGTACATTATCTATGTCCTTAGACTTAGATAAGTGAACAACGTCCAATCTATCTCTATAGATCTTATTCCCATAATTAAGTTGTTACCTTTTTCTATCCAACAAGAATTGTTCTTGGATAACTATGTTTTCAACAATTTGAAAATTAGAATTATTGTTCGCCATGAGCAATATGTCTTTACATGCTCCCACTGAAGAGGAAAACTATACTCTCACTAACTTTCTTGCAAATATATTAAATTTACAATCATCTATAAAACAAGCTTTTTGAATTGATTATGA
>JANTPM010000004.1:4971858-4988812 GCA_025434745.1 Erythroxylum divaricatum | reverse complement strand
ATCTCTATAGATCTTATTCCCATAATTAAGTTGTTAACTTTTTCTATCCAACAAGAGTTGTTCTTGGATAACTATGTTTTCAACAATTTGAAAATTAGAATTATTGTTCTCCACGAGCAATATGTCTTTACATGCTCCCACTGAAGAGGAAAACTATACTCTCACTAACCTTCTTGCAAATATATTAAATTTACAATCATCTATAAAACACGCTTTTTGAATTGATTATGAAAGTGAATATTTCAATGTATCATAGTCTTTCATCTATACATCAAATGTATCAATAAAGACATTAGTTCCAACTGCACGTATTATCATGAGATTTGAACTTTCCAAATTTATCTTACTCCCAGTACATATCTTAAGAGCCATTCTCCTATAATTATATATTGAAACAAACAATTTGCTTAATAGATCTGTAAGATTATATCCAAAGACTTAGCGTTTCATATCTAATATAAAATCTTACTAATTGATTAAATTGGAATTATTGAAGGTAAGTCATTGTACTAGGCATCGTTATAGAATAAATAGTATTACATCGTACAATATCTCATATTGTACTTTCCTCCTTACAAGAATTCATACTCTTATAGAATTTTATTATAAAGATTCACTAAAGAATCTCATTCCCTATAAATAACTGAAAATTTAAAAACTTATCACAACGATCTCATTGAAGTGTTTCAACATTATCAATACTTAATTTCTACTTAGATTTAAACAATTTGATATTTTCAAAATTTTAAATCATTATTTCATTCAATACATGTGACTATATCACATAGTCATTAGTAATCTAATGAAATATAATTATCATCTTTATATGAATTGTTATTCCATCTAATACATCACATGTATAAATTTAACAATTCAATACCATCATCATCCTTTCACCAAAGGTTAATTTTGTTATTCTTTAATTTATGATTCATAATCATAAGAATACACATATCTTTATATGTAACTTTATGATTCTCATTTTATTAATTTAAACAGTATGACATAAAAGAAGTCTTAGTTTTCTAACTTTGTGTTCTTGCCATTTATGTTTAGACAAGTCTCCTTTGATCCAACACATACAAACTATTTGTATAAAATTGGATGAACCACTTTTACTTAACAATCTATCTCTTATCATGCTTTAAATACTTTATAATAATGTTGAATCTAAATTCAGTATCAAATACTCATATGCATAAACTATAAATACATATGATCCCTATCATATCTCGTATAGGAAAGAAAATTCATACAATCATTTTCTTCTTATGACAACTATTATCATACTATCACAAAAGCCTTTAATTGATGTCCATATTTATGCTTTTAGTAGGCTAAAATAAGTGAAACAATTTCATCAAAGTACTATACGTTTTAGCTCTACTCCATGCAACCTCTTGCATTTTGCTATCATGATGTTAACACACATCTTACTTGCTATCATTAAAGTTTATAAGACATTAATCAACTCAAGATGTCAATATATTTTGTCATCTATATGATTTTGACAATTATCTAAAACGTTGTCACCGAATCATCAGCAGGGATTATATCATAATAACATAATAAACGATCAATTTTCTATATGTTTACGTTCACTAACTTAGTATCAACTATACTAATCAAGGTAAATTCCACTAAGAACAAAATATAAATGTAAGAAAACCAAGTAATTAATTATATGTCATGATGACCAAATTAAATTCGAACTTAATCATGCATTTGGTTACTCCCACTATTTTATTTGAAATAATAGCTCTCACTATTATTCGAAAAGATTATTCTAATCTTTCTAGTTGGTTAGGATCCGATTCAAATATAGTTGATCGTAGGTTTGTCCAACAAACCAACTAAGCTTAAATTAGGTAAATAATAACATTATCAGTCACATTTTATGTGACTCCTAAATTCATTAGTCGACAACTCTTGCCAAAATATATCTTATATATCATTCCTAAACTTGCCTCTAAATTCATGAGATCACGAGCTTATTTATCCAATTCGCACAAATTTAGTTAAGTAGAACCCGATGTCATAAGATTAAACATGTTCGGGTTAAAGCAACCTTGAGTTTGTTCAATAAGCCTACAATAAACAGAACTCTAATTTATTCTTATAATAATGGAAGACAACAATCACATTCTCAATGTATATTTAATATTTTAGCGAGAAATTTTAACTTCATTCATTTTATCAAACACAAATTGTATGTAAATGATCACATATATAAAACATATAATTTAACATGCATCCTATATATATATATATATATATGTCGACCATATAAATAAAGTATGCATCATATGCACTTACAATCAAATTACATGCATAAAATATCAAGCTTTATTTGATTCAAGTTATTGTTATTCATAATCTAAAATAATATTTCCAACTCCTTGGAAAAACTAAATTATATCGAACTCATTGTTTCCTAAATAAATTAAATTTTTATTTCAAATAGAAATTTAGTTTGATTTGAAAACAATTTTCAAATCTAATTGAAAATTATTTCCAATTATCTTAACTCTTTTAATCAAATTTAATTGAAAACAATTTTTAATAAATTATTTTTCTTAGTTACTATAATTTAGAAAAACCCATTTTCAAAATTATACAAGAAATACATTCTAACCCGATTAGAAAATTATTTCTGTAAGTCCTCTACAAGTCAAAATTATATAAGAAAAGTATAATTTCTTTCCTCTATAAGTCAAAATCCTATCAATTAAGTTTCAATTCTTTTTTAATTTATTATAAAAGAAAAATTTTCAACTTCCTGCTGTATTCCTATTTAGACAATTACCGCTGATTATTCCAATACCCAATTGTGTTGTTTCTTGATACTACCGATGAACATGCAAATTCATTTGAATTAAATTTGTGACGAATAAGAAATTAGAAACTCGTGATTATTTTAAATAATTGTTTGTCCAAAATATATCATTAATTTAAACTATCTTGTGTGTATAAAACATTAAAACGTGTAACTAATTATTCAATATTTTGAGATTCTTTCCCAACCTAATCTTCAAAAGTACAACGTTGACTTTACTTCTGTCTATTTTTATCTTCGATTACGATATTTCTTGCGTTTATATTATTAACACAAAAAAGGACAGTCAAATTCGCCACATTTGTCCTTTATACCAGTTGTCTCCATCGTGATAGATTTTGTCGTCCAACTTTCTGATTATAATCATTTTCTACATTAACGACCAAAGAACGAATGATCAGTTTAAATATTAATTAAATTAAGAGCTAATTATTAAAAAAACTCAAAACCTTAATTTTATGGTTATAGTTTTAACTTAAAAAATAATAATTAAATATTTAAACTTTCAATTTTTAAAATTTTATCCATCGTTGCTATCTCCGCTAATATTGATGACGTGATGTACTATGTAAGATAAATACTGTTAATATTTATACACATCCAACTTAATTAAACTAACTAATTAAGTTTTATTAAATTATTTAATTAAATTATGTCGTTTTAGAATTGAAAAACTTTATAGGGTATTTGGTTGACCAGAATAATCATTTATATTTCTGATCTATTCTTAGTAATAGGTTATTTTCTTGTTTGGTTTACAAAAACATACAAAATGTATAATATAAGGATTTACTTATTCCTTGAGTTTAGGAAATAAGTAAACTCATCACCCTTTTATCTTTATGTATTTCAAGTGGTTGGGAATAAAATTGAGGACATGTTATACAAAAACATCCTTAAAGAATTCATATTATTCACTTAATAATAATAATAATAATAATAATAATAATAATAATAATAATGTTAGTAGAGATTACTAGGATATTTTGATATTTTTTGTTAATTATTCTTTTGTCATTCTAAGTTTATATTTTCAAACCAATATATTGACATTATATTATCAGTAGAAATATTTAGGAATAAATCATTCCATTTTTCATTTATTATACTTCTAAAAAATTACCATTCAATTCCTTACTTATTTCAGCAAATGAACCAAATATTATATCAACGAAACTCTAGTGTAACTAAGTCTTATTTAGTTTAATTAAATCTAATGTGCATAAATGATATGGGTAACTGTATTATGTGGCAAGTCACTTCAACAATATTAAAGAAGATATTAACATCAGGTTCAAATTAAAAAAATAAAAATTTAAACGTTTAATTGTCATTTTTTTAAGTTTAGACTATAATTACAAAATTAAGCAAAGTTTAAGATTTTTTGTAATTAACTATTAAATTAAATATATTACTTATCATTAAAATTTTAGCTTATCAAATATTATATTAACAATAAATATTTTACAAATTGTTACATATATTTAATAATTTAATAATCAAGAAATAATGACTGATTTAAAAAGAAAAAACCTTTATATACTAAACTTGAAAATAATATTATTTTATAATAAAAATCCTGTTATTTAAATTTTTTAATCTTTTCATCTTGCCCGTGGCACGGATAGTCCTTGAGGGAGTGATTAGCGAAAGATGTCCGTAGACCGGATCACGCAAGAGTGAAAACAACCGCTTATAACGGTGTCGTATTTGCCGAAAAGAAAATTTATTGAAAAGCAGTTGGTTAGTCCAAGGCTAGAGAGAGAGAGAATTGAAACACAACCTGTTCCTAGTTATCCCTAAATCAATCAAATTCACAGTCACAATCGCCATTATCCATCCAGCACCAACGAGAACCTTGTGTATACATTATCTTTTCTCTTCTTCCTTTCTGTTAATTTGAATTTTTGGCGATGGCGAATTTGTACGTGAAGGCGGTGCCACCGGCGGATCTGAATCGGAACACTGAGTGGTTCATGTACCCAGGTGTTTGGACAACCTACATACTGTTGTTGTTCTTTGCTTGGCTTCTCGTTCTCTCTGTCTTCGGTTGCTCTCCTGGGATGGCTTGGACTATTGTTAATCTCTCTCACTTCGCTGTACGTTTTCTTCTCCGGTTCTCGATTTTTCTCGTTCAGGGTTTTGATTTGGGACTCTGTTTTGCCAATTTTACAAGTCCGGTGTGTGCAAGTTTAAAAATTGTTTGACTTATTGTTAGTATTGCTTCACTGTAGCTGGGATTAATATCATCCACTGGTTAGTACTTGCTTTGTTGAGTGGTGTATGTTCTAGGTTGATTTGTTGGGATGATAGGATTGATCTATAACCACTTTTTTTTTTTTCTGAAATGGGTATATGTGGTTTTTATCTATATGTATCATATCTGCTTTTTGGATGAGATTTCCCTCCAAATTTGGACTTGGTAATTCTTGTTATTTGTTTTCAGAGTTCTCACAAATTTGTCAATCATTCTACCTTTATGTGGATATTTTAGCCCATAAAACCTTCGTATTCTTGTTTTCAATACGAATGACTGCTTTTAATTTTTAGTTGTTTGTATTATTCTTTTCCTCTGTAGTTCCACGTATTTTCTTTTAATTAGGTGCTACATGGACTTTAAGTGGTTTAGATAGTTGATTTGCGACCAGGAGCATAATGTGACCTGCAATCCTGTTATTCATGCAAATGCGATAAGAACCTTGAACAAATTGCAGTAAAAAGTAGCATCGTAGACATACATGAAGTTACCAGAACCATGTCTTTGGAATCTCCGAAGTGAGACAATCTGAAGTGTTTAGTGAAGCATATTCTTCCTCTTTTCCGATTTTCTAGTCTCTGATTTCAAAAGTCAAATCTCTGCATCCAGTCATTAATGGCTTGACTTTTTGGACCTTTTGCCTTATTGGTATGAACTATAATTGGTTCGCGTGAAGCTAGTTTAGCTGATTTTGAATTGGGGCAGAAAATTCTTTTCTGATTGTTCTTCTGAATTAATCTGCATTGCTAAAATACATAAGAAGTTAAAATCCATTATTTAACACCAAGCATAACTACGCTGGTGTCAGGCTAGTTCTGCCATTCATAACTGTTATTTGTAGATTTTCAGATTTTCTCTTTAACTTATCATTAGTAGTTTTTCTTGAAAAATAATTTGATTATAGCGTGAATCGTCCATAAGAATGGCACTTTGCTTTACAATTACAAAAGTACTCAAGCTATTTGTTCTTTTTAATGTTTAGTTTGCTCTGATTTTTTTATTGCTTCATAATTAGATGAACCCTAATTTCTTCAGATCACATATCACTTCTTTCACTGGAAGAAAGGAACCCCATTTGGAGATGATCAAGGTATCTATAATGGGCTAACTTGGTGGGAGCAGATGGATAACGGGAAGCAGCTTACACGCAACAGAAAGTTCTTGACTGTTGTACCCGTGGTGCTGTAAGTTTCCAGACTTGAATTTGTTTGTATGTGTCTGCATCAATTCCAGTTTCATCTATTTTCTTGGTCATACAATGGTTGTTTATTTCTTTGCGAAAAAACATGTATTCCACTCCATCATCCATGTATACTTTAATATGATTACCTGTTTCAACTTGTCACCCAAGTGAGTTGACATCACAAATTCTAATGGATTAAGATAACTTTTCGTTCTGGTATAAGTAGACATTATCGGTTCCTCAACTGTGAGAATATGCCCCGTCAAACATGTTGAATGATGAGCAGTTTTTCTTGGATCACTTGTGAAATTAGTGTTTAATAACATGTCTATTGACTGGAGTTCTGCAAGTATTTGCATGATGCTTATCCTCGGCCTTTGGCCTTTGTTGGTACCTAGTTCTAAACTGATCATCACATTTTAAACTTTAATTATGATCTGTGTTATGATTTCTTTTCTTTTTTCTGGGTTTAAATTTAAATTTGACGTACGTATTGGGCTCTTTCTATTGTATGATCTAACAATTCTTTTCTTATGATCTGTGTTATGATTTCTTTTCTTTTTTCTGGGTTTAAATTTAAATTTGACGTATGTATTGGGCTCTTTCTATTGTATGATCTAACAATTCTTTTCACCCATCTTGAGATGACCGATCATATACTGTTCAATAGTTATGAGATTGAATCTCTTGATGATGTTGTATGGGATATCTTAGCTTTCCTTGTATCCAATCGATGATAAAGTGGTCTTTCTTTGCTCAATAAGATTAGTGCTGTATCTTTAGCTTTGAGAGCATGGTTTTGGTCTAGCTCTATTCCCATGTACAAGGGTAGATAAATGTTGTGAACATTTCGTCTCAAGAGTAAGAGGAATGGTGAGGGTAGGGATGACAATGGGTTAGACCAGGGTTGGTCCCCCTAAGGCTTGAGCCAATCTCAAAACAAATTGGCAGGCCCAAACTCGTTTGCTCTTCAGACGTATGCAAAAAGCCCAAAGCTTGTTGGAGCAGGTTTGGGCTTTTCTGGCCTGAGCCTTATCTGAAGCTATATATAGGGATATTTTGGTTTGGGCACCCTTGAGCTCAAATTCCCACCGGTCCCTGTCGCCATTTTGCCATCAGGTCCAGGACAACTTTATGCCGATACAAAGAACAGGGCATGAGAAAAGATCTGGGTATTATCTAGACGACTGTATAAAGGACTATAGTTCATAACTGTTCCATTGCTTCTTTGAATTAGAATCTGTTTAATTGTTTAACTTTTATTTTTCTGCTAATCTCTTCTCTAGTGTCAACCAGAACATTGTTTGTCTCTAAAGTGTGGGCACTTTAGATTTACAACAATCTGAGAGTTTGGCTCTATGCATGGATTGTCCAACTGAGTATACACTTACACTTCCCTTTTCTGCCAGGTACCTGATAGCGTCACATACGACTGATTACCAGCATCCGATGCTCTTCTTCAACACTCTTGCAGTGCTGGTGCTTGTTGTTGCCAAATTTCCAAATATGCACAAGGTGCGAATCTTTGGAATCAATGCGGATAAGTGAGTTGGGAATAATGTTCAAACTGATTTACATGGTCTAAAACCCCTGATCCTTCAGCTGTTCTGGTTAAAGGTTATTATGTTGTATAGAAATCAGAACTGGAAGGATATTAGATATGTAATGTTTTTGTGCGGACTAATTGTAGAAGCCATGTCGTAAACTTTGAACAAGAAGTGTATCCGAGTTGATATCTGTACAGTAGGAAACTGCTATAATCTGCATCTGGGTTCTAAGGATGTCTTCTCCTTTTCGAAGGCCAGCTTGATGAAAAGTTATTAATCGAATGTCCATAACATCGGAGTGGACTTTGTCCAAGCTATGCATGGTAGATTTTATAATCATCTTTTCCTGAACATAACAAGGTTTTATGAGCCGTAAAGCTTTGTGAAGTAAGGCATCGTAGTCTTATAAGTGTACAAGCCGCGATTCTGCGGCAAGTTTTTTAGATACTTAAATCTACGTCAAATAATTAGTAAACACATAAACTGGTTTGGACGGTAAAATGGTACTAAAAGCACTAAATAACCAAGCAAAAGATGTAATAATCAAGTTTCAGAAAGGAATAAAAGCTAATCACTCACTTAGATTAAGACCGGTCCATCATCAACGAGTGGAATGTTGACGTGACTGGAGTTCGACTAAAGTTGAGGATGTAATAATTTAAAAAGGCATAGTGAGGACTGGAATCGGGAAGGGAACGAAGAAAAAAAGGAGCTGCACCTGCCAGTCTTCATCAATTGAAGTGAGAGGAAGAGAAAAGCAAAACCTAAGGTACCTACACAAAGAGGGTCCAGCAATGAATGGTTGCCATGGAAGAAGAACATCCAATGCATGGCCCATTTATCTGAATGATAATGGTCCGTGGAGGAGTATCTTTTTACGGTCGAAGGATAACCTTTTGCCCAACTCGTGGATTACTGAAAATTGTAAGAGACAAGAAGCACTTCAGAAGTATGGCTGCGAGACATTCGAATCCCTTGGCTCCTTTTCGTCAAAAGGCATTTTATGCATGTGACACATTTGGACACACCATCTTGATACAAGAATAAGAACAACCTAAAACTTGATATTAAAAAGCTAAGCAATCTAAATCGCGGCCCCATTAGCCAAATATGGTCACCGCTTGAAGCAATGGAGGATACAGCTGAGAGAGATCAGCAATCAGCGCAACAAAGCTGGAGTTTCAACAAGCTCACTCACCTTCATGCGATGCATTCCACAGAATAAACTAAACAGTAGGGAAGTTGGGGGTTTTCATGTATCGGATGGGATTCGATAAGTGGAGTAGATAATCTCATTAGTACGCGCGTCCAGAGGAATGTTAGGCGGTCCCGACAGAGGAGGACTTGTCAGATTTTTCAAAGTCGCTCAAATATAAAAAGGGAGATGGATATTTTGTTGACGAAGGTGATGAAATAACGTTATGGTTTGTTCTCTACATTGGTTGGTTTACGGCTTCTTATTAAAAGAAATAGGTGAGCTTTTAGTTGGAGCAGGTAAACTGGATTTTGCAAGTGCAGAATTGCTGGTCTGTGTGCGCTTGGAACTTTGGAAGTCGTAACTATACGATGCGTGGAAACTGAAGCAAAGCAAGCTCAATTGAATTGAAATTTTTGTGTAGATGGGACATGTCGAATTTGCACTTGTTCCACGAACTTGCAATGATGACCGGAAGAATCTCATCAACTGACATAGATAACATGTCAGACCTGACATTCAGATTTTTTTTTTTAAGATAAGTTAAACGCTACATGCCAAGGATAACCATCGAGTGTAACCAATCCACAATCTATCATGCAAATCGGTATAAATTCTGTCGAGGAACATTGTTCTTTTGAAATGTCTAAACATTAGGCTCATTCCATGCAACAAAATCCATCTGAGGCAACTCAGATAACACATGATACTGTGCAGGTGTTCTATTCTTGGTAGAAGAACTTAGAGAAAATCCAGACCTTTATTTTCTATTCTCTTCACACAATTAATGTACTTTTTTCTAAGAACCCCGTTTTTGAAGCCAAACCAAATAAGCTGCAGCTTTTATACACTGCTCAAAGAGTACAGAGAAGAAAAAATATATATCTCTATATATATATATAAAGCAAAGAAAGCATATGTATCCTATATATGTTAGCCGTCCTGAACAATTCTAGACAAGTGATCATTTCCAAAAAGAGAAGAAGAAAGAAACAAGACGAACCAGTTTCTTCAACCACTTATCAAGATTTTCCTTCCGTTACCACGATCCACCACCAAGCATACCATTCCAGTATCCACCTGATGTGCCTTGTTCTTTCTTTTGATCAACTTCGTTTGAACTGGAAAGCTGTTTCATGTCTCCAAAAGGAAACGAAAAATTCCTTCCTCCACTTTCCTGATGACCACCGTACCTATTTCCAAGGCCAAGCCCATCAACAGAAAAACTGAGACTTGGTTTAAACTCTAGAGGGAACCCTGAAGGATACAGTGCGTTTGAATCGGGCATCGGTGATGGGATGAAAGAACTCAGACTCCTAGAATTGATTCCAGACCTTAACAGCTCGAGAGCTGAAAGATGAGGTGAATTGTATGAAGCGGAATTGTTATGTTGGTCGTCTTTGTTGGTTTCAGCTTTTGGGACTTCAACGTAATGAGGTATCATACCTTGAGCTGGGAACCCCAGATTAAGATCTTGACCTTCATGGGTAGTTTTAGGGTTTTGATGAGAAGAAAACTGGGATAGGGTTGGTGGATTTAAATCAGGGATCTTTACTGAAGCTGATGATGATGCTGCTAATGAAGAAGATCTTTTGTTCTTTCTTGAACCTCCACCTACAGGAACATTTCTTAGAGACCCTCCTTCAGTCCAGTACCTTCTACAAGTTTTGCAGAAGTACCTTGGTTGTGTAAGACTGTAGTTGTTGTAGTAACAAAACTTGGTGTTGGTTGAGTTACATCTCGGACAGTTCAATTGCTCTGGAGGCCTCGGTTTCTTCTCTAGCCCAGGCCTTGCGCAAGCATTAGATCCTATTTCCTCCATAGGTTTTGCCAGTTTAATATCCTGCAAACCCTAGAGTGAGAGAGACAGTAATAGAACACACCACTATGACATAAAAGCTTTAATCAGGACCATCCAAGTTCAAGCCTTTAGCAAAGTTTCAAGAGCTAGCAACTCGATCATCCAAGCAAGTTCGCTTCCTAATCGTTTTCAGAATCTGTAGACTGACTTTCTATAAAGAAGAGCAAAAAGTTCAGAAAGAAACAAATGATAGTAACAAATCGAAACTTTTCCCTCCTCTTTTATCAGTTCTCGCATAAGCAAAAAGGTGAAGAAAGTAAAAGTGCAGAGCTTTCATGGTCTCAACAAACAAATTAAACTTTAACTTCCACCATCGACGAACATCTGAAGGATAGAGAACAAAAGAGAAAAAGAAAAGTGAAAAGAGACAGAAACTAAAGCAATCTCTTAAAGATAAACAAGCAGAATACGATCCATCTTAAACTTTAAAGTTCTGAGCTAGAAAGCCTCGGAGACTGGCCACTAGTATAATGAATTGGCAATCAAACATCAAACCCACCTGTGGCCATGGAGCAGCATCCATGTTCAGAAGAGAAAAGCAAATGATGACTTCAGACAGAGAGAGAGAGAGAGAGAGGGAGAGGAGTGTTCACCTCCTTTGTCCACAGCTGCTCTTTAGTGCAGGAAAGAATGTTTTAGATTTGATTGTGTGATGGCTTTATGCGCTGGACTCACTTTATGAAGATTAAAATGTAGGTAGTGGAACATATCTACGAGGGAGAGGGAATTCTTTTTTGTCTGATATCTGCAATTTTCTACACTTGTTAAATTGTTGTGAGTGGAATAATGAGTGTGTATGTACTGTGGGTGGGTTTCATCTTTTTGACCTTATAATGGCAAAGTCTTGATTCTTGTTCTTCTCCTGTTACAGTATTTTGCTGTTTTTTTTTCCCCACATGAAGAAAAGTGTAGGCCTGTAGGGTTTTGTTTGGCCTATCAGTAAAAAAAGATACAAGATCTCATTACTCTTTTTCGTGTTTAACTCCCTCTCTGCAATTCGTCAAAAGATACTTTCTTTAATGTGTGACAAGCTTTTTCGTGCTTTTGGAGGCAACTTCCTATGCTTTGCTTCCTTTACAATTAAACCATATGATGACCCTCCGCCATTTACAGATACATGTTTGTACGATGAAACTGGAGAACTGTGTAATATATATATAGTAGTTAAATTCTTCAAATATTATATACAATATGATATGTACGTGACTAGAAATGGTTGATTCAGTACTCTTTCAGGACTAACATAATATATACACATACGAACATTGAACATCGCCTGTATACATTACACACATCTTCAAAGAAACTTCTGTTCCTCCTAGCTCAATGCATATTAGTTACGCTTAAATTGATTTTCTGTGTCTGATTTTGAACTCCTGAAGTGATAACATACACTTAAATTAGTACAAATATAGCATTAATGTCTGATTAATAGAAATTCACCAGTGAAATGCCCTTCAAACATAGATCTTGTCGCCATACAGCACTGGTCGAAATTAGTATGCCTGGATTTATGGTTGCTTGGTTACTTGTACTCACATTTAAAGAGGAGAAATAGGAAATGTTAGAAGGAGAAAAGAATTTTTATTTTTTAAAAATATAATTTTTATGTGGTATTATTTATTATATTCAATTAATTTTAAGTTTGTTTATAATTTTTAATAGTACTTTATTTAAATTAAAAAGACATAAATCTTCTTAATATAAGAAACCTTAGAAAAATCTTATAAAATTTTAATTTTTCAGAAAAAAAAATCTTTCAATTATACTTCGGTTAAAAAATGATAACGAGACATATGCAATCAAGTAATGTTTATACAAAAATTCAACCTAATTCTTAAACTTGAACTAAATTAATTAATACTAACTTAAACTGATAAATTTTAGTTATCATTTTTAATTATTAATTTAAGTCAAATTTATTTAATTCAAGCGAAACTTAATTCAAGTGAAATTTAAGTACTGAGTTGGATTATAATATTAATAACATTTGATTATTTCACATCTTTCATACATTTCTTCCTTTTTCTATCCGAATCACAAAAGAAGTAGCTTTAGAAGAAAATTTTTTAAGGGTCGTAAAGATTAGTGGATTTTTCTAAGATTTTTTAAACTACACGAAAAGTTTATATTTTTAAATTTAAAAAATATTTTTAAAGATAATATATAATTAATAAATAGCTTATAGGAATACTTGGTATCATACAGAATATTAATAATTAAAATGATAAAAGGTTAAATTATAAGTTTAAACCGAGAAAGAAAATAGAAAAAAAAAAAAGAGGGTGGAGGCGGACAAGAGCCGACAAAAGCAAAGTGGTGGGACACAGATAATGCGGGGTAGGATGGAAAAACAAATTCTCAAGTTGGCTTTCTTTTTCTTTCTGGTGACTGTGACAGTTTGACATGATCAGTTGTTTAAACTTTAAATTAAGGAAAATCCTTATGAGGCTTCAATTTTTCTTCTTCTTTGAAATACCCACTCTGCACAATCTCACCGCCAACCAAAAGTTGCTTTCTTCTCATGTTTTCTCAACATCACCAACCTTACAAACCAGACCAGACCAGACCAGACCACAGCCCCTCTCGGGCTGTGACTCTCACTATAGTTCCTTCCGGTTGAACCCAACTTATACCACTTTGGTTTTTGCTGTCTTTTAAGGTTTCTCTCTACTACGTTACAACCATTCACTTTATTTAAACAATTCCAAAGCCTCTTTTCCATTGCATAAAAGCTCGTTAAATTCTTGACGGATTCGTAGAAAAAAGACATGTCACGGAAGAGGGTAAGCTCTAGTCATGTCTGATTCGACCTTTTCCGGATTTTCTTATCAACCGCAACACTCGAGTCGAGTCAATTCAATTACACCACACGCAGGATAAAATAGACCTCTAGGCTTAATTTTGTCGCCTTTGGTTAGAGAGGAATTAGCAAAGAAATCACAATTGAGACATGGCATCGCAATTTTAGCAACAACCGCGATGACGTACGTTGGGATGTCTTCTTTTCTTCCGTAAAAAGCCTTAAACCATTGGAAACAAGAATACCACAGATTGGTCAGGTGTCGAGTTTTTACCATCAGAAATAACTGCTCTAAACTTTATTCAAAACCAACATAAGAACCATGAATTGTGGGGAGGGGAAACCAAAAAAAAAAAAAAAGAACTAGATATGCATAGAAACGTAACTTGAAGAGGTTTGGTGAGTAGAAGAAGCTACTGTAACTGAAACCTTGGAGGGTTGTACTTTGTATTTATGAGTTAGATGAGTTCAACGTGAAAAACACGTAGCGCCTGCTTGGAATCCTATTTTGAGCCAAACTTTTTGTCTGTTCTTAAAGTTGTAATCACTCTATTTAAGGTGCCATTAAATCACGTGTTCCACGTGCTGGTTGTTTTTTCTGAAATGTTATCCAAACCTGGAAGGAGTGGTAATTCGGTCTTGGAAAAAAGAAATTTTTTCCTGAAAGATAAAAGAGTTTCAGTTGCTCTGATTACCTTTCTTGAGCCCGATTCTTCTGATGGGCCAAGAGGCTTGAGCTTCAAGAGTTCTTAGCATACCACTTTCAATCCCAAGAAGCCTTCTACTTTTTACGTCCGAGTCTCAACAACTCTTGAGAAGAATAAATTATAACGAGGGGAAAAATTACAAATGCATATTGTATGTTTTATATGGGGTTAATTATAAAAAAAATCTCAAATTTTTATAAAATTTTTAATTATAGCCTGAATTTTAAAAAATAATAATAAAATACTGAAATTTTTATTTTTTCAATTTTAGTATGACGTTAGTGCTACTGTTATCTTTGATGACGTGACAGTGCCATGTGTACAGGGACCTTTGCTAAGATATGTGTTATGACATTTTAGGCATTATTTGTAATTAGATATCTTTGGTTATTTGAGGAATTTAATTATGACAAATATTTTATCTTATGTGGGATTCTTTCAAGATGAGGTTTATTTGGGATAAAAATCCTAGTAATCTCTTCTTGGTGGCCTATTTTTGGGATATGGCTATCTAAGGTAGTTGGATTTTTTAAGATTCTATTGATTAGTTTGTAGCTATGTTTTTGTTATATTTTACGTAATTTTTGGGGTTGTAGGGTTGTTGTTTTTGGGTGAAAAAATAACAGATACATTTTGACTTGGCAGTTGGAATTTTTACAGTATCTTGGATTATTTTTAGAAGCTAATTTTATGGAAATTTTTAGAAGCTGAGACAATTGGCTCAATAGTAAGAGGCGTGCTTGTAAAAGCAACAAAACCTTAAGGTTGGGTGTTCGATTCCCACCAAAGAGGACAATGCTGATTTGTGTTGGATGCCGAGGTATAACCCGCAAACACACGCTGGGTAGGAAATGCTAGCCCAGGTGTGGGGTCCAACACATCAACTTAGGAAGAAGTATTCGAATCTGATACTTGTCAAGAAACTTTGGGATCAATGCCTATGAGATTCATACCAAAAATTGCAGCTATTGAAGAAGCCTATGATATTAATGAATTATCCTTGAATAACGTGATTAAGATTCTTACAAACTTTGAGATGAATCTTTTGAGAGATAAACATGAGAAGAACAAATGATTGACATTGCAAGTCAAGGTTAGAAAGGTCATGAATGATTTCGGAGAAAAATATGATGAGAATAAAGATATGATGCTATTAACAAGAAATTTTAGCAAGTAGTTAAAGAAAGTGAAGAATGATAGACCCAAGTTTAGACAGAACGATGGGAGTTCATTGAACAATAACGCTAAACAAAAAACAAAAACTCAAAAAGGTGAAAGAAAGGTGAAAAAAATTCAATGTCACGAATGTCAAGCTTCGATGTGCAAACAGAATATGCTAACATTTTGAATAAGAGAAAAGAGAAGTCTTATATGAGTACTTGGAGTGAGAATGAATCTAGAAGTGAGAATGGTAGTGAAGAGGAATTTGTGAGCAATAATGTTGCGTTAGTTGCTTTACATAGCATAATTGTAATTGCTTGTTTAATAACAACTAAAAAGGAAGAAACTAATGATGTAATCATTGGTAAATCAGTCCAAAATTTCTGGAAAAATGCAGATGAATTAGTCCAAAGTTTAATTTCAGATTATAACAGTGATGATAGTGATTCAGAGGACAAAAGTGAGGATATTTACAAAGTCTATGAGTTAATATATGCAAGGTGGGTGCAAACATGTAAGAAAAACAAAAAGTTAAAAAAGGAAAACCCTACCACGAAGAACATCATTCAAGACCTTGAGAAGAAGTTGTATCTACAATAAATGAGCTTAATGAAACACAGTTAAAGCTGGTCAGTACAGAAAAAGGGATAAGAATGTTAAATGGAGATATCGAAAAATTAGAAAAATTGTTGAAAATTGGTAAGATTAAAGGAGACCTTCAAGGCATTGGATATAAAGGTGAATGTTCTAAGTTGAATGATAAGAAAAATGATGCAGGTAGATCTGTCTAAGGAGAGACTTTAAGGAGAAAACAAAAATTTATACCGACTTATCACTTTTGTAGAGTAAACGGGCACATAAGGCCAAATTGTTACAAGTTGTTACAAATGATATTTCAGAGGGCTCAAAACTGAAAGTCTAGACATTCTATGATGAATTTCTAGAAGCAACCAACATTACCAAAGCATACTTGGGTTAGAAAGGGTGAAAGAAGCTATTTGATGGGTTATCAAAGTTGTACGAATGACCACGTCACTTTTAGGGATGGAAAGAAGGCTATAATTATTGAAAGAGAGACCATTTATTTGGATGGGCAACCACACTTCAAAAATGTACTTCATAGGGATGGTTTAAAAACCAACTTGGTAGTTGAAGAAAATCTTCAAAACCAGCCTCCGAATCAGCTTAAAGACACAAATAAGCATGAACCAAAAACTACCCAGATCTGCAGTTAGTTGCTGTTGGTGAAGAACTATTTAAACAAAGGATAAGTCAGTTGCTCCAGAAGAAGAAGAAACCGGCCAGACAGTTGATGATAGAGATAATGTGATAAGGAATAAGACCAGGTTTTAATTTTTTCAAGGGGCACAGGGACTTTGTGCTTTATATTTTTGAACTATATTG
>JANTPM010000004.1:4935282-4945628 GCA_025434745.1 Erythroxylum divaricatum | reverse complement strand
GCATGTACAGATTTGCAACAATCTTCTCTACTTTCATAAATACTAGTGCTCCTTTAATCACTTTCATAATATTGTTTTGAAACTCAAATATGAAACCGAGATCATCCAGTTATCCTATAGATAACAAAACTTTTTTTAGGCCCTCCACATGTTGCAATTTTTCAATAGTCTGAATTGTATCATCATATCACTTTAACTTGATGGTACTAATACCAATGATCTTAAGAGTTTGACCATTACAGATGTACATAGATCCTCTAGAGATAGATTCATGTTGATGGAACAATTCTCTTCGAGATGTCATATGAAAAGTAATTGCTGAATCAAACAGCCAGACATCAACAGATCTTCTCTTTCCTCTAATTATTGCTGCTGCTTTATAAACCATTGTGTTTCCATCATCTGAAGTGTTTGAAATGTTTCCTTGAGAAACATAATCTTTCTTGTTTAGATTCCAACAATCCTTTTTTAAGGTGACCTTTCTTGCCACAATTGTAACATTTATAGTTCTTCTTACTTCTGGATTTTGATCTACTATGACTGTGACTCCCACTTGGATCACGTTTCATTGATCTATCTCTCATCATCGTGAAGGCCTTCACTTGTTGCGAATTTGCCAATCTGTCTTCCTTACTTTTGCACTGACTCTCTTTTTCTATAATAGCAGCTGCAATATTGTCAAAGATTAGAGTGCCTGTGTTGTTTGTTAAATTTATGATGAGTTGATCATATGAATCTGGTAGACTTTGGAGTAGAAGTTTTGCACGTTTACTTATCTCTATTGTGTGCCCTAATGATGTGAGTTGGGAAAATAGAATAGTTAAAGTATTTAAATGCTTCGTCATCGAAGTGGATTCCTCCATGCATAAAGTGTATAGTTTTCTCTTAAATTTTTTTTTTGTTGTGGAGTGATTTGGCCTTATATAATTTTATGAGGTGATCTTATATTTCCTTCGCAGGCTTCTTTTCCTCTATACTGGATAATACTCCATCGGCTAAAACTAGGTGAAGATTAGCTACAGTATTCCCATCCATCTCATTCCACTTTTCTTTTGTGACTTCAGTTGGTCGCTCACTAATGGCTGTCATATAATTATTTTTCCTCAAGTTTGCCTTTATTTTCACCTTCCACAGTGGGAAATTGCTCCCGGTGAATTTTTCAATGTCATACTTTGCTGCCATTACTTCTATCACAACCGCTTTATGAATAGTGCCTTTGACATGGTGAATAATATTCTAACTTATGTTTTGATGTGGAGGATCCACTCTTAGTAATAAGTAGATATACACACCCAAGGTTGGCTCGATACCAATTGTTAGGTACAATTAGGACTTGGACAGAGTATAGTCACAGCTAAAACAAACCTAAAAATATTGAATATAAAATTGACACACAAATTTTACTTGAAAAACTCATAAATTAGAGTAAAAAATACAGGTAAGGAAAGGAAATTTTACTACTAAAAAACTGGAGATTTACAAGGAGAAAAACTAGACTCACAAAATACCCAAAATATTTTGTTTGTCTTTTCACTCACTCTCGTTTCTTTTCTCTACTAATGAGATAATTTACTCTCTTCATCTCCTGCCTATTTATAATTAAGAGATATGTGGGATAGATGGCAGGAGACGTGTGGGATAGTTGGCCATTTGGCTAGCTATCCTTGACTTTTTTTTATTTCAACTTTGGTAAGCACAAAAAACGATGCCTACCATTGTTGACAGATATATGGAGGCTTCAATAGGAGTCAAATCCAACAAAGCATGTGATTGGAGGGAGTTTGTGAATCAAAGAGTCGCACGATACATAATTTGGAATAAGCTAATGATGCTATGGAGCACAAGCACACGATAGGGACAATTCGATGCGAAATCAAACGTAACGACATCTCCTGGGTACTTAAAGTCGGTCAGGCTTTCGTATCTTACGATTAAAATATACCTATTAATAGTATTTCAGACTCTAAATTACATTATACTTGTGCATATTAACTAGAATAGGAACAAGCGTTACAAATTTTAAAATTAACTTTTAAGCTATAAATCAATTTTAGTAAGGAACATTTAAGTAATTGTTGGTTAATCTTGGTTTAACTAATGGGTAATTGGGGACAAGATAGGATTTTGCTCCAAGAAATCAAATAATATTTACTAGTGAAAAATTAATTATTAAATATGGCAAGATTTTTAAAGTTTTAATTTTTTTTAATCTAGTGTTAAACTTTTAAAAAATTTAATTAATTGATTAACCTTTTAAATTATAACAACTTAGTTCAAAAATTAGTTTTATTAGTATTGAACTGATTTAACTAACAAAAATGCCTTTGATTATGATATGTTAGCTTTCACATGAAAAAATTAATGGATAAGTAAACATCTAATTAGACTAATACATCCAACTCATAATTCATACCCTATAATCTACATCCATAATCTACTTCTTTTATTTCAAAACAAGCTAAACCTTGTTCATCTACCTATTTTTTTACACAAATTTTGATTTTCTCTATTTTTTTGGGAGAAGATAGTTTTAGTTCTCTCCATAATCGAACTTAGAACTATAGAGAAGGGACAATTAGCCCTTCAATTTTTGGTTACCTCCCTAACTGGATCTTGTTTTTTAAAAATATTTTAATAATTTCATAAAATTTCTTTTTTAGTTAATTAACCTTATCTTAATTCATGTTCTAATTAAAATTTTAAATTTATCTGTAAATTTTACTTATTTTGCTTTTGGTAGAAAGAAAAGAGTAAGGAATGGAAAAAAGATACTTGGTAATATATTATGATTTAATGAACGATATTACTATTTCTACTGTAAGGACAGTACTGCAAACCCCTCGATTACGAGAGCAATGAAAGTCGCTATATTTATTATAAATTTTATTATTATTTCTTCAAATGAATCAAGTACTACTTAAATATGTAAATTATTAACATAACTAAAATTTTGAATTGGTTAGTTAAAATTATAAAAAATTGATTATTTAATTAAAACATTTTAAAGATTTGATATTAAATTAAAAAATTATTAAGAGCAATTTTTAGGTTGAATTAATTATAAACTATTAACTAATTATGGCCGGTGACCTAGATGCTTCTCATGGGGGGAAAAGCATCACCCATGACACATACAACAAAGATATACACATAGATTGTCCGGCCGTACAAGAACACACAAATATTTGTCAAAGGAACGTGGATAGTACCAGGTCAAAAGATTGGAAGAATCAAAGTAGCGACGGTTCTTTTGGCAAGACTAGAAAAGTAACCATTGGAACCTCTTCAAATCTTCCACCCAAATAAGCATTCTTCTACGCATGCCCCTCCCTCCGTCAACGCTTCAGTCTCGGGGTAATTTATTGCCTCAATCACGCCCAATAATCTGGACCTGCGGTGGAGTGGGTGGGCCTCCTCTGTACTTAACTAAGGTCTCGATTTCGAATCTTAAGAATGAAGCTGCACTTATGAGGGAGAGTTTTATTGCCCACAAAGGTCCAGCCCAACTCGAATACTGATTAATCGATTGCCTATGTAATGTCGGATATCAGATGGTTTACCAAAAAAAAAAAAACCAGATCCGACCCAAAATTACTTATTCAATCATCTGAGCTCCTACAAATTAACCTCCTGTGTTTCTGACATGTTTAATTATATGATGCAGTTCGTACTAATTAATTATTTTTTTAATTATATTAAGTATCTCGATTTAAGTGAGAAGTTGAAATCATTTAAATCACTCCTACATATCTTACACTAATTAATTGTTATAATTATAAAAATTATATCTATTATTCTGATTTTCATTCCTACTCTTCTTATCATCGTCGTTATCCGAGTACTAAACAAAGGGTCCGGATCAAATGAAAGGAGGGAATCATTCTTGTATGAAATTGTCAGGCAATTCATGAGATGGAAGAAACGAAGCGTCGCCAACTCGTGATCCTTCTTTACAGCGTACATAGACCGCGTGCTTCTTGCGCCCTTCTGACTCACAAATAGGCAAAGCTGTGTGTGACCTGCTGTCCCACGCCTATAAAGCATTTCGCCCATAAAGCCACAGCCGCTTTGTCAGGGATTAAAACCAACCGGGTCGGGTCTAATCCTATTTCTTAAGATTTAGCTAATTAGTTAATTAGTAAAACTTAAACTTGCAATAAATAATTATATAAAAAATCATAGTAATACTGTACTCATATTGTGATTAATTGACCACATTTGGCATGTCTTAATCGCGGCGGCTACAGGTCAAAAGGCCACAGCCCCAACTGATACGTGCACCTCACCCACCATCTTTGAATAATGTAGTTGCCTTTCGCGACTGTTTCCAAGATAAGTCAGCAAATTATATTATGAATAAAAACATTTACTCTCTCTTATTCATAATAAGAGTCGTTTTAAAAAAATACACGTTTATTAAGAAAGTTAATAAAATTAAAGATATATCTTTATTAATATTCCCATAAAATTACCTCGATAATCAGCATCTTAAATAAAATTGTGAGAGAAATTACTTTGAAATTGTAATCTGTATAATTAAGATGAAAGAAAAATGAAAGTTTAATTTTGAAAGAAAAACTATAAACATGCATACAAAGTCAAGAATAACACTAAGAATAATTATTTAAAAATAAAAACTCAGGTGCCCCAAAATCAAAAGTCCAAAACCCCACAATCCGCTAAATTACACATTTGTTTGTTTGCGAATTGCGATTTGGTTAATCTAATTATATGGCTATGACTTTACAATATCTGCTTTTTATGTGTCTTTTTTTTATAACCCACCACTCAATTTTTCTTTTTTCTTTTTGTTTTCTTATTATTTAGCTTTTTGTTGCTCGTCTTCTTCTTTTCTTTGTTTACGGTTATTCGTGATCTTGCTCTTTCCTACACGTCATCTGCTGTAGGAGCAACGATCCGTTTGAACTTAGTTCTTTTCTTCTTTTTTAATCCGGGATTGTTGCGATTGGGGTCCTCTAGTACCAGTTGTAGCGGAGTATAATTTTTGGGATCTGTGAATTTGGTTCTTGAACTTCTGTGGTTTTCGTGTTGTCATCTGGGTTGGAGGAGTTTATTTGTTTTGATTTCTGTTTGGTTTTCGAAATCCTGATTGCCTAGGGTTTCCCGGAGAGGGATGTATCATGGGGATTTGAATTGGTGAGGTGGAGATGATGGGAAGTTTGAGTGAAGATGAGGATCAATTCTTTGACTCGCGTGAGGAGTTCACGTCCCTTTCTGATTCAAGCTCTGAATGTTTAGAGAATTCTGATTCTGACTGCGGTGATAATTTGCTCAATAGTATTAGGTTTGATGCTTGGATTAAGAACTTAGGTAGCATTCGTGAAAGGCGCAATAAGTTTTTGAGATGGATGGGCTTGAGTGTGGATCAGAATGTCGGGGTTGATTCTTGTAATGAGCCTTCCTCTGAGTTGGAAGTGGAGACTGATAGAATGACTGAGGATAGCAGTGCTGTTCTTGGATCTTCAAGTTTTGAGGAGAGTTCGTCGTTGAGTCTGTCTTCAGAATGGTCCAATGATGCTGTAGTGTTAAGTGGGGTGGCTTTGGCGGAAAATTTTGTACGCAGGATTCGGAATTTGGACAATGGTACTGAGTTTATTGTGGATGAAACTGTGCAGAATGGGATCGGGGGATGGATTCGGGAAGTGGGTTCTAATCGTTTACTTAGTATTGATGAGTTTCAGAGGAGTCTTGGGATGTCCCCCTTGGTTCAGCGGGTGATGAGCCGAGGCGTAATGGAGTTCTCCAATTTGGAGGCACCAAAGAAGCAGGTGAAAAAGGGGTTATTGAAAAGATTAGCTGCTGTTGCTTGCGTGATTGATGGGCTAGCTGAAGGTGGAAGTACCGATTATGATCATTCAAGTCCTATTGGGATGGCTGCGAGTCAATTGGTTAGGGTTAGGTCTTATAAAAAGCGGTGGAAGGAATTCTCTGCTCTTTATATGAGACAAGATATTTCAGCCCATGAAGGTTCAATTTTGACGATGAAGTTCAGTCCTGATGGTCAGTACCTTGCAAGTGCAGGCGAAGATGGAGTTGTGCGTGTATGGCAGGTGATGGAGTCTGAAAGATCAGATGAGTTTGGAATACTTGATAATGATCCTTCACACAGGTACTTCATGGTTAATAGCTCTTCTGAATTGGTACCCCTTCATGCAAATAAAGAGAAAAGGAGTAAATTGAAGAGTCTGCGGGCGAAAACAAACTCAGCTTGTGTCATCATTCCACATAAGGCATTCCAGATATCAGAGAAGCCGATTCATGAATTTTTTGGACATTGTGGAGAAGTCTTGGATCTTTCTTGGTCAAATAATAAGGTAACTCATGAACTAGGACCAGGCTATCCAACTACTCTTATGTTCTGTATGTGATTAAAGTTGTAATCAACATTTTTCCGTGTGCAGAGACTCGTGTCATCTTCTGTTGATAAAACGGTTCGCCTATGGCAAGTGGGATGCAACCAATGCTTGCAAGTATTTTACCATAATGATTATGGTCTGTCTGTTTCTGCTTACCTGTCTTTGTATCATTTGCTTTATATAATGGTTACGATACTCATTGAAATTATTTTCTGTATTTTGTCTTCATGTTCCATGTAATGCAGTTACATGTGTTCATTTTAATCCCGTTGATGACAATCACTTCATCAGTGGTTCCATAGATGGTAAAGTGCGCATCTGGGGAGTTTCTGGTTCTCAAGTTGTTGACTGGACTGGCATAAGTGAAATAGTTACTGCAGTTTGTTTTCAGCCGGATGGAAAGGTTGAGGATGCTTTCTTTGGTCAGTTTAATTGCCCTTCATAATTATGATATAGTCATTCAATCATTCTGTCCTTGAACAGGGTGTAATTGTTGGCTGCATGAGTGGCTCTTGTAGATTTTATGATGCATCAGGTATGTTTTCCTCTCCGATGCCCTTTCATAATCATTCTTGTTTTTGTGATATATTATTGTTCGGTGCTATTGGATTTGTCTTTTGATGATATAATAGCATGCTGTCTGTTTACTGCTGAATGTTTTATGAATTTTATGGTACACTAAACTTTTTCATTTATAAGCCTGATGATTGAAGTGAAGAATATATTAGATTGTAATTGTTAAAAAGATAAAATGTACACAGCATTAAATAATTAACATGGAATCATGAGCTCGTTATTTCACCCGAAACCTCTTTCAGTGTTTCAAGGACATCTAAGAATCGGTGCTCTGGAAGGGTTACCTTTCTCATATCTGGTACTACTGTAACCCAATTAGCTGTAGTTTTGTTTTCAATACTTGGTGGTGTTGGTGGTGGTAGACTGCAGTACAATTAGATGAAAGCCTCCAGATGCCAATAAGCATTCTTTGAACCTGGCATGTTTGAAAGTTGATTGGTATGCCATGCTATGATGCAGGAGGCTTGCTTTGGTGAGCTCTAACTGGTGTGTTTTGCGTGGATCAGATAATCGTTTGCAGCTTTCTTCACAAATATGCTTACTGGGTAAGAAAAAGTCAGCATTCAAGAGGATAACTGGTTTTCAGGTAACAATCTTTTTTCTGTAGTTCTCATTCTAATCCTATTTCATTTAGAGTTTTGAGCTTAACATCTTCAACCTGCAGTTTTCTCCAAGCGATCCAACCAGATTATTGGTAAGTTCTGCTGATTCTCAAGTTCGAATTCTTCATGGGGTTGATGTAATCTGCAAGTATCGAGGTAGGTGCGCTTTTATGACTTCATTTTTAGAAATTTAGATCTCCTTTCCAATGCTCTTCATCTTCTATCATGCAAGTTACAACAGAAAAGTTATAGTGTTTAGAAACTGTGAGCTTCATATCCTGATGCATCTTCTTCCTCACATTCTGTTACAGGCCTTCGGAATGCAGGAAGCCAAGTATCTGCATGTTTTACATCAGATGGGATGCATATTGTTTCAGCAAGTGAGGATTCATATATCTATGTGTGGAACTATATTAGCCAGGAAGCTCCTATTCATCAAGTGAAGAAAAGTTGGTCTTCTGAGCGCTTCTTCTCAAAGAATGCATCGGTAGCCATACCATGGTACGGGATGACTGTTGGGAACTCACACTTGTCAGATGTATCCAGAGCATCCCCATCTTCCATTGACTTGGGACAATGTAGTGAGGAAAGAGCAGTAATGCAATCCGAGATGGGTGAGACTTCACAATGCATTTTGCCATTTGCTTCACCTGATCGCTTCTCATTGGGACATGGATGTTTCTCAGAGTCTTCAGCCAAGGGTTCTGCAACCTGGCCAGAGGAAAAGCTGGCTTCGAGCTCATTGGTTGTGTCATCTGCAATGTGTAAGTCCGAATATAAATTTTTGAAAACATCTTGCCAGAATTCACATGGTTCTCCCCACTCTTGGGGTTCAGTGATTGTAACTGCTGGGTGGGATGGACGAATTAGATCATTCCAGAACTATGGTTTACCAGTTCGCCGTTGAACACATCGAAGTTGCCAGCATTTTTGGAGCTTCCGTCATTGAATTTTGGAGAGCATGGTGTTCAATTGTAATGTGCATTATCAACCAAGGTATGGAGCCAGCCAGCACAAACAATTGTGTATCATTTCTCAAGCGTAAATAATTTGGTGGCATCCATAGCCACAAGCAGCCTTGAGCTATATGGTGTGAGCCCACATCTCGAATATTGGCTGGACATGCCCGGCCGGTAACTAAAGTTCAGTTACCTGGTCAACATTCATGTATTCCACTGATGGATACCATTCTTTTACTTTATTATAATTATAGAGCCATGCCCAGGGGTTCCGATCTGACATACATCGGGGGTGTAAAGGAGAGGCTTTCTGGTGGCTGTGGGTGCTTGAAGTTTTGGTGGGTGATGAAAAATCAGCATTGGTGGTTAGGAGTTGCCCGGTAGAATCAGTGGGCCTCTCCACCTTTTATCGTGATTTGCTGAGTGGTTGAATAATTGGCTTCTCTGTCTGCCTAGTGGTGTCTTAACCATCTTGTTGATCTTTGCCTGTCGGTCCCATTTATGTCAAGGACATTGGTCTTTTCCTGCAATCCCTTATTGCTCGCAGTTGTTACCAGTTGCTGGCTTATGGACTTGACCTGTCCCGGTAATTCTCACTGGATCCTGTTCCTGGCTTTCTATGTTTGTAAATTCCCTTAATTTTGCCTTGCAAGGAGCATGAAAGGAGAGACTGGAGCCTAAAGTTTGAAGGTGGGAATTGTTTATTCATCTGTGGAGCTGATATGCCATGCCGAATATCTTCAGAAAGTCAAACTTGATATACTATTTCAATTGTAATATAGGTTATTAAAGGAAAATTTTCTTGTAGTTGCCAACTTCTTGGCAGTTCGGATTTCCACATTTTCTGTAACATCTTTAACTTCGTTTTAAATTAAATTTTACATATATATTCATTTTCAAATTAGAAAAAACATTTTTCAGACGAAATTAGTTAACAAATGTTAAAATTATCATTCATTTTATATAAGGCCTCTGTGTAAGCTCCACATGAGCAATCAATGTCATAATGTCTCCTTACAGGTATTCTGATCATATTTACCAGATTCAACTATCATTAGATCATATTTGTAGTTTGATGGTTAGACTGACAACAATTAGGCGTTATCAATTTAAAAGCATGACAACAATATTAATGTGGATTAGAAAAAGCAGTTACAAACATTAATTTGTAACTCCGAAAAAAATATAGACTTATAAAATTTTGTAAACAATGACAAATATCTATAATAAGCAGATGGCGATTGGAGTAATACTGGACTAAATGGTCTCTCAACTTCCCTCGAGATGTAGACGATTAGTAGGAACTAGGAACCATAAATCTCTGTAATCTAGATTCTGTGGATTATACTAGTTTTATCCTTTAGATTGTATATATTTTCTTATAATGAAATATATTAATTTTCGAAAAAAATCTATAGTATGCATGTATTATACTAAATTCAAGCAATCATCAAAAAAATATATGTAGAACAAAAACTCTCACTGAAACAATAAAAAACTAGGTTTTTAACAATCTTATATAGGATATGAGCTCTTAAAACATACAAATGGGTTTGTCAACAAGTTGTTTGAAGGCATGCCCTTAATAATAAGGAGAAACTAATATGACCTTTACCAATAAGACTAGTAAAATTTGATACCATTTTATATTATGATAGGTTTGATCCAAGAAAAAGAAAGAAAAACTTTAAATAAGGATATAAATTGCTACATATATAAAAGAAATATCGAGAGTAATAAGATTCTAAAGTTAATCGCTACTAGCAAGTTTGATAAGGTCATTAGTTATTAGAGAATCTAAAATAAAAGTTTCTCTAAAAACGAAGTTGAAG
>JANTPM010000004.1:4896409-4910802 GCA_025434745.1 Erythroxylum divaricatum | reverse complement strand
ATATCTATAATTTTATTAGCTTTCTTAATAAGCGTGTATTTTTCTAAAACGACTCTTATTATGAAACGGAGGGAGTATTTAATTTTTTAATGGTCCAAGATAATACTCCCTCTTATCTAAAATAAGAGTCGTTTTAGAGAGATACACACTTATTAAGAAAGCCAGTGAAATATTTGATATACCCTTATTAATTGCATGCTGAATTGTCTTGAAAATGTAATCTGTATAATTAGAATGTGAGAGAAATTAAAGAGTAATTTTGAAAATAAAATTATAAACATGCATGAAAAATTATGAACAATATTTATTTTGAATAATTAAAATCTATCTAAAACGACACCTTTTTTTTTTTTAAACATGAGCGTCATTTTCCGCTCTCATTTTGTAACGAGGGTTCTTTCTAGTTATTGAATTCAATGGCTGTCCCATCATCAACGTTATGCGTGCGTCAATAATGATCTACCAAACCTTGTCCTACAGAATTAAAGTAGGGATTGATGGACGTGAATATTTTTTAGAAGAGTACGAGTATCGAGGCGTAATTAACAATTGACACTGATCAGAAACCTTTGAAGAAAAAACGTGCACAAGATCTCAGCAAATCCTGGCGCAAGAGGCTTGTTAATGGTTGATAATTGATATAGCACGTCCCACACACACAAAAAAGTATTCAAAATTAATGCCATCAGCATTGAAAATGTAATGGCTCTCCTGTTAAAGAACCTTTTGCCCGTGATCTTATATAGCATCAATCTCCATGCAGATTGTAGGGTAGTGAGCGGTCAATGCCTGACTTACCAAATTCGTTTCCCTGGAAATGAACATAAAGTATCGTAACTATGTTAACGTTAACTTCTCATCAATAAAAATATTCACATTCCATTTGTTAGATGAGCTCGTGACTACCGTCTGTTCCTCACAAAGTTTGGTAGCTAAGTGAACCAAAAAAAAAAAAATCACCATCATCGTGACCGTGATGTCCAAATATTTGGGACCGGGCTGCCGGAGATACGACATGACTTGAAACTTTTCATTAATTTAATTAATTAAATCAGTCTGTTCGCCACCTGGGTCTCACTAACGTGACACTTGTTCCTCAGACCCCGAATAATTTACATGAACAACAAAACCTGGAATACCTCCGTGATTCCGGTCATCCTTGGCGGAAGGAATCACGTATCTTGAACTGCACTGCAACACTAGTCCTTTGCATTCTTGGTTCTTACAGGACAGGCATTGTCACATTGGTAAAGCCGTTTCATTATTCTCTGAACGCCAATCAATGATTTTGATCCGTGAAAATCATGGCCATTTCACTAACAAGAATATACTCCCTCTAAATTAAAATAAGTATTGTTTTAGAGGGATATACGCTTATTAAAAAAACTAATGAAATGTTTGATATACCTTTATTAATTGCATGTTGAATTGTCTTGAAAATATAATCTATATAATTAAAATGTGAAAAAAATTAAAGAGTAATTTTAAAAATAAAATTATAAATATGCATAAAAAATCGTAAATGACACCTATTTTAAATAATTAAGATCTCTCTAAAACGATATTTACTTTAAATAAGAGGGAGTATCTAATTTTTAAATTATGTTTTCTCGACTTTAATGCAATGATAATCCCTACGTGATATTGCCTTTTGAAATATGATTATCGCAAGAATGGACACAACGTGAAACCCATGAAGATTTTAGTACGTCTTTTAACTAGCAATGTTTATTAAAGTGTTATTCATGTCTCGGACAGGCCTTCGTGTTTTTCATAGGTGTATCTTTACGAGGGATAAGATTCTCTGTCCAATATTACCCTGTCTTATTTTGTCTCATAAAATCTCAACCATTTATTTTTGCAGAATTCATGCTGAACTCACTCGGGATCTACATAGGACCTATATAAATAAATGACTGAAATTCATTAGACACAATAAGACACCATAATATTGGACAGAAAATATGAACTCCCTTTACAATGTCTTTTTACTAGTAAAGTTCCTCTAGAAAAGACTTATTCCACCAATTAAACCTCTCTTAATGACAACATTTTCACTCATCTATAATAATTTTGAGATGGAATCATTTTGGCATGCCGAATGTGCCTAAAGATAAACCCATTTATTAACCATCAAGTTTGTTATAAGCATGATAATGTCTCCAACTCAACTTGTTGAAGTACATATATGTTAATATGTTCGCATTCTTTGTCGAGTCCTCAACTTGTTAGATAAGTGTAAATATGAGGAGGGTTATTGTTATATTTTCTCATTGTTGTAACCCTAGCTGCCAAGCTCTTACCTATATATTTGCTCACTCATGAAGTAGTTTGTACGCTTGTCTACCAATTTATTCTACATGGTATCAGACGGATCAAAAACCTTGGTCTTTTTTTCGTCATGGGCGACTGTAAGAAAAAATCCGCGTCAGGGGTTCCCCCACCATTGTCTCTCACCCAAGATGGTCTCCTTTCTTCCTTAGTTAGTCTAACAATCCAGGAATTACACTAGTAAATTGTATGTTGAAAGGAGAAAATTATTCAACTTGGCTCATAGGAATTCTTAACACACTAAGAGCCAAAAGCAAACTGGCCTTCGTCGGTGGCTCAATACGAAAACCATCTGAAACAGTCGACACTTATGTAACTTGGCAAAAATGCAACTCCATAGTTATTTCATGGCTATTTGACGCTGTTGCACCAGAACTACTTGACAGCGTAGCTTATGCCGACTCCGCCTGAGAGATGTGGCCGGTAGATCTTTAAGATCGATTTTCTCAAGGGAACCTACCAAGAATACATGAACTCAAAAGAGAGATAGCTCTTTTGCAACAGCAAGAACTATCCGTTACTGACTACTTCACAAAATTGAAGGGTTGTTGTGACGAGATGGCTACCTATTCCAACGTTTCGGAATGTATTTGTGGAGCAGATAAGGAAATAATCGTATAACGCGAAGGTGAGAAGTTGCACCAATTTTTAATGGGACTAAATGATGTTTGTCAGTGTGATCAGGTCTCAAATTCTTAATATGGAGCCATTACCGACTTTAAGCAAAGTGTATGCATTAGTGGTGAAAGAAGAGAAGCAACAAAGCGTTGCTTCTACTCGCCTCAATCCAAAGGATGTCTTTGGCTTCATTGTCAAACAACCTCAAAAAAAAGGACAAGGAGGTGATAGACGAGAGCAAGCTCCACTGTACTTATTGCAAAAATAGTGGTCCTGATTACGAGATATGTTTTGAGTGCATAAGTTATCCGGAGCCCCTCAAATCTCCTGTTCATTTTCTCCTGTCTTATCCTATCCATTTTGCATCTGAACTATCCACTCATGTAGGCCCACATAAGTGGATGGCTCAGATGCAAAATAAATAGGATAGGACAAGGGAAAATAGACAGGGATCAGCCCTCTATCCGGAGTGGGGGGACAGAGGAAGAAATTACAAAACAATTTCGGCAAGAAGCCAAGGCCAAGAACGTAGAGACCTTTCGCTAACAAGGCATCCGTCAAGTCTACATCAGAAGGATTTACCCTCATAAACCAACAATATAAGCACTTGATGACACTTGCTCCTCTTCTCAGTATACAAGCAAACTCTGAGAATGCTGCAGATAAAGTCTCTTTTGAATCTCTTGAATGGATTATAGATAGCGGCGTTTCTAAGCATATGACATTTAATCAAAGTTTATTAACTGATGTTCGGTCGACACCTCCGATTACCAAATGGTAAAACTCTTAGTGTTCATTTACAAGGTCAGGTGCAATTAACACATAACTTAAAACTAAATGATATATGTTCTCTTCATTCCAGCTTTTACTTGTAATCTTTTATCTATGAGCAAGTTGTCGAAAGACTTAAACTGCTGATTTGTCTTCTCACCGACTAGTTGTCTTGTATCGGACCTAGTAGGGAAGAAAGTGATTGGAATGGGTGAACAACTAGTTGTCTCATATTGTTTAACTTTCTTCAACAATATGGAATTCTTCCTCAAACGTCTTGTCCAAACACACCACAACAAAACAAAGGGGTTGATAGAAAACACCGACACCTATTAGAGATAGTGAGATTGCTGAGGTTCCAAACAAATCTTCCAGTTAAGTTTTGGGAGGAATGCCTTTTAATCACTACTTATCTGGTAAATTACATGCCATCCTCAAAACTTCATGGTAAGACTCCTTTCGAAATTCTATTCTCCAAGGTATCGATTTATAACCCTTTTTAAGTTTTTGGATGTTCGTTACTATGTTCACTAACAAAACAAGGACGAATTTCAAATTAGGTGATCCAGACCTTGCATTTTTATAGGTTATCCAAATGGCCAGAAAGGTTACAAAGTTTATGATCAAGAGACTCAAAAAATATTTGTTTATAGAGATGTCAATTTTTATGAGAATGATTTCCTTTATGTCTCTGATGTTGAAGAAATAGGTAACAAAACAATTCGTCTAGAACCAATGACAACAGATGAGGATGAAGCATCTAAGTTCATTATAACTTATGATGATCTGGATATGACAGACGTAGAAGGAAATCAAGATTTAAAAGTTGAGCTGGAGTGTGCTCAAGGTCAATTGAAAAGTCAAGTACCTGATTAAGAAAACAATTCTACAGTGGCTCAGCTAGAGAGACACATCCACCCTACTAGGCTGGTTATGAAGTAGAGTTACCTTTAGCTGGAGAAAATCAAGTTATGGACTAGTTGCACCATGTCCCTTGACTCATAATATTGATTTAAACAGTCGAAATTTGACTACTCCCTCTTTACCCTTAAATTACTTTATTCATTCGTTGCTATTTTAGTTTATGTCGATGATATGATTATCAACGAGAAAAACTAATCCAAAAATTTAAAATCTTCTTAAATGACAAATTTTTTATCAAGGATTTTTAGGAAAGCTCAAATACTTTCTTAGCTTAGAAGTAGTTCGTTTATCCCAAGCTATGTAGCACGGACACGGCAAAATAGAGCCGTGTTCGTGTGTCGGACACCCACTGACACATAGTGGACACAGCTCGGACACGTCTGGAGACCACTTAGACATTGCTTAATGAGAGGGACTTACAAAGTATCAAATATGTATGAACTATTAAGATGTTGGAAGTTTTGAAACACATCAATCAATATATATCATATTATGAATTCTGAAATTTTTCTTAATTTTAAAATTTATAATATATATATATGTCGTGTCCGTGTCCACCAAATTTTAGAAGTTGATTTGTCCGTGTATTTATATCCGTGTCGTGTCGCGTGTCCGTGTCCGTGTCTATGCTTCTTAGATCCCAAGGGATTTTTCTATTCCAACAAAAATACACTCTAGATATTCTCAAGGAAATAGAAATGATGGGATGTAAATCCGCTCGTTCTCCAATTCAGTAACAACGCAAACTGGCATCAACAGCAGATGCAAAGTTTCAGACTCCAAATCAATATCGAAGGCTGGTAGTCAAACTACTTTATCTTACTATTACTAGGCTAGATATTACCTATGTGGTAAATATGCTTAGTCAGTTTATGGAAACTCTTTGTGAGCTACATTTTGAGGCAACTATCTGTGTAGTCTGCTATTTGCAACAAGCTCCTGGTCAAGGTGTTCTATTCTTGGCTGACAATGGCCTCCTACTTCGTAGCTTTTGTGATTCATATTGCGCGAGTTGTCCTAAGACTCGACGATCCACTACGGGCTACATCACAAAACTTGACAAAGCTCTAATTTCTTGGAAGAAAAAGAAGTAATATACAGTTGCTCGTTCCTTTATTGAAGCATAATACTATATGCTATGGCTTCTGCTATGAGTGACCTGGTTTGGCTCAAAGATCTTCTAAGTGACCTCTCAATAAGTTAAAACATCCAATGAAACTTTACTGTGACAATGATGCAGCAATTCATATCACCTCTAATCATGTTTTCCATGGACGCACAAAGCATATTGACTTGGATTATCACTTTGTGCACAAGAAAATTCAAGCAAAAGTGATTAATAATAATACGCAGCACGTTCCCACCAACTGGCAACTTGCAGACATCCTCACCGAGACTTTGGGACATGATCAACACCATTTTCTTATGGTAAGTTGGATGTTTTCAATCCCCACGGCTCCAACTTCAGGGAGAGTGTTGAAGTATATATGTTAATATGTTTACATTATTTACCAAATCCTCAACTTATTAGATAAGTATATACGACGAGGATTATTGGTGAATTTTATTATTAAATTCAAGTAGCACCAAATTAACGTCATTTAAATATAATTAATTATAATGATATTATTTTAATTTTTAAAATTTTAAATTCAACGATTAAAATAAGACATCATTTTAACAATTTAATCTAAACCCAATTTAAAAAAACTGATCAATATGAATCTAGTGCATTTTTTTTTCTAAATTCAGTAAAAAATCTGTTTAGTTGAATTTTTTTAATTTTTAATTTTGACTTCTTTGTAACTTATTTCCCTAGACTCCGCATTCCAACTAGATTTATACTAGGTATTGTTATTGTTGTACTTCTTTGTAACCTATAATAATTAAAATTTTTATTTTTGTTTTTATTGTAATTTTATTTACTATTAAATAAATATATATTATTTAATTATTCAATATCAATTACTAACAAGAAGTATGACTAATATAATTTAAATTTTCAATTATTTTAACTTTATAATTATTTTAAAATTTAATAATGGTTTTGAAAAATTAAAAATAGTTCAATTTTGATTAAAAGTTAATAAATATATTTTAAATTTAGAATATATTTGAAATACACAGATTTAAAATTTTTTAAATATTTATTTATGAAATAATTTTAAGTATAAAAATTAATGATAAATAATAACATTAGTTTAAGAATTTATATATATTTAAAATAAATATTAGTTTGTAAATAAATATTTTTATCAATATTTATTAACAAATATTGTATAAGAGACTAAAATATTAAAAAATTACTTTACCTCTAAATTTTATTTAATCAAATAACCCTAAATCACTAACATTAAAAAGGATGTTAACGAAAATTTAATTTAAAATTTTTTAAATTTTCAGCACAGGAACTCACCGGAGGAGTTCCGATGAACCACTCGTTGGCCACAAAGGGTTGATAGCATTTGGAAGAGAAATTAAATTCCAAATGAATTGTATTATTCATTGGTCCATTCTTATTTTTACATTTGGGGCCCCAATCACAGAAATATGGTGGGTCCAATCCTTTTACATCTTACGTTGTATGTCTGGTCCATCCTGTCTTGGGTTGGTCCTTGTAAGTTGTAACTCCAAATCTGGCATGAAATTCTTTGTTTTCATTAATCTATTTCAACCTCTTTCTTTTTTTTTTGGTCTCAATATGAAGTCGTTTTATGTTAAATGTACATAAAATAATGTCTTATTGAGGCGAAAATAGAAGTGTAATAGGTTATTGGGAACAGAAGATTTGAACACCCTAAGTCTGTATTGATTAAGGAATTTCATGTAACTTGTGATTAAAAAAAATAATAATTGAAACACTTAGTTTAATTATGAAAAATTAAAATTGACTAATTTTTTAATTTAATTTTTACTCTTAGCTCGATTTATTTTATAATTTTTGTTATTAAAAATTAATCAGATCATTAATTAATCAGACAATTTTTTTAAAAATAACCAATTTTTATAAATGAATTACTTTTTATTTAATATATTTTTTTAATTAAAGTTTAAGTTAAGAATAATTTATTTTAATTTTATTTAATTTTTAATAAATTTTATGATGATTTAATACCAATTAAACATTTTTAACTTTAAATATTTTTTTCTCGCCAATTTAATTTTCATCAACATTTTCAATAAATTAATTAGTGACTGTGCTTTGTGCAAAATCTCTAAGCATATAATTCTTATACTGACATGTCCTCTAGAAGTGGTCCAGTTGGTGGAGTAGGAAAGCATGAAACTAAAAGGTCATATATTTGAATCTTCCTATCTGTGCTGTTTTGTCGTACAAAGTTTGCCTAGTATAAAATATCCAGTTAATGTAATTTGTAAATTATTGCGTCGTATAAAATTTGCCTAGTATAAAATATCCAATTAATGTAATTTACAAATTATTGTATCAATTCGAAGATTTATCTAGTGTTCGTCCAAAATATAATAACTGTAAGTTCTTCGTAAAAAAAGTATAATCCTGATACAGCTGTACCATATGTGATTTTCAATTTTTTTTCCTAAATGAGTCTTTTTCTGTTTTTTTAAAGATTGTGATGCGATCAAGACTATTAAGCTTTTAGAGAATCAAAAGAAAATGAATAGGACAAATTATTCTGAATATTTTATTATAACTTTGAGTTTTTAAATCTCTTTATTTATAGTTCGATTAAAAAAATAATGCAAGCAATATATGTGAATTAATTAAATATTATTAATATAAACTTGACTCTTAAATTAAACTCAACTTAATTAAATTTGACTTAAATTAATAATTTAAGCTATTATTTTGAATTCAAAATTTATGTTAAATCAAGTAACATGTAATTGATGCAAGTGTAATGTTTATATTGCGTATATTTTGTCATTATTTTTAATCTGAATTTTAAGAAAAAGAGTGTTTTTAAAATTTTAAAAACTTAAAATATTTTTTTGAAAATTTTAAAAATTATTGAGTTTCTCAAAAATTATAGAAAAGTTATATGTCTTTTACCTTAATAATATTTAAATAAATTTCTCTATCATTTATATTCTGGTGCCTTGTAAAATTTGATAACATTAGAACGTATATTCATATTTTTAAAAAAATTATCTTTTAAAAAATTATAAAAAATTCAAATATTTTTAAAAGTTTTCAAAATCTCAAGTATTAAAGTGTTAGGTTCAAATTAACTTAATTCAGCACACTAAAGTACATTAATTCCAGCTCTTCTTGTACTTCTCTCAAGTTTGTTGTACTATACAACACAGTACTACTTGTTATGACTGGAGTAGGTTCCCATTATTTTAATTATTCAGATCAAAGTACTCGTACTATTGTCAGTATTGCTGCATTACATTTAGTCACATCTTATGAACAACATATCAGAAGATGTGGTTCTTGCGAGATAATGGTTTGGCGTGATCCAGTTCTCTGCAAAAGGATGCAAGTCCAGGTACTCTCTCAATCCCGATCCCATCTAATGGATTAGCATTTTCGCGTTCAAACTCTCCTTGCCTCGTTCAATGTCTCAAGTACCTGACCACTCGATGTACCATTCAAATCTTAAGTTATATAGGTCCTCATGGCCTGCAAACTATTAGAAACTATGGTGTTGTCACACTTTTATCGTACATTTTCTTTGTTTTGTTAACTTTTCCTTAGTCTTCTTTCATTTTAATGTGAGGATACTTGCAACTAATCTCTTAGCATTGGGAGTGGGAGTCGCTTGCCTTTTGTTATGTTAATAGACCTCAAAACTTAAACCAAGTCTGCAATATTGATAAAAAGCATCAACATCTATTTTCGTATATATAATTTTAAATAAAATTTGAATTAGTTTGAGTTAGAGAAATCTAAAATCTAATTTAATAAATAAAATTTTCAAATAAATTCGTAGATGAACTTATTAAATTTTTTGTACTCTAATCTGATTTAATGTTGGTCGGGTCGGTCGTGCCGGGCCAGAATCCAGACATAACAACCCAAGGGCCGATCGGTCCATCTTCCAAAGATTAGTCTTATACCTATCGACTATACCAGGCCCAGGTCCAGTCCACGAATCCGTGGCCCACACACAGGTGGAAGTTTCCCATGCACACGTAAAGACCTAAACCTAGCATCTACTCCATATATAAGATATAATTCTGTCATAACAGAGGTACGCGATCATTAACCCTAGCCTTCTCCGTTCATAGTGATCTAACATATACCAAAAAGACTGACTTGAGCGTCGGAGGGACTTATCGGGAAACAACCCCGACATGTCTTCTTTGTTTTGCAGGAACCATCAAGTTCTAGCTTTCGAGAGAAGTAGCAAACTCCATGGATCCGAATGGTAACTTGTAATCTCGCCAGAACCAGGCAGAACCAGTATGATTTCAATATTCCTATAATGTGAATATTGTTGTTAATCTCTATTTCCTTTGGTAAAAAATAGATTACTGTTATTTTTCGATATTTTAGAATTAAAAATGAAATTTGAGTATAATAACTTCTATTATAAACGTTTAATCTATTTTTTTCATTTTTAATATAGGATATTTAATTTGGTTCTTCAATTTTTTTTCTTTGTCGCAAATATATATATATATATATATATATATATATAAATGATAAATCTTTGTGATAAATGGTTGAGTTATTGTTGTTCTATTGCACCTTCCTGCTTCTTCTGGCTCCATACATATGTTTTGTTCTTTTCATAGTTCAATTGTGTTATAACTATTTTATATAATGTTAACTAAAAATTATTTTTAAAAGTAAAAAAAAAGAAAATGAGTAGAATAGTTAATATTCTAAAAAAGAGTTACCGATAAATTTGTTTTAAAAGTGACTCTTCTAGTGAAAATTATGAGAAATTATGTGAACATAACTTTGAACAACCTAATATAAATTTAAGTGATGATATTCATATCTATAAGAATGTTGACAATTTGAATAAGCATAATCCAACTTAAAAATTTTAAAGGTAGATGGGCAATCAATCCCTCAGTAAAATATTTATGATTTTAAAAATTAAGATAGTCTTGATAATAAAATAAAGAACATTAATTAAAAAATAGCCTATAAAAAAATTAAAACTCGTGTTTTTTTACGTATTACGAATTGGTTGAGCCATTCTTTTTATTTTATCCTATGCCTATAAAAAATTAAAAAAGGCCCTGTGCATTTTCAGGTATCGTGTCATGTCCTCATCTCCTAACACTAGGCAGCGAATTAATTAAGTTACGCTTCACCGAACTTGTACGAAGTCAACGGTAAGAAATCATGGTTTATCTTCAACTGTCCTTCATCGGTTGGAATGTCCATGTCTCACTTCCAATTTACAGCCAATCAGACGAATCAAATTAAAGTTAAAGCTATAATAGTTTTAAAAAAGGATATTAAATTGCTTTTTTATCTATCACACTAATTAATTTATGTGAGCTTACTCTTCAAATAGTGGTCCTGATGCTGACTAATAAATACATTTATCGCGTGCTACGACTATAGGACATTAGAGTTAGCTTATAGATATGTTTTTTTATTGAATTTTAAGAAATTATATTTCCAAAAGAAACCAAAAGCTACAATGTACAATCCTACAACTGGTAAACGAAAATAATTACATCCACTAACAACTGGTAAACCAAAAGCTTATAGATATGTTGATGAATCTAATTCTAAAAAACGTAAATTATGCATTTTCGTGCTATGTTGCAATGGAACAGGATCCAAAACGTGTGCCAGAGATGTATTTCGTCTCCATAAAGGTGATCACATTACGTTGAAAACATCAAAATTTTCACGCCAGTGTGACCGGAATTTGATGAATTTGACGGCCTCCGGACATAAGATCATTGTCAAAACGAAGAATTGCAGCCATAGCAAAGAGGAACCCATTACTCACGTTGCCGACGTATCATGAATTTGTCTATAACTTGTCTTAAGTCATAGTTCAGAAAAATAGAAGGAGATTAACATAAGTTTTAAAGGCCGGTGAATGTGAGTTTAGGACCTTTGGATTTTCTTTATACATTTATTGGGTAAAATAACAAAACTGGAACAAATAACACTGAAAGAAACGTGAATACAACACAAGTAATATTACCATAACCCAGGAATTGATTAGGTTGAGTTTAATCTATTTGAATTCAGAAAATAAGCACAAGAACTAATTAATTAACAATACAAGCAAACTGCAAGCCTTTGGTTTAAACTTCAACCGGGCAGCTTCTGTCAATCTGATACTTTATCCCCACCGAAAGAGGAAAGACATCGTGTTTGCTGCAAGTAAAATACGCTGGACAGTTCACAATCAGATGGTAGTCACCGGACATCCATGTGCCCACCTTCCATTTCAACTTAGCAGAGACCTTAATATTCAGCAACATTATATCTGCATTGAAGTCCTCGCTCATAACAGCAGCTAAGTATGGTGATATAGGCACAGAGTTACCATTCAAGAGCGGAGACCACACAGTGATTTCCCCTTGACCCATGTAAATACCTCGTGGAAGCTCCGTAGCTTCGGTTATCTGTTGGTTACGGTAAGATGCGTAAATATCAACATGTTCATAGTATATGCCTATTCTCTCATTACGGTTTCTTGTGGAAATAGTAATTTGCATGCATGTAGTAAGCAAACATGCTTGTGATAGGTTAAATGCATTGAGGGTGGTGTCTTGGAGGACAAATTCTGGCGTTGTTGGCCGGAGAATGATCCATACAAGGAATATTGCAAAGAGGACCAGGACAACGACGGCGCCAACCCCAATGAGTATTCGCCAGTAGAGTTTCTTTCTGCTGTGATCGTGGCAATGGCCATACCCCATGGTCAGCAAACAAGAATCTCTTTGATCAGACAAGGAGCAAATTCGCTTAAAGCAGGGAAAACACAAGAGAGATTGATCAAGGCAGCTTTTGTTGCTTTATAGAGAATCATAAAGTGAAAAAGAGACGAGAGTAGGACACTGGAAGCTGTGACTTCATGCAAATATATGTAAGGATGATTATGTGAGCTTCGATTATATAGTAGTCTAAATGCGTAGGCGTCTTGACTTAAAAGAGTCCACCTGAGCCCAAGCGTTGCTAATAATATTAATGTCACGTTATAAATTTAGATGAGATAGATTCTTTGATTTAAGTGAAGTTGCAGATTCAAATTTTCATTAATTATGTATTCAGTCGTTTAAAATTTAGGATTAGAGTTTTGCCTCTTACAAAGAATTTATTAGGCTCAAACGAGAATTAATTTAAGTGTGAATAACTTAAAAGTATAACTTCAGTTATAATTTAAACTAAAAATCTCTTCCTTTTATGAAAGAGTATCAATTGCTGATTATTGCTCGATATTACCTTCTCAGATAAGATTGATTGCATGCTTGATTTGGAAATTTACAAGAAAATTATTGTTTTTGTTGCAATATTGCTTCAATCAAAGTCTTAAACCTTCAAGTCACAAAGACTTCTAAGTTGACATGCATGTTTGTATGAAATGAAGACATCATGATGTTTGCATGCTAAGAATAAGTAGTTATCTCATGAAAACTAATCAAAGTAAACAATAAACTAACTCTGCTAAAATTTGGACCCTTAATTTTGGGAGAGTTAATTTTTTTTAAAAAGTAAAATATTATTTTATTTTACCTATAAGAGTTAACAAAGAAAACTATAATATGAAAGTTTCCACTGAAATAAATATTTTAAAGGAATCCATTTCTTTATTTCTCATGATATCTATTTAGTAGTGTTGGTTCAACATACTATTACTTGCTTTCTTATTTCATGTTGTTTTTAAGAAAAGTATTGTTTTTCATTTTAAGTTTCAAATAGAAAACTATATTTCATTGTAGAAGAAATCTAATTTTGATAGGATTCGCAACTATTTATGAACATGTATTCAAAATTATATTAACTCTCACTTATTAAATAAAAAAAGTTTTTAAGATACTTTTTTCTTTAAAGGAAAATTTTAAGATATTTATATAAAGAGAGTTTTTATTTTTAAAATGTTTATAAAATATTTAAAACAAGTTGTAATATTTGGAAAATGTTCGAAACAATTTTTCACTAGACGGAATCATTGATACGAAGGTTTGTAGTTGACGTGGATTTTATAAAAATAGAAGTGAGTCCCACGTCACTTCCACTTAAACGGCGTCGCTGCGTATGCGGCTCTTCCCTTCCTGTGAGTTTTGATAAACAGAGCGAGAAGAAGTGGAGGTGCCAGAGAATAGAGGCCTCCAAGAAAAATGCAGTACAATCTGATTGGCAAGCTCGCATAAGACTTGCGGCGGGACTACGGAGTACAAATATGATTGCGGCGCTTTGTTTTCCAGGCTCTTAATACCTTTGCCTCTTGGCCCTCTTCTGTTGTTTTGTTTTTTTGGGTCTAGGACACGAAACGGCCAAATAGTTTGGAACTGATATTTCAAGACTTGGTTTAATGTTTGGTGGCGTGTACATACATACATAAAGGAGCGATAGTTTCGTCACGCATAGGGCATTTTGTGAAGTTTTAGCTGAGGAGAGTACAGGAGCACAAAACGTTGAGATTCTGGATAAAGTAGGGATCTGTTGAGTTTGGCTCTTTGTTGTCCCATATTGGTTGGGAACAACATTTGGGGCAAGGCTCTTAGTTATAAAAGGAAGTGGCTACTTCCTTAGTTAACACACCAAACAAAGACAAAGATTTGTAGTACAAATTTGACTCTTGTTAAATTCCTCTTTTGAGGTGAGAGTTGGAGAG
>JANTPM010000004.1:4823436-4841133 GCA_025434745.1 Erythroxylum divaricatum | reverse complement strand
GTGTGCATAACTGACCACAAAAGGGATTAATGTAAGTCGCAAGATCTCATCTTACATTGTGTGAGACCCTTGAGGTTTAGAAGAACCTCATCATATACCCTTACGACTCTTGTTTCATTCTTGCAAATTAAATTTAAGGTTTACTACTTTAGGTTATTGCCAAAAGATCATGCAAGATACGATAATTAGGAATAATTCTAGGAAAGCAAATTAAATTTAATTCAAGAGAGAATTGAGAACAGAGGAAGGTCATTTAATTTAGATCAATGACTCGCATGAAAAGTATTCATAAATGGTCATCGTCTCTTTAAGAGAGAACTTGAATACAGTCATGACTTAAATAAACTAAATGAGATCAAAGGAAAATGCAAATGTGAGATATGACCTAGGGTATAGCATACAATTTCTACTCAAGGAAATATAAGTCCTAGGATCAATTTGTTAATCGAGATGTCATATACTCCTAACAGATATGTGACGATGTACTCCCGTCGTATACTGGTCACACTGGTTATTGAACAAATATGAGTACTGCAGAGTTTTTGTTTTAAACCCATCATGTGTGAGTAGGAGATGATGTCGTTTGACACCCATGATGGGTCAAATGGTCATCTGCCATGAGTAACTACCATCGGTAGTTATTCACAGATGAAATATAAATAGACAAAGGCAACAGTTTGAATAGAATGTATGTGTGTTTGGTCTGTTCGACGGTGCTTGGAAAAACTTCTGGAGATGAGAACTCTGCTTCTTTAACTAGTGGAATCAAAACAGAAATTCAAGTATGTGATTTCTATTTTTTCCTCGCATATACAAATGATCCTATGGTATATGATCTGTTCATATATATTTTCTTACATTCGTGGTGCAAAAAAACTAGTCACATTCCTTTTTTTCTTCCTCACATCAGATTCTTCATAATCTTGAGACGGAACACTACCAGTACCACTACTATCACTACCACTACCACTACCACTTCTTCCTTCAACATTTTTCATAATCACCACGAAAACTAGAAAACGAATTTCCACTACCAATTTCAAAATTCAATTTTTCCTTTATATTCAAAATTCAATATTTCCTTTCTATCTCTCTCAAATTGATGTTTCATCAAGCAATGTTTTCATTTGCCACTTCACATCATAACTTACTTTTTTACACGCTTCCACATCTCCTTTAACCCTAGCTAAATGTTTTTAATCGAGTGATTCCTCTATCTTTCAAACGCTTATTACAAAATAAGCAAATGATATGATTCTTCATATCGGGAACCATACCAATATAAGCCCAAGTTGGATCATTGAATCTTCCTGAAGTAGGTTGATCGGGAGTAATTAAACTTTCTTCCATTTATCTATACACATAAAAATAAATAATACATAATTTCAGTACACAATATGCATATCCATCTTATATAATATAATTCATTATGTATGATTACATTACATACAATTCAATTTCATGGAACATCACTATAAGTCAAAAGGTAACAATTCAAAACATTCAACATATATAATAACACAAAACATATATCAACAATTTCCATTTCCAACAAGTTCCAATTCAAACAATCACAAAACATGCATCAACAATTTCTATTTTTATCAATCTGCAACAATTTTCAATTTCTAACAATCACAAAATATACATCAACAATTTCCATTTTCATCAATTTTCAACAATCACAAAATATATATCAACAATTTTCATTTTTATCAATTTCCAACAAGTTCCAATCACAACAATCATAAAACATATATAAACAATTTCTATTTTTTATCAATTTTCAAAAATATTCAATTTTCAACAATCACAAAACATACATCAACAATTTGTATTTTCATCAATTTCTAACAATCACAAAACGTACATCAACAATTTCCATTTTTATAAATTTCCAATAATTACAAAACATACATCAACAATTTCTATTTTCTTCAATTTCTAACAAGTTCCAATTCCAACAATCACAAAACATACATCAACAATTTTCATTTTTATCAATTTCCAATTCTAACAATCACAAAAATACATCAACAATTTCAATTTTCATCAATTTCTATTTCCAACAATTACAAAATATTCATAATTCTATTTTCATTTCTAACAATTTTCAATTCCAACAATCAGAAAACCTTCTTCAGTTTATTTTAAAACCTTCTTCAGTTTCATTTTATTATAAAACCAATAATTACTTTGATAAAAATCATGTGAAAATACAAAAATTATATATATGTTATTTATGGTATCATAATTTTCAAATTAAGATTTACAAATTTTTCAATTTGATTCCAAGGGTCTTAACTCTTAACAACATCCCTTTTGCATCGCTAATCGAACCAAAACAAATTCAATTTCTAAATCTGCTAATTTAAAAAGGGTTTTCAATTTCATTATATTCTAATTTTGTGCCTTAAATTGCAATATTTTCTTATTATGTCATAATTTATGCCCTTAAATCGCTTAAAGATTCATTTTCATGATAATTTGCAACTTCCTCTCGAAACTAAACCGTGAACAACCATGACCATGAACCAACACAAATGACAAATTTATTTCAAAATTTAGATACACAAACACAACCAATTCAATTTAATATTCAGATCACATTCCAACTCCAACCAATTCATTTAATAATCAGATACACAAACACAACCCAACCAATTTAGTATCCAGATCACATAACAAAACATTCATCATAAAAACACCGTCCAACACTGTGTATTGTCCAACCAAAGCCGCAATCCTAATTGCAACATTCCAATCTAGCATAACAAAATTTTCAATTAAACATGAAAATTTCAAAATCAGAAAAAAAATCACAAAACCAATTTCGGGTCTTCGAGTTTTGCCCTGGGTCAGACTTCAGAAGCGTCTCCGGTGGCTTCTCGTGAAGGGGGGTTATTATTTTTGAAAAATTTGCAATTTAGTCCTTTGATTAGTACTTGCATTAAAATCTTAAAAATCTCAACAAAACACTCCTTTTGCTTCGGATGGCAATGGCCCGGGTGGACATCAGATGACCTCTCTTGAACTTTATCTTTTAAAGAAAAACAAAATGACGTTTTGTGTTACTCGCCAGGCTTTAGACTGGGTCGGGTCATAGCAGTCCTGGCCAGGTCGGGTTGGTCTGCCATCTTCGGCTTAGTTTTTTTATTGAAAATTTTTATTAAACATTAATTAATTGAATGAATTTCAGGCGTAAAATTCTAAACATTTTCTTCAACTTTCCTTCCATGGGAAGCACCGGAAGCGAAAGAAGCAAGCGGCGCGTGATTAGGACTTGGGATTTTTCCCGCGTGGCCGTATCTATCAGCCATCATGGCCGTCTCCTCGCCTTCGTCTCTTATCTTCTAAATTGGTGGGTCCACTAGCAATTTGCCACGTGTAATCATTTGTAGCGTCCTTTTCGTCACTAAACACTCCGGACAAAAACTCCGGGTTAAAGGAACGGTGTCGTTTCTTACATTCTCCTTCTTTTACGTCCCTGCTTGAACGATTAAAAATGAGAATTTACATATTTATCCTCACCCCAATCAGTTTTTACAACTCTCCCGCTCTTCTCTGCAATTTTCTCCCTTTTGTTTTCCGCTTTTCTCCGTAGATTCAGTTCAATCCATATCCTCCTCCCTTTTGGTCTGTCTTCTCTTGTCTTCCTCTTCTTCTTGCGTTTCTTTATCTAATTTTCTCATTATCCGTGATTAATCTGATCCGATGCATATGATATTTAATTGTGGTTTACCGGTTTTGCCTTTACATGTTTCTGATACGTGAGGCACAACGACGTTATAATAAATGCGTGCTTGATTTAGTTACAAACGAAGCCTTAGATTATGCTTATATAATTGTTGCGCGTTTATCGTGTTATCTTTCATCTGTTCATGTTTATTCCGCTGTTTTTCTTTCTGGGTAATAGTCAATTATCTTTTTTATTTTGTCCTTTTGCTTTCCTTCTTGATTTGTTAGATAGAGAGAGATATATGTTGGCGGTCAATTTTGATGAGAATCTATTTAATTTCCTGTTTCGTTTGCCAAATTTTGGTCGTACCGAAATAACTAGATATCACTACCGTGTTTCTCGTCTTTTCTGAGTTATGATCTTTTTGGCTTTTGTTCTTGTGCAAATTGTTGCCCTGTCGGAGTGAAGAGAGTGCTCTAACGATAATTTAATCGTGATTTTAGGGAGTGAATGACTTTGTTGGTTAGTGAAAGTTAGTTTTGCTTGATTTTTGTTTTAGGATTGGGAGGTTTGTTAGAATCCAAAGTGAATCAAGGGTGTCTGCTCTTATGCCTATACCAAGTCCACCTGGGCCTAATATGATTACGTGTTCATTTTGGCGTTCAAGTCTTATTACTGATTTTGGTTTTCAAGCTTAACTCTTGCTAAATTCAATTCCTCTATGGTGCTGATCTTGTCATGATGTAGGATATGGGCATGGTTTGATCTGCCTTTTGTGTATCTCAGACTGATAGCTATCTTGATCTTGGTTGGAATTCTTATATCTAGTGAAAATCACTAATAAAGTTAAGAAAGTTTTAAATCCATAGCTAAAGATTTGAATTTTTTTTTCCCACTCTTATGCCTACAATAAAGGAGTCTATTGAGCTTTTACTGATTCTCTACCTTAATGGATTGCTTGTACGATGGATATTTTTGTGGCATTTGAAGCATCAAATTTTCTTCTTTTAAGGCCCAGTTTTCATTCGCATGATATGCAAGATCTATCTTCACCATTTTAGCTATTTCCTCTGATGTTGTGTCTCTGTGAATGGTAATAACAGCTCTTGATGGTAATAAAGTTTTTTGTGTGCAGCAGATGTGTCAAATAAAGGAGAGTTATGGCAGCAGCAGAAGCAAGGGCAGTTTGGCAAAGGGCAGCTAATCGGTGTTTTGTCCAAGAAGATGCTAAACGAGCTCCTAAATTAGCTTGCTGCCAATCATCATCTTCATTATCTAAACAGGTTGAGGGAGCACCAACAAGCGCAGCTGACGTGCTCGATGACCACGCTGCTGGCTTCATGCCTCTTAACAGGAACCCTTCGTGTCCCAATCTGCTTCCTGATACAAGATGGTGGCTTCAGTTGCAACCTTGTAATGTATATGACAAAGGGTTGACTTATGAACAGCTAAGTTCCCTAGAAGCTGAGATGGAAAACTGGAGAGCGGGGATTGTAAAATCACCCTCAAAATTTAGTGAGGTTTGCTCACAGGATATTGAAGACAACAATTATACTGAGTCTTTTGTGAAAGTTGACGATAAGATCTCTACTGATAACATGGTGAAGGATATTGAAGCTAAACAGCAAGTAGAAAAAGCTTCATATGGTCAAGATTCTCTACAGTTTCTTGATTTTAAAAAGACGAAGGACAACTCCAAGATGATTGAGATTGATAATGGATGCCCCAAATACAAAAGAAGCAACGACTGCTGTTTTGATCCAGAGTCTCCATGGATTGCTGATGAAAAGAATTTGCCATGGTGGCGAACTACAGATAAAGATGACTTGGCCACATTGGTTGCACAAAAGTCACTTGATTTTATTGAGAATTGCGATCTCCCCCCACCTCAAAAGATGCACGCCAAGAGATACTCATGTGCTTGTCCTGGATCTTCTAATCATTTTGAGCTGCTGGCATCGTCTCTAGATTGGAAGACACAAGTTGGTTGTATTTCCAGTGAAATTATTCATTTAAAGGGCTGTCCCAGTTCTGAAAGCATTCGTACTTGGACTGAAGGAAACTCACAAGGCGGTTCGGACAAGTCATTGAGGTATTTGCTATACTATAACTTCTGTTTTCTTTTACTTCTAAAATTATTTACACCAGTGTTCCATGGGTATGTTGACCATTTAAATAGACTCAGAATTCAATGCTTTGCATCTGAACGACATATTCTGCTTGGTTGCTAATGCCACATATTTTAGTTTATTGCCGGGATAATAGAATTTGTAGACTTTTACATAGGATCTCTGTTGATTTATGTATTCATATATGCACATCTATGTTGTTATAAGTTCCTGAACTTATTTATGGCAACCTGCAACCTTTAATTACAGTCATACTGCAACTCAAAAGGAGACCACAGGAAGTGGACAATCTTCTGAGAATGATCCGTGCAAGGCTCAGTTACTGGAAGCACTTCGTCATTCTCAAACACGTGCCCGGGAAGCAGAGAAGATAGCGAAGCAAGCCTGTACTGAGAAAGATCACGTCATTAAACTCTTTTTCAGACAAGCCTCACAACTATTTGCCTATAAGCAGTGGTTCCAACTGCTGCAGGATACTGACCAGCCAATGTCCTCTCTCCTGCCTTTAGCTCTCTCTAAAGGCAGGAAATTGCGCAAGAACTGGCAGAAATCCGCAGAGAGTAAGAGGAGCAAGCGAAATTGCGGATCGGATGCCAACACTTATGCTGTAGCATTTGCATTGGGGTTGGGTCTTGTTGGCGCTGGTCTGTTACTAGGATGGACAATTGGATGGATGTTGCCCTTTTAAGAGTACTCTTAAATGAAATTGCTGCTTCTTGTAACAAATCATTTATCAGGATATGCATGTACATATTCATGTCTAGTTCTTTTTTCATAATTATTTTGGGTTCTCGTCACTGATTGTGTTTTACTGATCTTCTTTTTTCGTGTAATTCACTTTCTCTTTTGGTTTCTGTACAAATTGGGATGAGGAATTGTAAAATCTGTATATGGAAATTCTTTTTCCAGTCTCCCTTTGATATTGTGTATAATGCATGTTGCTCTTTGTACCCTCTCATCCTTTGTCTCTCTCGTTCTTTGAAGCTTTATCTTATTATACGCCACCCAATGCATTTTTCTACGTGAAGCATCAAACAATGTTGGTTGCACCAATCCTCAATCAAATACTTCTCTTTTGCCATCAGAATTAGTATAGTACTAATAACAGATGAGAAAAGGTTAAACAATGGAGAGATGATGGAAAAGACATGGAAAATCTTGTTGCGGACTTGCGGTTGCGACCTGATATAGGAAGGAGCATTGAGAGTGAGAAGGCCCAATGTAAGGAAAACCCAACGTCGGTAGGAGGAGTTAATAAACATCGGCAGTCATAATTTTGGGGTGATCCCCAGAAACAGAAACAGAAACAGAAGAAAAAAATGGCCTTGATGGAGAAACTGAAGATTTTCGTAGTGCAAGAGCCTGTCGTAGCAGCTTCTTGCCTCATTGGTGGCGTTGGTGCGCTTTTCTTGTTAATTTCATTCGTCTGTCTATCCTTTCTATTTATTCTCTCCATGTATTCGATACTATTAATCGAAAATCTCTTATTTATTTTTGGTTTAATTTTGAAAAATGTTTGAAGGCGTTTATGGATCTGATGTGTTCAATGATGAATGCCTTGGTTTCACATGTTTCAAAGTTGGCGAAATTCCCAGTTTCTCTTATTCAATTGATGATTTTTGACACGAGGATTATCTTATCTCTGTTCATTCAAGATCATTTTCCTGTAACTATGATGCCTGTTTCAAGGCAACGATGATTGATCACCAGATACATATTACTCAGATGCCTAATCTGGAACTGAAATCCATTTGCTCCAAACGCCATTCATTTGTGCAATGCATGGATCACCAGCCCATGTTCTTCTATGAAATATGTTGATACGTAGAACTATGAATACTGGTAGCCCTTGTGCTATTTTCATGGGATTTCAGAGGTTGCAGAAACCACACGGATGCTAATTCTTAAGCCTCTTAACAAGTTATTATCTGCATCACATGGATGTTAGTTTAACTCTTTTTTAAGTCTCTTACTAGTTATTAACGTGGAGTTCTCGTGAAATTTCAGGTCTTTTCCTTCCAGCTGTTGTAAGACCAATGTTGGATTCTTTTGAATCAGGCAAGCAAGTCCCACAGCCCGCCCTGAGTGATGTGAGTTCTTACACATCACCTTGTTAGTTATTGTATGACTTATGAATGATCTTTATAGTTCATTGTGGGCACCCATGCACTATAATCGTTACTACCCCATAGGAACGAGATGATTATGCATGCAGAAACGATCTTAGTTTTGTTTATGACCATTGGGAACCGTGTGTTGTTGGCTAAACAGTCTGGCGTCTGCAACAGTTTCTACTTGCTTATCCCTTTTCTGCTCAAAGCTTGATTTTCTTCTTTATCTGGTCAAGAACATTATGGGCATTAGTTAATGAATTTAAGATGTAAAGAGTGGATATGGATGAAAAGGAAAGGAGGATACAGAAGGATTATTTGTATTGATGATTTATGTATTTCATCAAATAAAACTTGAACTTGTTCCTCATTGAATTTCTAATGATTGTCCATCATTTTCTATGTCGATCTCGATCACCTAAAAAAATAGTTCAAATCAGTTTGATATCAGCTATCTGATAATATATAAGTTAGATGGAAGATAAATAATCCTCCTAACTTTCCATCGCTGAAATATGAAAAGAATAAGAGAATTCATATTCAAGTTTGAGCAATGTTTCCTGAGCCCATTGTTGTACTGTGTCTGTGCTTGAAAATCTAAGGGTACCTAGTATCTAAACCAACCTTTTTGCAGGTGCTCACTGGAGTGAGGGGTAAGAAATAGCGATGAATCGGTTTGGATGAATCAGGTAGCTAAAGTTGATACATTTCCACCTGTCTTTAGTCTTCATACTTCCAGTTGCGATGAGCAGCATGAAATAATCTTTTTATCCTTTCAATTGTTGGAACATCCGAGAGATTTCCAATGCCGAGGTTAACCTTTTTGGGATTTGTCCTCTGAATATTTCCTCCTGTTTACTTGTAAATGAATTTTACAGTAAATACTTCAATGGAAATCAGCTGTTCTTGTTTCATTTGTGAGCTCATTTCGTTTTCACATGAATTCCCATATGGAATACCAGCCGGTCCATTGCTTGCTGCACTAATGCTGGAGACTTGGGGTTCTCTTCTTTGTGTGAACATCCCTTACTGCAGGTGCCTCCATTGTTAATATGATGGGATTTTGAGAAGTTACATTGAATTGGAATCAACAACCTTTGTAATGTGTTGCTAACAGTTGTGCAATAATTGGAACACTATTAAATCCTGGCATGCATAAGATAGAAGCAGTAACCAAAGAAGAAAAGCTGAGTCTTGAAAACGACATTAAAACAACTTGCAATCCATAGATGCTTATACATAAACATGTACATTTATGATTCTTACAACATCTAGCAGAGGGGAATATAGGAAACTAATGACATATTATTAGTCTTGACTGAATACTTTCAGACGATTCTTTTTCTACCAAGAACAAGAACTATTCCCCCTGTTGCTGACTCTGACGGCACATTTTCTGCGATTTTATTCTTGGAATGTCTAACCTAACCAGGCCAGTTTACCCCAAAAGGTCCAGTAATTCTTGGCACGCAGAAAAAAGATTCCCATCAGGCAAACAAACAAGAGTCACCCAGGAACAGAGCACGAGGTAGCAGGAGATCGTAGCTGGCAACGATGTGATATACCACATTCACATGCCATTACCATAATCGTACCACAGTAGCTATAAAGAAAATAAATGGACATATGGCACTGTGCCCCTCCAATAATAGTCACGTCGCAAAGCTTGACTTTTTTCCTTTCCTACCCTTCCACGGCACCACCTGTTTCAACCCCTCATAAATAGTCACCTACAAAAATGTCAAGATAGGTCGGTTACTGTAGCTTAGAATTGGCAAGAGAAAGTGATGGAAAAATTTGGCGACGGGTTGTCAAGGTCAACTGTTTGAAGGATCAGAAGTTGGGATACAGGAAAAACATTCCTGGGTTCTGAGTTTCCTTTCGATTCTCTTCTAATAAATATATTCTTGCCACTCTGATTAGAAGAACACTATTAGCAATAACTACAGGACATGACTTGCAGGTTAGAATAATTTAATATGCCCTTTTCTCCCACACAAAGATCGCACATTGTTTGATGAAGCAGTTAAACGGAGGAATTATAAGCAAAAATTTCAGTTAAAAGAGGAGTTCAGAGATGAGAACTAACCCAGAACGGAGACCTGGCATGGGAGAGAGCAGAGAAGCTGCCAGACCTTGTAATCCTCTTATTCTTAGCCAATCCGTTAGTATTATCATCTTCTTCTTCATTGTCAGCTTCTCTATCGACAAACGATGGAAAAACATGGCTACTTCCCCCAACAACCTCTCTTTTAACCTTGAAAGCTTTCATCCCCCAACGCCATGAACCAAAAAGACCTCTCTTGTAGTCGTTGAGAACCATGGCACCAAGTTGATGCTTTTCAGGACTGCAACAACCGCGAAACGAACCAAGTCTCTCCCTTCTTATAATTCTAAAAGAAGATGACTGAAACCTTGATGATTTGCCTACGTAAGGACCTTCCAGCACAGTCGTTGGTGAGAACTGTTTAGCAAAGCAAGCATCCATAAGAAGCCTTGGAGGTGGCTCCAGGGACTTCAGAGTGAAGTCAACGGTCTTGTTTGCTAGGATTGTGCAGTGTCTTGGCTTGCCAGGTTCTTCCTCCCAGCGAAATGGGATAGAAGCTGAGGAGTAGAATGGTGGGGTTAACGCACCTGACGTCTCTGGTGATTGCATCAGTCCACGTGAAAATGGGTTTGAGAGTAGCGGTAGTCTTGGTGTTGAGCTTGACTCTGTTTCTTCTGATCCCATCACTTCCAATCTCTTCTCTGCCTGAGCTGAGTATGTTTGGTGGGCTTTCTTCTCTTATGTAGTGTGACTTTGTACTTGGAAACTATGAGGAAGCCGAGGCAAGTGGCTCAACAAAGAAAAAGACATGCCTTTCTAGCCAATTACTCAGGACTCAAGTTACAACAACAGGCCTATTAGTCGGTCACAGCCAAGACTCAAAAGTCAAAACTTACTGCTTCTTAATTTCAAATTATTGATTTATTACCTAATAATTTACTTAATTTCACTGGTCTTGGCTTAATCATGACGTTTTTAATCATGTCTACATAAGCATTAAGTAAACTAATCTAAAGCACATTGAATATCCTAATCTTCTTTGCTTTGAGATTAATCTAATTAATTCAACTTTGGGCCATGAGATGACCAAAGCAAGAAAGAATACATAAAAGATGCCATAATTGCATGCCTGTGACCTCACCTGATTCCAAAGAACCTACTCTCTTGTTAGGAATTGAAAAACACTAAAAAGCACCAAAAAGCACTAGCTATTTCACTTCAGCTTGGCTTTTTCATATTAGTATACATAAACATTTCACAGAAATCTTGCTTTATCTTTCGTTAATACGCAACTTTATCCTTAACTAGTAAAAGTGACTTCTTAGAATAGAGCATCTCAGTATTCCCAGGCACATATGATTATAGCTTTAGGCATTGGATGCCATCATGTGATGTAAAATCAGCTTGGATTTTTCTTGATCCACCCATTAACCTCTTATAAAAGCAAGCTCCTCATCTTCACCAAACTCTTGACATTTCACTGTGGGCAGTCATGATAAGAATCAGCTTGCTTGTATAAGGCCTACCTCGTAAGCCTTAGATGATTAGTTTGATCATGGTGGATGTGAAGGAAAACGATCACAGCACAGCTGGATACCTACTAAAGTCAAAAAGAAAGTGATTTTTGTCATTTTCAATGTTTATGAATTGCGAAACAAACGTTGAAAAACTCATCTTCTTCGTTGACTTCCACTGCTCCGTTGAACCCACATTTTCCGTCTGGAGTGTTATAACGTGTGGGAAACCCATGGCTCACCGGTCCTTCCAAGTTTAGATCTTCAAATGAGTTTTTGGATTGATTTTGACTTTATTTCATTAGAGCGTCACTATTTATAATTATTGTATATCGTGGTTATCATCATCACACTCAATCCAAAGTTCTGTAATAAAGCAAAATTTAGAATGATATGATAATACGCAATCTTACACCTATATGATAGAGAAGTTATTTTCGACAGACTTATATACAGATACGACAATAAAAGAATAATGCAGATTAAATGAGTAATGATTTAATAGAGGAACAGTTACAGTGCATTCAAAGACCGACGAAACTAACTCTTCAACCAAACCCATCACTGCTTTGGGCTTATGGTTTTGGATTTTATAGTTTACCACTATGAACCAAATCCAATCCAGCTTTTAGGGCTATCGAAGTGATTCCTCAAATTACCAAATGACAGTACTCAACCAGCATACAAAAGGGGTGTGGGTCTACCTCATCTTGTTGTAAGCGTCCTCCTCAGGAGGCTCTGTTTTTGGTCAATCATGTGTTATGTCAAGTGCAGACCTACCAGAGAGCCTGCAATAAGTGGGCATGGGACCATACAAACAAGGACAAACAATTATGAGAGAGATAAATTTTTATGGAATGCAGAGCGTAGGGACCATGAAAAACAGGTTCCAGTAGCTCAAGGTAAGAACCTCAGTGCACCATCTCTGCAGAGTCTCTGAAGCAGGGGTTGCAGACATTGATGATGGTGAAAGCTACTGCTCACAATAGACCAAGGAACCATATGCCATCAAAACAAAAAGCATTACATGTATGTTTTTACAAAAGATTAGATTGAAGTCTCACACCAATCCACAACATATACACAAATTTCATTGCTAATCCCTGACCATGCCCCACCCTTCTGTCTTTTCTTTTTCTTTGAGAAAAGGCCTACGCTACTCTTCTGACCCCCTTGGTACACCATCCTCACAAACAACCTGAGCAATCTGAACTACCAAAAAGACCACTCCTTCCACCGTCTCAGGGAAAAGAAAGGTTTTCAAGAACTTTCAGGTATCAGACCTATGCCCCGAGTCGACGCTAAATGCGGTCCCATCACCTTCAAAAGATAATGCAGGCAACTTGTCGTTTGTGCTCAGCTTCTTGACTTCCTCACTAGAACAAATGAGTATCTTCTTGGCCATCTTACAGAATTCCCTGCAAGTAACCGATAAATCATTCCATAAACCGAGTTTATATAACATAAAATCGGGTGACCTGCAGTGCATAGACCAATGTCTTGTGTTACTTACGGCCATGGATCGTCACCCACTAACATCTGATCACCCTCGTCATCAGTAAAAACAACAGCCCAGTTGTCACGAGTAGAGAGCTCCCCCTTGATTTCAAACATGTTCTCTAACTCACTTATAAGATCATTGTAACCATTCAAGACGGTCAAATCAACTGCACGACCAACGGCAACACCTTGCATTTGAACCTGCCCAATAAAATATACTCCTACCTTAACAGATCACCAATCAGCTAAGAAACCAAAGATCAACTAACAACTTCGCCTTTCATTTTACCTTTGTACGAGTTCTTGTGGAGCTTGAGGATCCTCGATTGATCTGTATTTCCTTTGGTAACGTATCCAATACAGCTGGATTTTGATCTTCTGAACACTTCAAAGTATCTATATTTTGAGGCTGGCCATTATCAACTCCAGACGAAACAGATTTTTTAGTGCCACTTGAATCTGTAGTTGAACATACAGGCTCCTTTTCTGGAAAAGAGGCATCAGTGGGATTGGCTGTCAGATCAATTCCAAACAAGCGGTAATTCACAGAGTTCTCGTATTTCTTCCCCTTCTCCATGTGATCATGCATCCCACTGCTTTGCATTGATGGCACTAGAGATGCATAACCAGAAGTAACAGGCCAGCTTGTTATACTTTTGTGGTCGTCAGCCGAATCAGAAAGTAGGTTGAAAGATGCACTGATGTGGGGGGAAGCACATGCGCACTCCGAGCGGACCCTTGAGCTGCAGCTGCCATTGCTCACCATATTACAATCAATTTCCTTCTGCCTTATTGTCCATACCCCTTGTATTTCACTGTTTTGGATGTCAGTAGTACAAGATAGCGGTGATAAGTTGTGGGATTGAGTTGAACCATGATACCGGTGGGGTGAAGCATCTGAACAAGTATAAATTTTTAAATTCCAGTGAGTTCACAAAATTTAAGATGATATAACCATGCAGGATTTTGGTTAAAAACTAAGTCATATATTCTTTGTACCAGACGCTGGAATATCAAGAGATCGTGGCCTTTTGCTCTTAACAACTGATTGAGCAGGGTTCAATAAAGTAGAAGCCGTGAGTGACTCTATCTCCCATGGAGAAACTCTATCCGGCCTTGCAATTTTTGCTGGTTCATCCCACTGAACCTGTAAGGGAGGCAACAAAGGAAACAAGCATCAAATTCAGAAAATGAAGTCGGAACTCAGAGGTGAACTGCATAATCGTATCTAACCTTGAGAGACCGCCATTTAGAGCCTGACCACTGTGTAGAAATGTCTCCAACACCAACTATAGCGCCAGTGAACCTGATCAAATAGTTACAACATCAAATTGCATTCCAACTCCAGAATAAAATTGAAGGAAACAACTAGAACAAAAATGGCAGAGATACATTCTCTCGGGAGAATCTTCACCCTCAAATCTCATCTTGAACCGCATTCCAATAGAAAATCCGTTGCTAACAGCCTCAATATACTTGTTCAACCCAATAATAAACTGGCTTGTTCTAGAGATGATAGAAAATCTGTGAGATAAGGTAATAAATGCCAATTACAGAATCACCTACATGTTATTCATCAAACCTTGGCTTGTAATACACAACAAAAAGAGTCTGTGTAGTAACAGCGTGAGAGGCCGTAGCAAGCACTCCTAAATGCATGCTTTGGCTGGATATCACAGATGATGGCATTGGACTTTGATGGCGTCCAAGCCGGCGTACCCCAACTCGCAATTCGCCATTTTCACCCCTAAGAACATGTAATAGAACCATTAATGCACTTCAATTATAAAGAAATTCAAAAGCATGTTAATTTGATCACCTCAGAAACACAAAAGCATCCCCTGCAACCAGTCGCTTGGAAGTGACAAAAGTACTCCATCCAGTAGTAAGCAAATGTCTTCGTGGTTGACCTAATAATGAGAAAAAAGAGAAATGAAAAGGTTAAAGGTCAGAATATACATTTTGCTTCCCATGCTTTAATATTCCGAACTCAAATTCAATATAATTCACGAGTTCAGGAAACCCGGATATGGTATCTGCACCAAATTACCTCTAAATATGTGTTTAAATCGCCATTCATAGCCATGAAGATCTTTTGCAGCCAATTCCTGAGTGGGCGTTGTTTGGTTCATATCCTGATAAAAACAGAAAGACTAGAGTAAGAAATCTCCAGCAGATGCTCAAATCAATAACATCTGTGGGGACATTATTACCAATTGGGGCAAGCACTCGGTGGCGTGCTTCCTGAGAACCGAGAAACCTCCATGAGTGCTAGTATCAGAAGCTGTTAAGATTTTGCAAAAGGAATGAACAATTGGCTCAGGTATCTCAGGCAGGGGTGGGTCCAGGCTTGACGGTTCAGTTTGCTGGAAAGAAAAAATAAAACACCTCTTCAGCACATTATACATAAGATCCTCAGCTATAAGTTGGATATGATTTCATAGAACAATCACGAGGCGACTTGCAAAGTTCCATCAAGCTAAACCCAAGTTCACAGTTCAACTTGGATCAGGATAGAACCCTTGACTCGAAACCAAACTTAAAATATCCCTTCCAACCAAAAGAATTCCTAAAAATCATATTGACTTACATCTGCTTCTGGATGCAAAGTGATCTGAGCATAAACTTCATCTGTCTCTTGTTCTGCCTGTAGGTATGAATGAAAGGAAATTCCTTTTTACGGGAAAAAAAAAAAAAGAAGAAACAGAATTCAGATCTTAAACAAGCTATAGAATACCAGCAGTTGAATGTTAACAACACGACAGAGGATCTTAGGAGGAAGGTTGAACAGAGGCATCTGCTGATTAAGTTCCTGGTTAGTTGATGCTTCTAACTGCGTTCATAGACCAAAGAAAAATGAGACCTTGAAATAACAGAAAAAGTATAGCAAATTCAACCTACTCAGAAAGAATTAAAAGAGAGTTGAAGGTAAATGTCGAAATCAGAATCACATACTTGTTCCATATGACCTTGAGGGAAGTAGAAAACTCTTTCTCCAGTTCTTGGAACCTCCACCAGTGGCCCTGCACATGCTTTCCAAAGCTCCGTATACAGATTATCACCACCTACATGAGTATAAGTCATGGCTTAGACTCTTTTAGGTTGCTGAGAAAAGTAAGAGAAGGGAATAAACTAAAACTCCCAGGTCCTGGATTTAGCGGTTTATCAATCCATAGGAAAGTAGAAATCTTATTTTCAGAACCCAAATTTAAGTACTGATCTGAGACGAGAATAATTCTATCAAAGATCTTGTCTGCCGGCCAACATTTTCACTTTAAAAATACCGACAAGAAGTTCCACGCTGCTCTGTTTTCTCTCTCCTTTAACCAAACATGGCATCAAGACATCAACTTTCTTCATTCTCTTAGCCACAAGCACAGATTTCGGAGGAAAACACAATCTTTCTAGCATCTCACCTCTTTCCACATGACAAAACGACGACCCCCGGAGAACACCGTCACCATGAGCCGCCATTAAAAACAATCGCAAGAACGAAGCTTTTTCAGGACAATAGGAGAAACTCCGGTGGAGAGACAAGGGAAAAGAGGAAAAAAAAAGAACTCGTAGGTACTAAAAGCAAGCCCGTTAATGAAGCAAAAAAGTCAGTCAGGACAAGGAAATAAAAAGCGGGGTGGTTTTTTCTGCTTCTTTGAGCTCTCTGTTTCGTCACACAAAGTCCCACAGAAACAGCGGTTTGTTTGTGTGTGTTGGTCTTGTCCTCCTCTTCCTCGTTGTCTTTTGTTTGTTTGATGGTTGTCCCTGCTGATATTTCTGTCCCAAAGACTCAGAATCTATGTTACATATATCACCAAATCCCTGTAACAGCTTTTCTCCAAGTAACGTTGGTTTTGAAATCTCCTCTCCTCTCTCTATCTCTTTCTTCTGTCTCAATGGTCCTGTTCTGGTTTCACTCTCTACTTTTCAGTTTTCACTTCCTTTCTACTCACTGGTCCTTTTTCTGATTCAGTCTTTTTTATGTTGTGAATTTCTCTTCCCTTTTTACTAAGAAAAGCTTGGCACTATCCACTTTACCACTACATCAGCATCCACAATTTCATGATCCCATGTCTCCCATTCTTAGTTTAATAAATGCATAAAGATAGTGACGGAGAGGAACCCAAAACATATTATTATCTTTCATTACTTGGATTATTCTTTAGCACAAATTAACTAAATCCCACTTGGCATTTATTATTGAACAAATTTCAATAGAACGTAGTTCTTTTTCCATGGCTCCAAGCACTTGAGCTTCCATAGTTTGGCGCATTGTATCAATCTATTCATCCACCTCCCTACATCTTGTACAGAGCAGAAGATTAACCAATGATGAGGAACACGAACAGATAAAGTATGGCATCTTGTCTAATTTACAAACATCAGTTAAAGTACAATCAAACTTTCACAATTTGTTGATCAAATGTTTGCACTATACCATTCTATCTACTCTCCTTCTCTCTATTTTCCCATCTCTCTCTCACTGCTTCAACTAACCAAACTCACCGCCAGCCACCAGGTGACTAGGGGAGGGTCACGGGATTTGCGTACGAGAGGAGAAGCTCAAAAAAGGAATCAAGTGATTTGTAAAGACCACCTCGACAAACGTGACTGCACCTCCGTCTCCGTTCCAGTTCGTTAAACCAACCCATTCGGCGCGCCGTTACGGCGTGGGTATCTTGCCGTCTCTTTCTCTGTCTGGATCGTGGCAGGCAAGCCTGTG
>JANTPM010000004.1:4803201-4815129 GCA_025434745.1 Erythroxylum divaricatum | reverse complement strand
ATGAGATAATTTTAGTGTTCTCTTATTTGCAACAAAAAAAAGTTTCAGGGTATAGCATGTGAATTTCTTCAATACTGTTAGATATTGTATTGAACTCATTATTTATGTGAGAGGAAAAACATAAAATTTGAAATGTAAGAGGTCGTTTGGATATATTTTTATTTTTATTATATTTTTATTAATCATGTTAATTCAGATAAAATTTAAAAATAAATTATTTTTAATTAAATGAATTTATTTTAATGTATTAGAAAATGACAAATAGGTTAAAGATTTTATTCGTCAAAGATTTTATCTCTAAAATAGCTTGCCGTTATTACGAGACAAAAAGGGCTCTGTTGTCATTTGCTATAACTAGAATTGCCATGCCACTTAAGCCATCCCCTGCATTAAAGTAATGTGAACGAGACAGTCATGTCACCAACTCCTGGCTTTCGTGGGTGACAAGTGGCATGTGGCTTAAAAAATGGTTTGATCAAAGTAAACTAAGACCAATCTCTCACTTAGGCAGCACGTGGTTCACATCTATTCCCCTGGCGGCATTTCACTTACACGGGAACAACAAAACACTCGTTCTACACAGAGTGGGTGTTTAAAAGGTTTAATTTTTTTAATAATTTATGATCAGACAGTAAAAATCTATATTTTAAAACTCGGATTGGATCAAATCAAAATTGGCTATAAATTAATCAAATTTGAACCGGTTAAAATTGGTCAATTGATTGATCGGATTGGTCTGATCCGATGATTATTTTTTTTATTTTTATTTTTAAATTTTTTTTAATATTATATATAATTAAATATAATTATTGCATAATTATTACGTCATATCGGTTCGATCGGTTGACTGATGGTTGAATCAATCGGACCGATCAAACCAATAATCAATATGGCCACCAGTTCAATGACCGATTCACGTTTCAAACATAGGTGAACATAATCAGAGCTGGTAAATAAATCAGCAATTTTAATTGTGGAAGGAAAAAAAAAGAGTAAAGTTGTTAAGAACTTTGCAAAAAAAATTGAAGTTCCAATCCTTATCCAATCCAGTGGATAATAGCTTAACTTCTAGTCAAGGCTGCCAAGAATTGTCAAACTATAAAATTGGCTTTTTGTTCACAATAAACAAATAAAAAAGCGTTTGATGGAGTCCTATTCGTACTATGACCCGTAGGACTCACCCAGTGGACTCCGTGTCTACTGCGCCCCAAATCCTCAGTATTCGAACACTATAAATATGCTTCGCGCTCTATTTCTCCCCTCTAAATTCTATTTCCAAACAAAAATCTCAAATTTCTTCAAACTCACGTTACCCACCTATTTACTCCATTCTGATTTCGAAATTAAATACTTACCCTTCACCAATTTCTACTTACCAGTTTTCAGATACTCTCCAAAGCTTCAATCTTTTTACTCCATTCAAGCTCTTCATCGGTAGGAATGGATGATTTCAGCCAATTATCTGATCCACATCCATTTGGATCAAACCCCATGTTAATGGACAGGCATGAGGAGACATCTTCGTGGTCCGATGCAAGTGTAACTGCTCTGTCGGACCTTGACATGCCCATACTGGCGACGAGTCGTCCGAAGAAGAAAGCAGGGAGGAGGATATTCAAGGAGACTCGCCATCCTGTGTTTAGAGGTGTGAGGAAGAGAAATGGCAACAAATGGGTGTGTGAATTGCGAGAACCCAACAACAAATCACGTTTATGGTTAGGCACGTACCCTACTGCGGATATGGCAGCGAGGGCACATGATGTTGCTGCATTGGCTCTTAGAGGCAAATCCGCATGCCTCAACTTCGCCGACTCTCTATGGAGGTTGCCGGTGCCAGATTCTAATGATTCCGGTGACATCAGAAAAGCAGCCAGCGACGCTGCAGAGTTGTTTAGGCCTCAAGAATGTGGCGGCAATAAGCTAACGAAAGGCGTAGTTGTAGTGGAGGATTCAAGTGAAATCTCTAGTGAAGACTATAAGGTTTCACAAGAAGGCGTGACGTTTGTGGATGAAGAGACTGTGTTTGACATGCCGGGTTTACTTACAGACTTAGCTGAAGGGCCTTTATTGTCTCCTCCTCCATATTATTTGAGCAGTCAAAGTGGTAACTGGGATGACATGGAAAGTGTAAATGATTTGTCACTATGGAACTATTAGAGGTTGAGTGTCAGGATATTTGGTCTGTCCTTCTCTTACGGACGTTGCATGATTTATAGCGTTGCAGGCAATGTTTTAGTTATATATTTGGTTGTGTAAATATTTTTTATTCAATAAAAGATATTCTTAATTTTTTTGTATTTGTTAATTTTTGAATTTTTAATTGTATTTGATACGTAAATTGACCAGAAAGAAACGGTAGAACCTTCAATAACAATTCCAAATTCTTGTAACAAACCACTCAAGTTATTTAGTTGGCTGATGGCTACAGTGAGTCTTTAACCCTGTGTATGGTTAACAAAAAAATCCTGTTACTCGGTAGCGTTTGGTTACTGTCAACCCCATTTTGTCCTCTGCCTCCGAAATACAGGGACATGCAAATCCTGTTTATCCCTAAAACGAAAGACACAGACGCCGCGTCTCTGTCTCTAGGAGGAAATAAACCTTTTAATCTTCCAAAATGACCTCCGCGCTCCTCTGATGTTTCTTCCTTCGTTCTCTGGAAATCACGAACGTCCTCTGATTTTTCTTCCTTCGTTCTCTGGAAATCACGCACGTCCTCCTTCCCATCTTCGTTGACGGCCTCCTCTTGCGCACGCTGGGCTATCTCTCCACGCTTCGTTTTCGCACGGTGGGCAAGTCTGTCGCACGCAAGGAGCCTTCGTCCACTGGTAAGCTTTTCTTTTCTTTTGCGATTTCTTGTCTTGAATGGACATTGTGCATTTTTTGCTTGACGTCTTCTTCTTGCTGAAAAGAATGGATTTTTATGTCATACAAAATGTTTCTAATATAAGATATTTTCCAACGTATGTAAAAGGTGGGGTTTTTAGTGGTAAACACGCGATTGCTTCCAGGGCTCTCTTCATGTAAGTTTCCAACGTTTGTTTCTTGGGGAAAACTTGTATGATTTCTAGTTTAAAAACAATTTCTTGTCACTTTAGGATAGTGAAATAATTAGTTAATTTAAGTTGTTGGTGTTGATTTTTGTTGGCCTGTTGTGTTTGCAGAGCCGATAATTTGACGAAATTGATCACTTCTAGTTCTCATGCAAAAGCCTAGCCGTTTAATTGCTTTCAGATTTTTAACTTTTTGGGCCATTTTTGTTGTTGATGTTCTTGAGGAATGACTGTAAGATGGAAAAAGTATAGAGCTTTTGCTCCAAGTGATGTAACGTACTGAAGATATCTAATTGTTTGATAGAATTTGGGGAAAAGAGAAAGAAGAAGTTTCTTATTCAGTCTTCAATTTTCTATCCGTTACACTCACAGAAATGGAAATCGAAGAAACACCCTCCATTTTCTGCTCGTTTCTTCTACTTGTTTTGTTCTTTTAAACTCATTAACCTCGAGGTTTCCAAGTCTATTCCCAGAAACGAGACAAAAAATGAAACTAAAAGGCCTTGCCTGATTTCTTCTTCTTCCTCTTTTTCCTTTTTGAAGAATTTAAAGCTTGGTGCGTGGATATCATGAGATTTAAGTGTAACCTTATTTCTTTGGGTCATGGCTTTGTTCTTCCAAGACTTCAAATGGACGTTTGTGCTATTTTCTTGAGGTACTACTTGATTTGGTCGTTTATTTGATGCTAAAACTGAGCTTTTGAGTTTATAATTTTCAGATCTTGGTATGTTATGTTACTATAAATCATATGGCAGAGATATTGCTCTTATCACACTTTGAGGGTTAACAAAAAGAAGGGTGGCACCGAATATCTGCTTGCGGACATGGAAGGGATCAAAAAGCGAAAAACAGTTTCTCATTTCTGGAGACCAGTCTCTTCTATAGTAGAAGGTTTGTTTTGTTTGTAGCAGGCTTTGTAATGTTAGAACTGCTATGGTGGTCAATTGTATGTTTACTATTGTTACGCTTGAACTAGTATGCTTCATTTCTGGAATATGTGCATAACAGGTGTAGCATGTTAATTAGCATTACAGGTGAAGAACCTTACTATGATTCTGACATCTTATTTGACTTATAAATATAAATAGTGAGTGCAAGCTAATGTGGAAAAAATATAATATATTGCTAATGTAGGACCTGCTAACAATAATCAATGGCCAAACTTTTGTTAGGCATAAATCCTACCTCTATTCCTCTGTTCCTATCATTTCTTTTCTGTTCTTCTGCTGAATTCTTGTTAGTAGGCCTTCTCCTACATCAGCATGCTTTGCAATTTGACTTTTCTTTGTTGTTACATTTAATCTTTTTCAGTATTACCTTATGATAAGTGTTCAGTTACAGTTGAGGTAACCATTTACTTCTTATAGTTCAAATGTTTAACATCTCGGAATATTTTATCCAAGATGTTACTTTGTTATGGAAATAACAGTTGACCATTCGGGTAGATTATAAAACTTCATGATGTTTTGTACTTACAGAATTTAACTGTTTCCTTAATTTACTAAATGGAATTGCTTTTCCCTTTAAACAGCCTGCTGCATTTGTGAAACAAATTCATCATATCTTTCGTGTTTGTCATTTTCCTCCCATCCTCTTAGTTTTTCCCTTCTCTTGTTTCTTGTTCTGTACAGGGTATTTCATTTGTAATTTGTCATATTTATGTTTTTCTCTTTTTCTGATGGACATGTAGGTAGGTGCTTTTCTAATTCGATTTGTCAAAGGAAAAGGGTATGAGATTAAGAAGTAAGAGTACCACAGTTTTCTTTAGTTATACTTCTACGTTTCAATATCCAGAGAGTCTACACGGAAGAAGATTGAAGAGGAAATGGGGGTTAAATCATTTTTTCATCAAAAAAGAACGTGGAGACAAACATGGCATGGACTCTTGCATTTTTATTCATGGCCATTGGAGTCATTTTAGGGATGGTTCTAAAGGACATTATGTATAAATTCTAAGGCGTTAATGTATGTTGAACCAAATATGTCATTACTTTGTTTAATGCTAAGATGTTTGTTTTGAATGTATATTGAACCTATTATGTTTTTAATTTAATGAATGCTTAGATGTTGTATTTGCACAGAATTATTATTATCAATACTATTATAATTAATTTCTTATTATCACTATTATTATCATAGTTATTATTATTCGTATTATAACATACTATTAATTTCCACTTATTTATGATTTTCAAACTACATTAGTTGTTCTTCTTCTTCTTCTTATTATTATTATTTGTTAACATCAATTATTATTATTATTATTATTATTATTATTATTGTTATTATTATTATTACTAATCAATCAATTGAAATTGTTATTGTCATTATTTGATAAATTTTTACCAATTAATACCTTATTCCAATTAACTTATCAATTAATAACACGTTTTTATTCATCTTCACTATCAGGGGCATTTATGTCAAAGGCACATTTTTTGTTGTTCTGTCCCCTGCAACCAAACACATTGTCATAGAGACGGAGACAGATTTTGTCTGTTATGTCCACCTTAACCAAACAGCTCACTGACTCCAGTTTTTGTTCTGTTCAGTCCTGTTCTGTTTCGCCTCCAGTTACTGGTGACAGCAACCATACGGACAGCAAGGACGTCTTGTCTTTTACTTCATTTTTACTATTAAGTATGATTCACTCACTTGTACTATTAAGTGACTTGCATGTTTTCCTTTTCCTTTTTCTTGTTAATTTTGAATTTCTTAACTTTTATCTTCAAATTTAAAAGGAAAATATGCCTCATTTTCATTTGATTTTATTTATTTAAAATTATTTTATTATTTTGATGACTAAAAATGTTATACAATTAAAAATTTTAAATTTTTTTATTAACTATGTTTCAACTTGCTTTAATATTAATTATCATATAACTAAGTGAATAATTATCTCATTTTATTTCAATAATAACTTATATTAAACAATTTACTAAAAATTTTTATTTTTCGTTAGACATTCATAAAAATCCAAGGCAAAAATGATAAAATTAGTATTTTAAACAGCAAATCATTTCATTCGATTTATTATTAATTTATTATACAATAGTTAATATTAGTGTATTTTTAATAAAATATTTATTTTTACTTATTTTTATATTTTTTATTTTAATTTTTTTTAATAATTTAATACTTATTAAACCTTCTAATATCAGTCGCGAACATGTCATTGGCGGGCTGAGTCGGAATAATAATTAGCGCCTTACGCATGCATGTCATATGAGGTGATGCCAAGCTCAGATATTTTAAGTATCATTAATGGCTATCCAAATTGGTTAATTAAACGAAGTCAGTCAGCATCGTTTTCCAAATATATTTTTTAAATCATAAAAGTGAAAAACAATCCTTGAACGGCTAATTAAACCTAAAACATTTGAACTAATAAACACATGAAAGAACAGCAGAGAAATGTAATTTAAAAAATTCTTAAGCATGCCCACTGTATGGATACTTCAATAAAAAGTTCAACACTGCTTTCTTATGAGCAAACCCATAACAGGACCCCAATAAACCAAAGCCCAATCCGTTAAGAACAAACCCAGAGACCAATAACTAGTTCAATAGCAAGACCAATACTGAAAGCGTAATACCCTACCTGACTTAAATTCAATAAAGAGTTCTCTTAGCTTAAATACAAAAGCGAATTTAAACCACCCTCATAGATATAACCATTTAAGATTTAGAACCAAAATTTTACCTTCCACAAGTGAATTATCTGACTCAAACAAAAATTAATCTGAATGTGAATAATTTAAAGGTGCCTTTTTATAATTGAAATCTTTCTAAAACACTTCGTGGGAAAAAAAAAAAAAGGACTATCAGAATTCTCCAATTTGCATTTGACGGGATAATACTAACAACCAAAATTTGACAAAGGAAATTGGAAATTTTCGCATTTAGCAATCGCACTGTTGGGAAAAATAGCTCCATACAAAACCCAGAAGTTCCCTACTCCGTATACCGGCTATCTTGAAAAACACACTCTCTTCCATAATGAAAGAGTTTAGTGACTCTAATTGCATGCAAAAGCTGTTGTAACTGATCAACTCAATAATGACAATACAAGTGCACAAATCATTGACAAGTGCTTACTGGACAAAACTTGCACAACTCTTCCAATCGCCTAGGAGCGATATCAGAACCCAGACGACCACATTCCATATCTATCATCGGCGTTTTAGTATTGTAAGCTCGACGACGCTGACAAAAGTTCCCGTGGACCAAATTCAACCAGCTGAAGAATCCACTCACAAATGCACGTTGAAAAGACTAGTTGAAATTTGATGAGAAGTACCTTCTCAATTACATCAATAAACGTTCTGAAAAGGAACATGAAGCGGATGTAAGATGTTTCTTCCGGTTTCTGATTAGATAAAAACAGGAGAAAGATCGAGCAAACATGTTCCTGTTCTAATAACATTGCAAATGAAGTGGCATAAATTTAATACTTCTCACTCTGGAAATCCCAAGTAGAATGTACCCGACAATAATCAAAAGAAACAGAAGTATCCAAGCAAGTCAAGTTTCAACAGAGCTTTTCGACCCATCAGAGTGAATGGTGTATCCATTTTAAAATCATCGAACTCATCAACAAAGTAAACTAATTCCTAGTCTACAACTATCATAAAGACATTACACAACTAAGAATAAGTTGAAGCAGTTAAGTCCATATACACTTATAAAAGACGGAAAATAACCCAGTTACTATAAGAAATTTGCATACCAGGATTATGTGTGTTTTGCATGTGCTCGTGCAATGCAGGACCATATGAACAAGGGTTTAAAGTATATTCCCGAACTACTGAACTAATAGAAGGACCAAAAGTTAAGACATGAGAATAAAATGTCTATGTTATTAAAACAAAGGAAAAAACATTATTTGACTAATAAATAAGGAAATAATTCTACCATCAGAACATTGTATAATTTCTACCATTCAGTTACCACAGATCTACAAAAACCTAATGTGCAATTTTGGGGGAATATGTTGTCCTTTTAAGGCATTTCCTACATAACTGTAATACTATGTCCCAGTGAGCCTATCAATCTCTCATTTAGAACCAGAGAAATATATTAAAGTTCTAACACATTAACAATGCAGTACAAGCGTATGTCAGGTTAAACAACAATGCAATTTGTAAGGCGAAAAGAATACCATGAGGACAATATCCATAGGGAGATGGCTACTTACTCAAACAATAGTGCAATTATAAGTGCTACAAAACTGTAGCAATGCTGCTTGATTTGCCGGATCAAGGTTTTCACTGATGATCTGGGGGTACCTCCCAGGTGAAAGAGAAGCAAGCTTAGCCAAAGAGGTTGCTAAGAATTCCCTTGGATCCTTAATGTCCTTTAGAGGATCTTCCTCCTTTTTCCCAGCATTGTAAAGATTGACAAAGGAGACAGTGTAACCAACAGTGTCAGCAATATCTGGCATTTCTGGTTCCTCTTCCACTCTATTTTCCTCTGGCTGTGAGAGAAGCGTAACAATGCTGTCCAACATCTTTCCCCAATGTCTGACAGCCGCGGCATCCAAAAGGTTATGAGATTCACAGATAAGTCTGGTTGAGGCAACTGCAGTCAATTTAACCTCAATATGCCCAGTAATTAACTTGAGATTGGGTATCCAGAACTGCTCCAAGATCATAATAAATATATTGGGTTGAACTGAATTCATTGTATCCACAATGTTTGCAGAACCATGCTTCACCACAAAAAGCGACATAAAAATCAAAAATGATTTTACAAACTTTACTGTACGTTTAGTTTGCAGTCGTGTAAACAGGGCATTCCAAATGTGAACCATATAGGGAGCAATGACCCCATACTCAAGGCTCTCAATGATAGTGTTAAGTACATAGAAACCTTGCTCATCTGTGCTTGGGGAAGAGACAAGCCTGTTAAATATTCCAAGCACCTGGCTCAGTCTTCCCTCCTGATTAATTTCATTGGGTGCTTTCTGAAGGAAAGCTTGAAGCAGACGCACAAGTGCAGGAACATTTGAATTTCTTTTCCATGTATCAGGAGAGAGAAGAAGTGTAAAGATTTGCATATAAGTAGCTGAGATGGGTGGTCTGTTCAACTCCACAAGTTGAGCCAAAAGCTGGAATGCGTAAGGCAAGAACTCAGTCACATCATTTGCCAAGATCAACTGAAGGCTGGGAAACAGACTTTCTTCAAAAGCATGTATGAGACTGATGTCCCTCTCGCATGCTCGTCTTACAAGAACAGCCACTGACTCAAACAAATAGTGGTTGAAAATTGGATTCTTTGGATTCTTACAAACTTCATTAAGAATTGAGGTCAATCCAGCAATGCAAGGCCCTGCAATATTGGGGGAAATTTCTGCCACTCCTAGAACCCGCATAATACATTTCATTATGTACTGATTCTCCTCAGACTCTGGAAACTTTAAGGCATTGAAGAGGTTATTCATCAACACCTGCAGAAAGGGAGTTATATCAGCTGCAGCATACCTCGCTCGCCCTCCGTCATCCTTGACTAGCAATAGTTTCTCTATACAGCTTGCAGCATAAGAATGAACCACATTTGATTCTGCACTAAGGTACCTTACCAAATCTGGGAACAACTGAATAGCAAGAGTCTTTGGTATGTGATACCTAAACATAGTAAAAAACTTTAGAGCACCAGCTTTGAGCATTGGATATCCATTGACATCCTGATTCTGCAATTCAGGTACTATAACAGAAGAAAAAAAGCTCTGAACATCAATAATGTCAGTCGAAACAGAAGTACCCCCAGCTTTCTTAATCGCAAGTGATACAACCAAGTCAATTGCACAATCCTTGTCCTTCCAATTTGCTGCAGGGTTTGTCGCATATGAACCCAACAAACTCTGTATTTGAGCAGTAACCACGTCCGTTACTTGCTTCTTATAATTAGTAGCAATCCCTTTAAGCAATTCACATGCAATCCTCCTTCTAGTATCAAGATCACTCCCCTCCATATCCCTCCTTATAAACTCAACATAGTTCATCTCAAAAAGCTCCTCGTCATCATCCCTTAATCGTACATTAGGGATCACAATGCTTTGACAAATCTGAGGTATGACTCCCTCACCGGCAAATAAGCTATGGTGCACACTTGCACTCACAGTAGTTAAAAACTTGATTGCCGTAACAGCTAACCTGTCACGGGCAGAAGATTGTGATACATTTCCTAACAAAGTCCAAACAGCAAGCACAAATTCATTCAAGTAGCCCTGAAACTCCTCCTCATTCTTCTCCATATATAGACTAATATTCTCACACACCGCAGCCCTAAGATCATCAACAACACTCAGACCATCCGCACTACTTTCCAATACTGGATAATTACTAGTTAAGTACTTCCTAAATTCAGCCATCCACTCGCTCATATGATCCTCAAAAAACTCGGGCAATTCCTGAAAATTCAGCGAAAAGAATATCCGACAACAAAGCCTTTGTGACTCAAACAAAGGCTTTAGCGTCGCAGGAGACGCATTGCCACTACTTAGAGTCATGTCAATCAATGAAGCCGTTCTGAGGAAAATCTCTAGTAATGGTGCAGTAAAATTATCGAGACAATACTTCAAATCAAGCAAAAGATCATTAGTCTTGTACTGGTAACGAAATTTCTTGAAGATGGAGTTGGCCGTACCAAGAATACCGTTAACAGAGACGTAATTGTTGGATTCGGAAGCCAATTTCAGATTGGAGACCAGCTCGGGAAGCAAAGAGGTCCATGATTTAGGGAAATCATATTTGCCGATAAGAGAGAGCGATTCGCTGAGCTGAGACTGAATGCGAGGAGAAGTGTTCAGCATTAGAGAGACTATTAACGTTTTGATCTGATTCTTCACGGAGTCAGGGATCGGAGAGAGAGGTGAGTCCGGAGGTGGAGACCACCGAGACCGCAGGTGGTTCTTGAAGTTGACAGCGGCGGCTTGTCGGATCTGTTCGTCGACTGCGGGATTGGCAACTAGTTCAAGAACGGCCAGGCCGTACTCGGGCTTGTTGGAGAGCTCAGCGAGGTTGGTTTCGGCGGCGCGGCGGGGCTCCGGCAAGGGGGAGAGGGTGTCGAAGAAGCATCTGGAGAGGAATTCTGGGGTCCACGCCATGGTTGGTGGGTCCTAGGATTTTCTCGAAGAAGCTTCTAGGGTTTTATATTGAACAAATAAAATTTGGGTTGACGAAAAATGAAATGCAGCTTAGAGAGAGAGCGAAGGTGAGAAATTGGAGGGACTTTGAAAGACGAACAGAAAGTTCAATTTAAGACAGTGGCTTTTGCCTTACATGCACGCTTCGATTGGGCTACAGTACTTCTTGGGCTTCTTCTCTATTCCGGCAAGGACTCGAAGTGAATACGAGCACTACTTGCTGGGTTGGACTTAGCTTGAACGCCATTTGTAGGGGTGGATGTTTAAGGGGTACGAAAAAAGAGGTATGAGTATAGAATAAAAATTGATGCTTGATATGAGCCGTTTATTGAAGACTTAATAGTTTTATTCCTTAGTTTTGAGTAATTCTCTATCTCTCTTATAATCTAGAAGAATGGGAGAGAAGAATGGGAAGAATGGATTAAATAAATAAATAATTATATTATAATTAATTAATTAAAATATAATTATTCATTAATTAAAATAATGTAATTAAAATTATAATGTAATTAATTAATTAATTGTAATATAATTAATTAAAATATTAATATTATTTAATTAATTACATTATATTTAATTAAAATATTATTATTAATTAAAATATAACTAATTAAAATATAAATATTCATTAATATAAATATAATTATTAATTAATTAATTAAAATATAATTATTCATTTATTAAATTATTATAATTAATTAATTAATTACAATATAATTAATTAAAATA
>JANTPM010000004.1:4746861-4763729 GCA_025434745.1 Erythroxylum divaricatum | reverse complement strand
GATTTGGATTAGTTTAGACTGATAGTCTTAAGGTTTCCAACGCAAAAGTTTTCTTTCATATTTGTTCACGGATGTCGACTCCGTTTTGTTACGTGTCGAAATTAGATTTCGATTCGTTTTGATTCGATACCTTCGTATTTGTTTCGCGGTTGTTTCCGCATGTTGTGATTCAATTTATTCGATTTGAATCCGCTTTGTTTCCTTCGTGTTTCCTCCGTTTTTCGTTGGGATCCGGTTTCCGGATCGGGTCCCAACAAAACCTACCAAATACACTCCTCTTACCTGCCCATACATTATGTCGAAACGCATATCAAATGCACATATATGTTTTGTTTCAAATTTGCCTAAAATGCAGGAGCCAATGTCATACCAGAAAGCAAAAATCAATCCAAAGTGGGTGAAAGCTATGAATGAAGAAATTGAGGCTTTAGAAAAGAACAAAACTTAGGACATCACTAATTTACCTTACGGAAAGAGACCTATAGGATGCAAGTGGATCTTCAAGTTAAAACTAAAAGAAAATGGAAAAGTTGACAGATTCAAGGCAAGATTGGTAGCAAAAGACTACACTCAAATTGAAAGGGTAGATTTCCAGGAGACTTTTTCACCTATATCCAAGGTAGTAACTATAAAAAAAAAAATTCCATTGCCGCATCAAAGTTATGGAGCCTACACCAACTTGATATTAACAATGCATTCTTGCATGGTTATTTGGATGGAGAAGTGTTTATGGCATTACCAGAAGGATATGATAAAGCTAAACCAACTCAGGTATGCAAACTAAGGAAATCATTGTATGGCCACAAATAAGCATCTAGACAATGGAACACAGAAATGACAATGAAACTACAGGAGTATGGTTTTAAACAATCATGTCATGATAATTGCCTCTTTATCCTTTCTAAATCCAGTATATTTCTAGCTTTGCTGGTGTATGTGGATGATGTTTTGATTACAGGAAATTCTAAAGGAGAGATTGCAGTAGTAAAATCATTTTTGAATGATAAGTTTACCATCAAAGATCTTCAATATGCAAAATACTTCCTTGGTTTAGAGATCACAAGATCTAAAAATGGTATTTATGTTAACCAGAGGAAATATGGTATAGACTTTGCCACGACCCAGTATCACATCGAACCCATGACAACTTCCACATAATCAGGCTAAGGACACTCAAGGTATCCTTAATCTGACTATGCAAGGCTAATTGAATATCTATTCTTTTCTCTCTCTCTATTTTAAATCAGGCAGCATTACGGTTATGTTTTAAAAATCCCAAAAAGCTGTCAACAATTTCAAACATACTTCTATATTCACCTCAAACCACAACTTCAGGACTTTAAAGTCCACTCAAGGCAATCTCAATAACAGTATCAAAATATTCATACATAAAGTCATTTATAAAATAGAAGACAATCAAAAGATAACTTACAAAATCATAAAACGTATCTACATAAACACAATTCATGAGCCATTAGACCATAAAAGTACAAAATAGGAAACTACCCACGTGCGGTAATATCCCAAAAATTTTAAAAGACCACATGATCCACTCAGAGCTTTAAACTCACTAAATTAACCTGCATGATTTGAAAGCGAAGGGGGTGAGTACACTAGGTACTCAGTAAGTAAGAAAGACATATATCACAAATAGAATTCGATTCATACCAAGACGGTATAGATAACTTATGAAGTGAATATATATCATATAAAAAACACATAGGCCCAGCCTATGATCAGCGTATGCTGGTTAGGAACCATATAAGCCTAGCCTATTAACTCACTCATCCGGTGAATATAGGATTCAGTTCCAGTACACAAAAACATAAAAACATCATATGTATAAATCAAATATCGATAGGAAAACTAATATGAAGATAAGCCAAAACAATTATGTGTGACACCACTAGTTGGCCAAACTAATGTGCACACCCACTGATACTCAGTGTTGGCTTAACTTTCATCCGTAGTGAGTCCGGACAATAGTCGACAAGAACATCATGACCTTAAATGATGACCTCGTCGGTATCCAGACCCTAAGTGTAAAATCACCCGTGCAGTGACTCTACATTTATGTACCAGCATCAAAGGCACAACAGTTGCTTAATCAGTTGTGCCCAATACACTCTTGGCTAATCATTTCCTCACCAATCACTAAAATCATATACAAAAATTAAGTAAAGCATCATATTTTTATTTATTAGTCCAACCGATCAAATGAAACCGTACATCACTCTAAGCCAAAGCGAACAAATACATGTAGAATACATAACTCGGTTATGCTTATGTAACTTCCAAAACATCATTTCATGCAATACAAGTTATATTTTGCAATCCAAATGCAAAGTTATTCAAAACTGTAATTTCATAAAATAAAGCATTATTCGTTGCACTTTAAACTCGAATTTGTTAAAAACGATAACATTTCTCAAAATATGCAATAAAAATATCAGTTTCAAAAATCATGTTGAACATTATTTCATACAATAAAAGTTATTTTTTGTACTTCATATGCATAGTTGTTCAAAACAATGATGTTTATTAAATACCTAAACATATTAGCATCCATCTGAAATTAAATTCCACTATACGTTGCCTAAGTTCAAAATTCACACAAAAGTCATCATGTTTCTTAGGATACTCTAATCCTATATGAGAAATATGGTTTCCCTAACTTACCTCAAAAGAAGATATTCACTCCCTTAACTTTAACAATCATTGATACGAGCTCCTTGATCCACAGCTCCAAGCCTTTATACATAAAAAGGCATACATTGAAAATACTACTTAAACATAAATTTCATATTTATACACCATAACAATAGCTTCTCTTTTGCATTTTCTAAGGTATTTAATGCCTTGAATCCAAACTTACTCATTTTATAATATAATTAAGCACATCTTTATCCAAGCATATTAGGCATTATTCATCAATCTAGGCAACATTTCAAGTTTACTCTAAGTAAACATGGAAGTGTTTTCCAATGTATTCCATTATAAAGCCTTAAATCCTAAGCCAAGTTCACTTAGACATTTTATCAAACACCTAATGTGCAAGATTTTCAAGTCACATTTTCAAGACTTTGTCACAATAATTCATGCTCCTATCATGTCATTTAGTAAATGCTTCCAATCAATGACACATTCCACCACTCGATTCCAACCAATTTCCTTCATTTAAGCTACCTTTTATCAATTATACAACTCATTACATTAATCCACCTCTTCTCCATCATTTCAACCTAAACTTAACCAACACACATCTTCTTCATTCTTCATCATCAATTAATATCATACATGTATAATTAACACCATAGTATTCATTTAGACTATCAATTTCAAAAGAAATTCAAAAATTCACAAACTTCCACCTAAAGGGGACAATTTTGGTTTTGACTTAAAGAACCATCTCCATGACACATTTCATTCATCTAAACCATGTTTCATAAATGCTTAAGCATGGAGAATAACATATCTTAATACCAACCTCAAAATCATAATGTAGAGAGAGATGAGAAAAAATTTACCTATACTTTCCTTTAGTAATATCTTCAAATCCTTTCAGAATTTCTTAAATCTAATGATAGATTTGAGTTCCTTGACCCTAAATTAGCTTAGGACACCTTGTTTTGAGTTGGAAAACAAAAAAAGGGTGAATTTTGATGATGATCAAACTTCCTTTTCTTCCTCTCTTTTCTCCTTTCTTTTCCTTTCTTTTAATTAGAACAAAATGTCTTAAGTCCTTAGATATGTGATGCATGGGCATAAGTGAAAGAAGGGTCTAGAATATTGACTCTTCTTTGATCAAATGGGGTGAAATTACCATATTTCCCTTAGCTTATATGAAACTACCATTTTACTCTCCAAACTTTCCTAAATTTGCAATTAAGTCCAAAGTTTAGAAATCTAAAAAAATTTTATTTTTATTTTGGTCCTTGGACTCTTGTAAATAATAAATAATCCCCATAAGTTTATAAAATTACATATTGGTCCTTCAAGAATTGAAAATTACTATTAAGTCCTTTAACTTTTAACAATTTGCACATAAGTCCTTATGTACATTAACTTTTGCAATTAAGCTTTCTAAGTGTCCAATAAGTCTATAAATCATGTCTAATCATCTCTAAGGCATTAGAACACATTTAATTTAACACACCATGGCCATATTTATCCAATGGACTCGGTTTTTCACACTTAAAAGCTTATTTGTCGAAAATCTCCAAGATTTCACATACAGATGAACTCTAAGTTCATATAAGGGCATAAAACATTATAAATCATTGGCATACGTACCAAATGGATTCAAATTCATCTTTGAACTCATATACAACCATGTATATATCAATATACTGTAGTATCTCCAAATACAGAATAATCACCAAAGGGCTCAGAAAATCTGACGTTACAGACTTAATCCAAGATGCAGGGTTGATGGGAAGTAAACCTACTGCTACACCATTAATGAAGGGGCACAAGATGAGTATTGATGATGATCTGAATATAGAAGATCCGTATTCATACCGAAAGTTAGTAGGAAGATTACTTTATTTGGGATATACAAGACTTGATTCATCTCATGCTACACGACAATTTAGTCAATAAGTACATGATCCCAGACAACTACATTTAAAAAATGTTTTGCATGTTTTGAGATACATCAAGAACAATCTCTCCTAAGACTAGAGGTTTATTGTGATGCAGATTGGAGATCTTGTACAAACAGTAGAAAATCATTAACAAGGTATTGCATTTTTCTAGGAAGCTCTCTTGTTAGATAGAAAACAAAGAAGCAAACTACAGTGTCGAAATCCTTAGCTGAGGCAGAGTATAGATCCATGGCGTCAACAACGGGTGAGTTGCAGTGGATATCTTATATCCTACGAGATTTTCAAATTCTAGAATCACTCCCTACACCCTTTCACTGTGACAATCAGGCTGCATTATATATAATAACCAATCTGGTTTTTCGTGAAAGCACCAAACACTTAGACATTGATTGCCATATTGTAAGGGAACAACTCACGCTGGGTTTCATTTTACCGAGAAAAATTTCTTCATCTCAACAATTGACAGATTCTTTCATAAAGATTCTCAATGCTCCATTGTATATCAAGCTAGTCTCCAAGTTAGGCCTTTGCAATTGCTATCAGACCTTAACTTGAGGAGGGGATGTTGAAATACGAAAGTTTTCAGACCAGCGTTTTTATTCTTTTCTCTTGCATGGTTGTCAAGTTTGTTATGCTATTTTTTAGATGTACAAATTCTAGATCTTTCTTTTGGTAAGGTGTAAATAATGAGTTGTAAATGTTTTTGTATTTTTATTTTTTTTCTTCTTGTACATATATATATAGAATCGTCGTACATATGAAAATCATGAAGAGAAAATTCTTTCAACTATTAGGTTTCCTCTTCTTCCTTATGGTTTCAATGGCAGAAAACTAAATCTGTCATTCTTACTCATATTTTGTTCATCACAGGCTCCCTATCTAGCTCTACCACAAGGCTGGCCCTCAGCCACACCACAACTCGTAGTCTCTGGGTTGGCATTGAAACCCACTTCATGCTCTAGTCCACATTACAAAGATCACTCCTTCGGTACAAACTTCACACCCTTAAAAAGGGTTCCAACTCTATCGTTGATTACCTTAACTTTGTCTCCACTACTGTCAAAGAGCCTGTTGCCATTGGAGACTCCATTCCCAATGATGACCTTGTCTTGTACACCCTAAATGGAATATTGGTAGACTATGAATCTTTCATCACAACCATCGAACCATAACCATAGTATTAACTTTATTGAGCCTAAGGCCAAACTTTTACTCCATGAATAACAATCGTTGTCCTTTCACACTTCACTGCCTTTCGAATCAGCCTTTGCCGCCTTTTGCCAGTAGTCACTCGAGCTATAACGTCTCAAATAGAGCAGTTGTAGCACCCCACTCCCGCAAGACACGTACTCGACATCCTGCATGATATCTAGTTTGTGCCTCGCAAAGGTGGCGTGCTAACACACTCAGTCAGTCAAACACTTGAAACTCAGCACAAAATTTTCAAAATTTACATACACGTATGCAGAAATCAATAATCAAAACGGCCCATTTTAATCATAAACTTATTCAATCACAACCATTCAATCATTAGAATTTCAATGCCATTTGGGCCCATTACAAAAACAAAAGACTTGTAGTTATAAATTCATTACACTTCAAAATCATTTACTAATATTTCCAATTTGGAAAGTTGATACAGAATAGAATTATTTACATACTCTTGATACAATCATTACTGAAAATACAATCTGATATATAAACAAGAATAAAAATACAGATGCGAACTGATTCCGACCCCTATCATGTACTCGTATGTTGTAGGTATACTCTCGTTTGTCTAACGGGGTATTCTTCTTATACTGAAAAATATTTGTAAATTTTGGGTAAGTTTTGCAAACTCAATGAATGACCATAATCAATAGCTCACCCAGTCACATAACACATAATTCACATCACATCATTTCACTTTTCACATTTAATGCAATTTGATCATTCATATTATGCATATGCAATGCACGTGAGACTCACTTTCTATTTATTACTTTATTGTGACTGAGTGCCTAAATTATCCCATATAGGGCTCATTGATAAATGTCCTATATAGGATTCATTAATAACTATCCTATATAGGGCTCATTAAACATTAAGCCTGAGACTCTGAATCACTTTTGAGCTCGAGGCTCTTTTTTACATATTGAGCTTTAAGCTCTGATCGGTGACTACTCTAGTCACAATTGCCATTATATTTCATGCATTCATGAAATGAAATGCATCAATTACATTTGCATAATCGCATTTACTCACATTCACATATCATCGTACCGTAGTCCGACATTCAACATTAAAGTTGAGAAAACACTTTCATTCATATGAAAATGCATATTCAGAACACATTTATCATCAAATTAGGTACACTTAGTTCATCTCATTCACATACAAGTAACACTTCGATATTCTAATCAATTCACAATCATCGGACCTTCTGTTCAGAAATCAACACAATCATTCACATTAAGAACATCATCCAATAGTTAATTTATACCACATTCAAACAAAACAAACAATAAAATGAGACCATCTAGGTCTACTCACAGTACGTTCCAGATTAGCACTAGCTTCAATGATCTGGAAACGTTTGAATGCAAACGTTCATCCTGCACATCAAAATTATACAATACACACAATGCACACACATTAATAATTGCATAATTATAAGTATTCATTTATGCACAAGTTTGTATATGGAATATGTATAATGCATGTTCACAACAATCCTGGGTATCTTTACTTTAATTTCATTACAAAATCATTCTCATATCAAAACTCATGTAAGTAAATTTATACTTAGGTTTACACCTCACAAAAACCATTAAAATCGCATTTCATTTCTCATTGAATCCCTTCAGATTTTTCCAGGACACACTTTCGATCTACAATTTGCATTCAATTAGAAAGTGAAGCTAATCAAATTTGGTCATATTCTTCTAGAAATGTGTTCCCCTGTGTCTTATCTTTCTATTGACACCAAAATCACTCAATTTGGTTCAGTAATGTGAAAGTTATGCTCGAAATATTTTTGAACTATTTTTATTCAGAGACACCACCCTATACTCAACTTTCATCCAGAATTTAAAATTCTTAAAGACCGATTTAGAATTTGATATCTTCATACAATTTGTAGACCTATATCTTTAGTTCACGCCAAAATTAAAAATCATTCAATTTGGATAATTACAGAAAAAGATATGCCCAAAATAGTAAACCATGTTAAGTGCGGTGAACTCCTCTAGAGAGGAATTCTCACAAAAATTTTACAAGTTCGTCGCGACGAAACCCAGAGTTCGTCGTGGAGAACTTTACCCGAAAGAAATCCTCACTAATATTCTTCAAGTTCACCTCAATGAACTTTCAAAAATTTGCTGCGGTGAAAATACACAGACTCAAAACCCAGATTTTCAACTACTTCATTTCAGATTTTTTTCCAATCACATCTTATACTAATACTACCTTTTCTACTTCATTTACTCCTTATTCTCAACTTCATTTCAACTCAATAACATTCACAAATCAGTTCTTAATCCATTAAATATCATTCACAATTACAAACACAAGGCATTTACTTATGCATTACATCACTCATGTTCATCATACATTAAACACCATCATATGCCATTTAACCTCTAACAATCATCACAAATGTTTCAATTACCCAAACCCATAATATTTAACAAGCTACTTACTTGATTTTACTTCCAAATCTTCAAAACAATACTAAACCTAACTCCCCAAGCATCACACGTTCATCATCTTGAAGGAGGTAAGGATAGGTTTTTCTTGAGGCAAATAGAACCATAAAATGGAAGTAAGATGTAGCTCGATGGAGGTTTTGGGTGAATCAAAGATCATGAAGGAGAAGAAGAGAAGAAGAAGAAGCCATGAAAAAGAAAGGTGGGGAGAGCAAAAAGAAAGAACACCAAATGGATTTTTAATGAAAGCAACGTGGAAGACCAAAACAAAAAGGGTTTAAAACCCTAATGGACTAAGGCATTGTTTGGCAAGTGACTTATATCACTTGCCATATGTCCAATTCTTATAACCTAAGCCAAATTTCTATTATAATTGTCTCCCAATTTTCAATGACACTTATCAATAAATCCCACAATCATTTATCAAAATTTCCTTGCCATTTAACAGTAAATTCTAATACCATTTATCATTTGTTTTACCAATTGTTTTTCCAGTCCAAGAATTATTCCAATTCTTTTCAGAAAATTTTCCCAAAAATTTCAAAAATTCTAAATCAAGAATTCTAATCTCCAAATTAAGTTTTTAATACAATCAAACCACGATTTCCAATAAAACCACATTTACTAACAATTATGCTTGGAAATGTCAATGAATGCATGTACAGTCATTTTGATATGTTCAAAATTTACTATTCACATATATGTGCATATCATGAAATGCATGAGCATGAAATGTGTTTCTTAATTTCTCCGTAATCTCTCAAATTTACAATTTTAGCTTTGATATGGGTAACGAGATGTTACAGCAGTGGCAACAAAAAACAGAGGTTGGTGCCTAACTACTCCCTTTCTCCTCATACCTCCCACTTTTGATTTTCATTTAAACCTTAACATGTATAATGGGCCTCCAAATCTACGAGCTCCTCATTCAGGGCCTAGTCAATTTATACCTGATCCTAATTTCCTACTCAATCCTAAGTACTCTTCAACCTATCACCAAACCTAAAATAATTCTCAAGCCAATTTTCACAATAATAATTCACCTACTCAATGTCAAATTTGCTAGAAATGGGGGCATATTACTACTCACTGTTGTTTTCTGTATTTCGAATCTCGAAACTGCTCCACTGAATTTTGCAATAATCTAAATAATCTTATCATAGCCTTCACTGTCATGAATATTCAATCTGATCCAGATCTCGCTCTATTCAATCACAACATTGTTACTGATTGATTACCAGATACTGGTCCAACTACTCACTTGACTCTACATCTTGATTTCGTAGAATCCATCAGTAACAATGTTGTGATGGAAACATTGTTGGTAATGGAAACACTCTCCCAATTTCATCCATTGGTATTTTAACGTTTCCCACTTCTTAATGAAATCGTCATCTTTGTGACATATTGATTGTTCTGCACATTACTACAAATCTTTTATCGTTGCCAAATTTGTCACTAACAATTCTTGTGTTATTGAATTTAATCCATCTGGCTATGTTGTGAAGGATCTCAAATCCCAGATCTATCCAATGTGTTTTTCTTGGATATGCCTCTCACTATAAAGGCTATCGATGTTTTCATCCCATCAATTCCAAACTTTATATTTCTCGTCATGTCCACTTTATTGAACATCTCTTTCCTTACTATAAATTACCTGTGTCGTCTTCCACCTCCTCTCCTCTTACTTTACCTTTACCACTTCTACCTCTACCTTCTACTTATGTTGGATTACTGCTCTTCTTGGAGAATTGGGCATTGCAAATCCTTCTCCTACCTTTTAAGGTGACAATCAAGATGCTACTTTTCTGACCTCATATCTTATTTCTCATGCTCGTACCAACCATATTGAAATTGACATTCACTTTGTTCATGATCTAGTATCCAACAAAGCTTTACTCATTTGCCACATTTTGTCCTCTATACAAATCGTTGATATTATGACCAAAACTCTTGCCTCTTCAACATTTCAACAATTGCGAGACAAGCTCACAATCGCATCCTCCTAAGAACTTGAGGGGGGTTGATAAGATCTTCGTATCTTAACTATATATTACCATTATTTTCATATATCAATGTCTCTTCTATTGTAATTCTTATTTAGTCTTATCTTTAGTTTATTTCTACTTATCCAGTAATCATTAAGAGTGTATATAAACATTTTATACTTTCTTAATCAATACAACAAAAACATTACCCTTTTCCTACTCTTTCACATATTTAAATTTGTACTGTGAGGCATTTCATAATTTATATGGTCAACTTATATTGCTTCCAAATCACCTATTGAAAGGATGAGCAATTTAAAAATATATTAATATTTCATACTAAGTTTAATATAGTAAAATATTAATTATTTGGCTTTAGTTAAGGAGCTTTTTGAAAACTAATTAATTAATGTATGTAACTAAACATATATTTTTATAATTTGTTATATCTGCTTACTGAAATTGGTATATTTAACTGTCAAATAGAGCCCTATTTTGAAAGGAACGATTAAGTGGAAAGGTTTTATAAGTAACGAATAGAAATATTCTTTCGTAATTGTAGTCAAATATTATCTTCTCTTCTATAATCAAACATATCTTACTTTCAAGGCAAAATGACTTTTTTTTCCTTTTAAATTTGAAAAGTTTGATAAGGTAATTAGTTGGAGAATTGGTGAAATGCAATGGTGTAGAACATCACAGGGAATGGACTCAATGGGCCATTAGATTTTGATATGACAAGCTAGGATCTAGATATGCCTCTATCCAATTTCAACTCTCGAGAGCCTTCAACTTTCAGGACCCTAGTGCACCTAAGACCCAAGAGTATTAGTCCTAAGCTTTATACGACAGGCGTTCTTAAAGAAAACAAAAAGCAAGAGCTGATCCTTAATAATAATTCTTTATAATTCAACGACACACACAATAGAGTGAAGGTTTTTATAGTGAGAAAAGTTGACGAGTTGTGACTCTGTTTTCGGTGTTCTCCCATTGCTTATTCCGTCTTATCCTGTGTTTTGTTCTGGTTCATGGCTTCCCTCGACCCAGGGGGACATCTTGCCAAGAAGGGGAGGACTCGCAAGCGAGATGACGAGCACCCCCAGCCGCCCGTGTCCTATAGTCAGGCCGTTTTCGGTCCTGTGCTTCCAGCTACAAAGGCGCCTCCCAGTTGGCCGGAGTACAGTCCAGTTGACGTGGAGGATGGAAATATCACCCAGGTTGAAGGGGCGCCAGGTGACGACATCTTCCTTTCCTCACAACTGCGCTCGAGGCTGGATCAACAGTGGGCTCTAGCGATGGTGATCAAAGTCCTCGACAGGAGGGTTAGTTTCAGCGTGCTTTCCACTCGTCTGGGCAACATCTGGAAACTCCGGAGCCCTATGAAGTTAGTGGATCTGGAGCAAGAATTTTTCCTGGTTAAATTCCAGGAGGTGCGGGATTACATGCACGTGCTCACCAACGGTCCATGGACGATCTTCAGCCAGGTGGTCGCCGTCCAACGTTGGGTCCCCTCTTTCCGGCCTTCCCAAGCCCAGCTCACGCACGCAGTGATCTGGATCCGAATTCCCAACCTCCCTATTGCCTGGTATCATCCGAAGATCTTGATAGCTTTGGGCAATCTTGTTGGAGAGACGGTGCAGATTGATGAAGCTTCCATGCAAGCTCAGCGAGGTCGTTACGCGAGGCTGGCCGTAGATATTAACTTGACTTCCCTGCTGAAACCTAGCGTGATGCTCGACGGTGAAACCTTGTTGATCATGTACGAGGGTCTCCCTCATGTTTGTTACTCTTGTGGTATTATTGGGCATTCCCCTACATCGTGTTCCTGAAGACCACGCCCCGATGGCACAGTTGTCCCGCCTTCGACTGGAGAAGCCGCCCCTCCTTTGGTTACAGAGAGCGCAGTCGAGGCAGGAGATGGAGCGCAGTCGAGGCAGGAGCTGGAGCGCCGTTGGGACGAGCTACGCAGGAGCGCGGTTGACGCTACGTACAACAGCTATAGGCCATGGACCAACGTTCAGCGCAGGCACCCACGCTCCAAGGTGACAAGACAGACGCAGCCACCAAGGACTGACTCTCGTGCAGACGCGAGGACGGGCGGCTCGAGGTTTGTCTCCATGGGTGCTGATGACGTGGACGCAACAACTTCCTTTAGGCTCCCCGCAATTTCTTCTCCGCAGACTACACATGGGTTGGGCCAGAGGGTGAGCTTCTCCTCTGCACGTGGACCAGGCTTGCTGAAGACTAAGGAGGGCCTGTTTAGGCCTGCTGCACACTCCCGTCGTTCCACACCAGGTTCGAAGGGGAAAGCTGTCCCTTCTCCCCCCCCCCCCCACTCCAGCAGGATCTGGGCCAATCTAGTGGTGGCCCCACCCAAATCTCATAATTGACCCAACCAGTCCAAATGCAACCTACAGTCGAGGAGCGGAATATCGTAGTGGCAATCTCGAAGCACTCTGAGATGATCTGTGATAGCCAACTCATGGCCTCTACTATCCTGGGGACTGAGGCGAGGCCCCAGAGTATGGAGGGGATTGAGGATCTCGAGCTGGAGAACGGACCCACCAACATCCTGCCATCAGACCCCCTTTCTGCGCCGCTTGCTCCCACTGGGCCCGAAACTCCTACAGCCCTGGAATCATCTATGGACATGCTCACCGCGCCTCCCGGTGGGAAGCGTCAGGAGGATCCAGCTGGGAACCTCAAGGAGGCCTAGAGGTAGGCCTCTTTACTCTCTTTTGTTTATGTCGATTATTTTCTGGAATTGCCAAGGAGTAGGTGGGTTGGATTTTCAGACCATCCTGCGTAATTACATTCATAATTACAACCTAGGCATTTTGGTTGTTATGGAACCTCGTATTAGTGGCCCATGGGACACAGGTATTATTCGGTCCTTAGGGTTTGACTTTTCCGTTCGTGTCGAAGTTATCGTTTTCTCAGGAGGTATTTGGCTTCTTTGGAAGGAAGAGTTTGATATCTAGATAGTCCTCGCGCATAGGCAATGCTTGCACAATACGGTTCGCTATCAATCCATCTCCTTTGCCCTGACAATGGTTTATGCTAGTCCGCAGGTAGTTTCGCAAGCCATGATCTGGACAGTTCTTTCCTGGATTGGGAGCCAGACTACTAGACCATGGATCGCGGGTGGAGACTTCAATGATAAACTGGAATTAGCTGACAAAAAGGGTGGCGCCCCCACAACCTATGTTGTGAGCAAACCTTTTAAGGAATGGGTGTAACGTTGTGGGCTACATGATTTGGGCTACCTCGGTTCTAAGTTTACTTTTCATCGGGGAATGGTTCAAGCATGGCTGGATAGGGTTTTTGATTCCTCCATGTGGTTGCACCACTTCCCCCACACTGTGAACCATCATCTTCCCTTTCTTGGATCGAACCATCGACCTATGTTGTTTACGCTTCTTTCTCCTCAAAATAGGGTACCTGGCGCTACGCCCTTTGGGTTCCAGAATGCTTGGCTCACCCACTTAGGGTTTCCCATGGTGGTGGCTCAGCATTGGATCCCGGAGGAGGGAGCCCTGAGTCGTTCTCTAGCTCAGGTCGCTATTCAGCTGATGCGCTGGAACAAGCAAGAGTTTGGTAATATTTTTTTAGGAAAAGAAGATTGGCCTCTCGGCTGGAAGGTATCCAACTTCGCATAATGATCGACCCTCGGGACTCCCTGCTGGACCTGGAGGACACGTTGAATCGGAAGCTCTTTCATGTCCTAAGTGAGAAGGAACTTTTCTGGCACCAACGAGCCCGGTGTGACTGACTCTCTAAGGGGGATCTGAATACTCAATATTACCATACCCTCGCCCTTACTAAGCTTAAAAAATTGCGCATTGAGAGGCTTAAGGACTCTACTGGGGCTATTGTCTCTGACCCTGTGCACTTGCACAGCCACGTTCACTACTATTTTGTCCAGCTCTTTAGCCATACCGAACACCCCCTCTCGCCTTTCCCAGTTTCGGGCGCCTTCCCGCCCCTCTCAACAGCGCATGTCCAGGAACTTGCTCTCCCAGTCCAGGAGGCAGAAATCAGGAGTGCGGTGTTTGCTATGAGTCCTAACAAAGCCCTAAGGGTAGACGGCTTTAACGCCCTCTTCTTCCAGAACCAATAGGGGACTCTTGGGCCGTCTATGGTGACCTTTATCCAACGGGTTTTTCTCATGGATCTGTGGGACTTGGAGCTAAATCGCACCATGCTAGTGCTCATACCTAAAATCCCTTCCCCGATCCAGATTTCTCAATTTCGACCGATCAGCTTGTGTACCGTCCTCTATAAGGTCATGGCCAAAGTGATGGTGAATCACCTGAAAGCGCATATGGACCATCTCGTTGCAGTCAATCAGTGTAGTTTTATCCCAGGTCAGCATATCACGAATAATATTATTGTAGCCGAGGAAGTTATCCATTATATGCGGAAGAAGACTGGGCATACATGATTCCTGGCTTTGAAGGTGGACCTTGAGAAAGCTTATGACCGGCTCCACTGGCAGTTTATCCAGGATACTTTGATCGATATTGGCCTTCCCGCGAACCCTATCAGGGTCATTATGCCATGTGTGACGACTACTTCCCTCCAAGTGGCATGGCAAGGGACTCTCACTGAGTCTTTTCGGCCTTCGCGAGGTATCCGACAAGGCGACCCCCTTTCGCCCTACCTGTTTGTTCTTTGTATGGAGCGCCTCGGGCACCTCATAGCCCAGGAGGTTCATTGTGGAGCCTGGAGATGGATTCGGCTGGGTCGCACGGGCCCCTCCCTATCCCACATGTTCTTTGCAGATGACCTTGTGCTTTTTGCAGTAGCAGAGGAATCCCAAACAAGGGTCATCGCTCAGACGTTGGAGACCTTCTATCTCACATCTGGCCAGCAGGTCAGTTATCCCAAAACTCGGATCTTTTTCTCTTGTAATGTACCCCAGAATACTGCTCGACGCCTTAGTCAATGCCTCCGGGTTGCCACTACTAATAATCTGGGCAGATACCTCGGGGTGTCTTTGATCCAAGAGCGGGCTACTTGGCGCACGTACCATCATATTCTGGATCATGTCTAGCAAAAATTGTTTGGATGGCGGGCTAAGATGTTGTCCTTCACGGGACGGATTACACTCACTTAGTCTGTGATAGCATCGCTCCCTATCTTTACGATGCAAACGGTTCGTCTCCCGCGCCAATTATGTGATGACCTAGAACGACTTATGAGGGACTTTATCTGGGGGTCTACGTCAGTTTCCCGCAAAGTCCACCTTGTTAATTGGGCGATTGTCTGCAAGCCTAAAGCTGAAGGCGGCCTGGGGCTCAAACGTATTCGGTCTACCAATGATGCGCTGTTGGTTGAATTGAGTTGGGACCTACTCATGAAACCTCCTGCGTTGTGGGTCTAGGTCCTTCGAACCCAATATTGACTAGACCCTCACTCGATTCCTCTCACCATATCCTGACCCGGGGCTTCTAACCTCTGGAGGGGACTTTCGGCTACCTGGCACGTTGTTCGCCAGGGTCTATCTTGGACGCTAGGCAATGGGAGAAGCGCCTTTTTTTGGTTGGATACCTGGCTAGATGGATGGGGCCCTTTTATCCAGCTTGTTGTCTTGCTGGTCCCCGATAGCATTCAGTTTGCTACCGCAGCTTCCCTCATGAAGGATATGGGCAGTTGGAGTTAGGAGGACTTTCAACAGTACCTTTTATTGCCTATTTGTATGACCTTGCTTCTCGAAGCCCTCCTATAGGGACCGAACGGGAGGACGTCTTGAGGTAAGGCCCCACCACCCATGGGTGTTTCACTGTTGCATCTGCTTATGAGATTATCGAGGCCCGTCCTCGGGTGGCCCGCAATAAGCTGTGGGAGCTTATTTGGAAATGAGCAGGCCCGCAACGGATCCGGTCGTTTCTTTGGTTAGTCGCCAACCATAAACTTCTGACAAATGATCAACGAGTGGGGCGCCATATTGCCCTTGATGCGAGGTGTCCCGTCTGTGACCATATTGAGACTACGATCCATGTGTTGCGGGACTGTTCACAGGCATCCGCTTTTTGGTGTCACTTCCCCGGTGCGTGATTCAGGTTTTTTTGAGCACTCGTCGGAGGAGTGGCTGACTATTAATCTGAGCAGGCCTGATCTGGAGCAACAAACTGCGTGGGCCACTCTCTTTGGGGTCACCTGCTGGTTCCTCTGGAAGTGGCGTAGCAGTAGCTTGTTTAAGCCTGGATTTGTTTGGCCTGACGAGGGTCACCGTATCACCTTGGACTACGTGGACTGGATTCGGCGAGCCTATGCGTTGGAAAACAGTGTGTTCCCCACTACGAAAGCTCCTGTGGGCACCCTGGTGGGCTGGACTAAACCCTCGGAGGGCTGGGTTAAGGTCAATTATGATGGCGCAGTGAAGCGTGGATCCCCTCAGGCGATTGCGGGTGGATTAATCCGTGATTGTCATGGCAATTGGTGTGGGGGGTTTCAACATAACCTCGGCAGGGGCTCGCCTATTATGGAAGAGCTGTGGGGTGTGTTCTCCGGCCTTTCGCTGGCCTGGGATCTGGGTTATCGCAGGGTAGTCGCTGAAGTAGACTCCCTAGGATTCATTA
>JANTPM010000004.1:4701557-4713838 GCA_025434745.1 Erythroxylum divaricatum | reverse complement strand
ATCTGTGATCTGAGCAATCCGGTGCAGAGCCTTCCAAAGGAAAGTTTGCAGGGAATAATTTGGGCTAGCATAAATCGCCGTAAAGAGAAACTGCTCACGGTCCCATTCAATGTAGGCATGTACAAACTGGCGGTGGGCTAATTGGATACGTACGGTGATATCCGTGCACCAAAGTAACCAGATGCCTCCCAAATAACCGGTGGCTTCCACTCGGAAAGAGTGATCAAAACCCAGAGTACAAATAACTGTCGTAGCACGAGGCCCACTAATACGAGGTTCCACCAGAACCAAAAGCATGGCTTGTGGGTCTGAAGATAGTTTTTTAGGATGGGCCTGAAGGATCGACCTCCAGCCCCTTGACAGTTCCAGATGATAATAGACATCGGAAACAGGAGGAAAATTTATGCAGACTGAGCGAGGGCTGCATCCTCGTCTGACCCCCGAGGAGGGGCAGTTACAATCTCTGGCGGGGAAGCCATCATCTGAGGTACCGGCTCGACAAGCATGTCCGTAGCAGAAGTGGAGACAGGGCCCGGATCAGGGGGACGTGACAGGTGGAGCGGGTCCAGTGGGCTACCTTCCTCGTAAAAGTTTGTTGGGTATATATACATATGATTTGTGAATGTTTAAAAAGGTTAATTACTAAATTAAAAGGTTCTAAATTTTAGTATTAAATTAAAAAATATATAAAAAAATTATACAATTTTTGTTATATTATCTCTTTATATTTAGGTTAGTTATAGGTGTATCTTCCTCTACTTCTTATTTTATCCTATGTGCCAATTAAATTATAGTATAACCTCTAAAGAGATGCATTAAGATAATGACCTACTTTCTTTAGGATAAACCTATGTTGAGTTGTTCACGTGAGACTTTGAATATATACAAACTGCCACACGTTATTTAACAGACTCGCGATAATTTCATCAAATATTAAGAATTGAGTAGTAATTACGGAGGAGGTTGGTTCCAATGCGATAATATTAATAAGAACGAGAATGAATATAGCGAATAATAATAAAAGATATAATTATTATAAATATGATAGTTGATTAGAACGAATAAATAATTACAATTATTATTAATAGTGACTAATTTGTTAAAAATATCGAGAAATAAAAATTTGTTAAATATTGTTTTACATCAAATTTTAATATATTTTAGTTAGTTATATTTAATTACTTAAAAAGAGAAAATATAATTAATTAATTATATTCTAATTAACTATATTGTAATATTATTTTAATTAATTATATTGTAATATTATTTTAATTATTATATTATAATTAATTAATTATATTTAAATTATATACAATTACTAAAAAGATTTTTTTTTTAAGAGAAGGGAGTGTCTAAGGGGTGACAACCACTATTGACCCGTTACTCATGAATGGTTTTCATTCCTTTAATATTTGGGAGGTATCGAGTAATCCTTGAAAGTCTAATATCAAAATATTATCTTTATAATCATAATAATATACCAACTACTTTTTATTCATTCTTTACTTATTGAATTCTTCTTAAGCGCATCATATAAGCACCCCCTACAAAGAGTTTAAGACGAACCTATTAATATTGAATATTTGTTTTAAATAAATTTAAAATTATAAGTAGTACTGTAATTTTTATATAATAAAATTAAAAACATTTAAAGTTTTAATTCAATGACAATTTATAATCACTTCTCTTTAAAATATTTAAATGAAATTGTTTTTGTTTTAATTAAAATTTTAATATTTTAACCTCTATTCTTGTAGTCGTTGATATAAATAGATGATACGATACAGCTTTATTTCGATATGTTTATTTTTAACTTTTGTATTTCTTGCAAAAAAAACAAGTGATTTCGTATAAGAGAAGCAAGCGACTTTTTAACTGCCTTCTAACTATAAACTGTAGACACATTCAATCCTTTGATGGGTTGGACTGGGTCACGTTCTACACATGCGACGCGACCTTCCAATCATGTCAGTGCCTGCCTCACCTATTAAAAGGAGTCAGTGTCGCCACGTGCCAATAACTTAACCTTTACGACCAAAACGAAATTCTCTGTATCATGAACAGATCCTCTATTCGACACCTGCCTAATTTGATGTTTGATTAATTCCGTATTTAAGGAAACTCAAAAACTAAAACCAAGCCAAGTTCATTCTTCCTTGGCATAAGCAAAACATGTTGTTCAGACTAAGCAGTAGCTGTTTAAATAAAGGTTTTATAATATTCGTCGGTATGTACACCAAGAGAGTAATAGATATGCAGACTGACTTGCTACTCAGGTCTGTCCTAACAATATTGGTATCACTTATTTTGATGTTCCACTTTTAAGATGTCATAATCTTCTTTTAGATGATCAATCGGGACGTTGTTTCTTCCAACTAATTAGTACTCTTTTTTTTAATGAAAAAAAGGTTTTATGATATTATTATATTGCAAAAAATTGGGAATTGAAGATCAACCGCGTGATTCTCAACGTCTTTGACCGCCCACTGCTCCCCATTCCACTGGGTCCCTGACAGGGAAATTTAGCTGCACCAAAAAATCTAGTTGCGCAGGGTTTACGAACCACGCTTTGAACGTTGTAAGATTAAACACTAGAGGTCAATTCTCATTCTCAATCCATAACCAATACGAAATCGAGGTTTTCTTGGTAATTCTTAAAACTTCTTAGAGCGATCCATGTAATTTGAGATGCTTCTCAATTTGAAATAGCAATAAAATTTAGATTTATTAAAGCATAAAAGAAACAGCTTTTTTTTTTGTTTAGTTTGAAACTTATATTTCCTTTTAATTTTCAACTTTTTGATAAAAGTTCATTATATTATAGTTCAATTAAAAAATGTTGACAAAAAATACGTAATATAAATATTAAACATGGACTAGTTAAATATCATTAATAAAATAATCTACCTAGGATTTTAAAACTTGAATAGAATAAATTAAATTTGATTTAAATTAATTAGTTTAAATCGAATTTAATTATAAAACAAAGAATGTTTATTTCTTTTATCCTTTATTAAATTTTTAATATATATTTTAAATATAATTTCTTTTTAAAAAATAGTATATTAGCAGTTGTCTTGAATTTTCTGACTGGAAATGTGACCACACACTAGTATTGTCGGTCGAAAGGCTTCGTCCGTTTTGTCCGCAAAGTCAAACTTAGAAGAAGCACTTGCCTATTGTCCAATGGCCTTTTAATACTAACAACTCGTGTAGACTCATTCCGGTGTATGACCGACTCCATAGTCCATAGTACATCGATCCTTTTAAAATTTAAACCCCTCTTCGAAAATCGTTAAAAATAATTATATAACATAGGAAAATAAGAAATTCCGATTTTGTCTCTTTAGTATAATAATTAAACTTAACATAAAATAGTAGAAAGTCATTGTAATTACTGAAATTCTAAGCCTCTAAATTAGGTGAAATTACAATAAGAATATACTTAACTGCATACATTTTAGGTGAAATACAAACGTATACGTATGACTTAACAATTTATCTTTTTAAAAATATAGAAACTAATATTTTAAACAAATGCAATAAATTTATTCTTTGATTTATAAAAATATTTATTTATACAAATTAATTCAAAATTTTTAAAATTTTCTTATATAAACATTTTAATATCGTAAATTTAAGATAAAATGTCTGTTTAATGAATAATATTAATATAAATTTAAAAATTACTTCTTTACTAGTTATAAGTAAAGTTATGTACTATCATACATCTTCAAATTTTGTATATCATTATATTCATATCAAGATATAAATTTATAAAATTAACATTAAAGAAACATGTCATGTTTGGCAATCAGATGATTACATTAGCTGTTGATTGATTCTATCAATTATTAGCTGATAGTTGATTATATTAGTTAATTTGACCAGTTGATTGCATTAGCTGTTTGTCATTTGATGGTTGGTAAAATTAGCTGTTTAATATTAATTACTTGTGTGTAAAATAACTTATAAAGACATGACTTTTAAAAAAATTATAAGGATATGAATATTATATACTTTAGTATTTATTTCAATATTCATATAAAAATTTAGATTTTAGATATTAAATTCGATAAAAATTAAGTTTATAATTCTAATAAAAATATAATAATAATAATAAAATATAACTCTAATAATAAATATATAATAATAATAATAATATTTAAGAAAATAATATGCAACGATTGTCACATTTCAAGGCCTGTCCTGTGAGTAGTCATCCTCCTCGTCTAGTCATGTACAAGTTGAAATAAATGTACGATGGCGATTATTTCTGACGTGGCATATTGAAACAAGGAGGCACACGCCAAACACGTGAGCACCAATTGTGTACGGTACAAAGCGGAAGTAAATGTAAATCACGTTCTACACCTCTGTTGGCGTGACTATCACGTGTGGTCTGCACGGATTTTTCTTTTTAATAAAATATATAGTAAGTGTTTTCTCTCTTCTACAGCTTTCTTTTCCCTCGAGGATAACAGAGGAGAGAGGGACGCGTGTAACCAGCTGCCTCACTTTGAGCAGCACGTGGTGCGCGTGTGAGTTGATAAATGACACGTGGGTTGGGTCATTGCTTTGAGATAACCTCACAAAACGCGTGACACAGTTAGCTGGCGAATTGAACCTTACAGCACTGCAGACTGCAGTCTGCAGTGGTTGAATTGAAGCTCGTGGGACTGTGGACGCACCACCACCGGCACGTGGAACAAGTTACGTAAAATGTGTCATTTTTGCCCTTTTCCCATGCTGTTACTATCCCCACGAGCTAGGTTAAAAACGTTTAAAACCTTGTAGTTTGAACTTTCCTTCAGTTTTGTCGCTCTAAACTTAGATTTACCTAAAATTACGGTGTCATACCATTTCAAGCCATCCCAATGGATAGGCTAATTTAATTTTGAACCAAAAAAAGATTGGGAACTCGAGAATATGATTTTTCTTTAGTTGTTGTCTTACAGATATTTTAAAAAAGTCTCAATTATAAAAAAAAGTACCTTTAAGTTATTCACATTTAGACCAATCTCTACTTGAATTAGGTAGCTTCCTTGCGGAAGATAAAGCTCTGATCCTAAATTTTAAACGACTGCATATACGAGAAGTGTTTGAACTCATAATCTTACTTAAACCAAAAATAACTCCTTATTAACTCGGATTCTTGAGAATATGGTTTTCATCCCTTTGCATAGAACAGTAAATAAACTCCGGATAGCAATCACTTTCAGCTTTAAATTTTCCTTAGATCATACTCAACTAGGCCCAGACAAGGATGTCGCTCACAACTTGATCAAAAGCATTTCCCTTTATTTATTTTTTCTTGAAAAACCTCAAACTTATCAAAACTTGTTCCCACTGAAGGATTCTCTTTTTGGGTTAACTTTCAACGGTCATGGGACGCAGAAACTAATCCAATGGCTGATATTTAGTTGTTTACTACTGCTAGTACTAATACGTGATTTAACTTTAAATCAACATTAGGACGGCCCACTCTCGTTTTTACCCTTTTCTTTCTAACAGAAAGCTATCTGTGCCACTGTACTAGTACGGCAAAACGTGTAGAGCACTTACACATCGTTAATGTGATTCAAGAAAATTAATATATATAACCAAATTGGTAATTATTATGTTAATTTAAACTTTCCTTAATCACGAACCGTCGTTTTAATGAATTTACCGTGGCATGTAGGAGAAGAAACGTTAAGAAACGGAAAGCTAAAAAGGGGTAAGATTGGTTTGATTCTTTAAAATAATGAGGGTATTTTTAATATAAATTTAAGGGTGTTTCTTTAAATGGTACCTTAATCAGATCGAAGACATTTCAACCTTTCGGAGCTTCGACAAGATTGAACAGTCTGGAGGAGAATAGAGATGTTGTTTGATTAGATACAATTAAGAAAGGAAAAAAAAAACCTATTACCAGTATTATATTATCAGCTTATTAATTACTATACGTGGCCTCCGGAATCGGAATCCCGCGGTTTAATTGATGGTGTCTTTTTATTTTTTTATTAAAAAAATTCAAACTTAAAAAATAGTAATTAACTGTTTAAATTTTCAAATTTTTGTGATTATACAGAATATTAATATCTCTATTATCGTTAATAATATGACCTATCACGTAAAATTGATAAATCCTTAACACTTATACACGTCATTCATAATTTAACTAACTAAATTGAACTATGCGATTTGAAATTGAAAAATCAAATTGTTAAAAGAATTAGTCTTAAATCTCAGGTACAAATGAATTAGTAAGGAACTATTCTAGTTTAAGCGAGGTTGCGGGTTCAAACATTTTTTATGTATGTAGTCGTTTAAAACTTAAAGTCAGAGTTTTGTCTCTCGCAAGAAACGTACTCGGCTCAAGCGAGAATTAATTTGAGTGTAAATAACTTAAAGGTATCTTCCTATAGTTGAAACCTCCCTAAAATGTTTCATTAGAAATTATAAAAAAAAGATCTTATATAACATGTTATGTCGTTAACATTAACAAAGATACTAATGGTAGGTTATAAATAAAAAACTTTAAAATTTAATTATTATTTTTTCAAATTTAAAATATAATTATAAAATTAAGTAAAGTATAAAATATTTATATATATATATATATTTTACTAATTATGCAGATGTAAGATCTGAGGGGGTTTGAGAGGTAAATCTGGAACTGTAAAAGCAAAGTAAAAAAAATGTGTCTAAAAAAGAAGGAGAGAGTAAAGTTGAGTAGATCTCAGGTGTTGTGTGTACGGCCAAGCCTTTTTTTAACCACGCACACAAAATCATCGCCGACTACTCCTCAACGACCAACGAATCCTTTTTTGTTTTTGGTTTTAATTTTTAACTAGGGTTACTTTTATCTAGTTAACCATTATCTAGTTGGTGGAGTTAGGGAAGCACAAAGACGGGACATAACATACAAACTCCATTTCTCTCCTTCTCTCTCTCCTCCTCCCATCCTCCATACTTTGAGCAAAAGCCCTTTTGCTTGGTTCCTTATTGTTTGCGAAACTAACCTGTTGTTGGCTTTCCGGGGGGATTTGTTCCGCAACTCGACAACTGTCACTTTCCCTGTAAAATTTCTCCCACCCAGGATATTTTTCCTTCCTCTTCCATACTTCAACTCTTGCCTTGTGATCATGTTTTCGTTACTTTAGTTGGTGTGTTTTTGCCCTCTCAATTCGTTTGGTTTCTGCATTTGTTTTGCTTCACTTTTTCTGGGTTTTCTTTGTGAGTTAACGGAAGTGTTGGACCGCCTGAGATCTGGATTTTATTGATGCAGTTTTAAGGGTGAAGCCATGTGGGGGTTCTTTGTTTCTTGAATGCATTTTGGTTTTTGTTCATAGATGTCTTTTACATAACATCTTTTCACTAGTTTGGGTGGTCTTAGTACTGGGATTTGATTGGGATACATAAGCTGAGAGCTTTTCGTTTGGTGGGTATTTCCATTCTGAGGCTAGAGATGAAGATTGAACTGGGTATGTTCGGTGTTCCATGGGACGATGAAGATAAGGCGATGGTTTCAGCTGTTTTAGGCTCGCAAGCCTTTGATTATATTGTGTCGAACTCTGTCTCGAACCAGAATCTCTTAATGGCCATTGGCAGCGACGAGAATTTACAGAGCAAACTCTCTGATCTAGTGGAACGACCCGACGTCTCTAATTTCAGCTGGAACTATGCGATATTTTGGCAGATTTCTTGTTCCAAATCCGGTGATTATGTTCTTGGTTGGGGAGATGGGTCTTGCAGAGAGCCAAGAGAAGGGGAAGAATTCGAAGCCATGAGAATTTCCAATCTGCGTTTTGAAGACGATCAAAAACAGAGGATGAGGAAGAGAGTTCTGCAAAAGCTCCACACTCTATTCGGTGAATCAGATGAGGATAATTATGCTTTGGGATTGGACCGTGTTACTGACACTGAGATGTTCTTTTTGGCGTCCATGTATTTTTCTTTCCCTCGCGGAGAAGGAGGACCTGGTAAATGTTTGGCTTCCGGGAAACATGCGTGGATCTCTGATGCTTTGAAGACAGGGTCTGATTATTGTGTGAGGTCGTTTCTTGCTAAGTCGGCTGCAATTCAGACAATTGTGCTTGTGCCCACAGACGTTGGCGTTGTTGAATTGGGCTCAGTTCGATCTATCCCGGAGAGTTTTATAACGATTCAGGCGATAAAGTCGACCTTTTCGAGTTGTAATTCCGTTATCAGGAGCAAGCCCATGGTAACTAACCGGACAGTATCAGGTGTTACTATGGCTTTCCCTTTGATCAACGAGAAGAAAGATGAGAACTCTCCCTTTTCCAATTTTGGGATGGTGGAGAGAATTGAAGGAAATCCAAAGATTTTTGGGCAGGATATGAAGAAATCGGGTCATGGTCATGGTCATGGATATAGGGAGAAACTTGCAGTTAGAAAAATGGAAGAGAGGCCTTCATGGGATATTTATCAGAATGGGGGTGGTAGGCTTGTGTTTCCTAGCAATCGAAATGGTCTACATGGTGCAAGCTGGTCTCATGGTTTTGGCTTGAAACAAGGGAGTCAAGCAGAGGTTCTTGGCTCTCATACTATTGTAAACAACGTACAAGAGGCGGTTAATGGTGTTAGGGAAGAGCATAGGCTTAACCACTATCAGCCGCAGAAGCAGGTGCAAATGCAAATTGATTTTTCAGGGTCCAGTTCAGGGGCTTCTATCGTTCCTAAGCCAATTGCTGCTGAATCTGAGCATTCTGATGTGGAAGCTTCTTGCAAAGAAGAGAGGCCAGGGGCTGTTGATGATAGAAGGCCGCGAAAACGTGGCAGAAAACCCGCGAATGGCAGGGAAGAGCCTCTCAATCACGTTGAGGCAGAAAGACAGCGACGAGAGAAGCTAAACCAGCGATTCTACGCGCTAAGAGCCGTTGTGCCAAATATTTCCAAGATGGATAAGGCTTCCTTGTTAGGAGATGCTATTGCTTATATCAATGAACTTCAAGAAAAGCTCAAGGTGATGGAAGCAGAAAGGGAAAAGTATGGCAGCACTTCTAGGGATGCATCAACTTTGGATTCGATTTCAAATGGAGAAATTCCGAGACGGGCTGCAAACGTTGATATTCAAGCTTCCCATGATGAGGTTATCGTGAGGGTTAGTTGCCCTTTGGATTCACATCCCGCGTCAAGGGTAATCCAAGCATTCAAAGAGGCCCAAGTCACAGTTGTCGAGTCGAAACTTGCCGCAGCAAATGACACTGTGCTACATACATTTGTGATCAAGTCTCAAGGATCCGAGCAGCTTACAAAGGAAAAGCTAATGGCTGTGTTCACCCGCGAATCCAATTTGTTTAAGTCATTATCATCAGTTGGATAGCATTTTAACATAGTCCATAGGATTGTATTCAGTGAAGAAATCATTTTGAGAAGCTTCTTCAGAGGTTTTGACACTCTGCAAGGGATCCTCTAGAAGTAGAATAACTACCTATTGACCAAGTAGGGCAGCAAATTTTCTATGATTTGTTTATAGTATACATATTCTGTTATAAGGAATTATTCTTGCAAGCTGAATCATAATTTTTAGGTTTAAATTTACCACCTATTGTCTTTAGTTTATCAGAATTGCAATCTTCATTTTTGTTGCCACTCCTGGGGTTTTGTTGTTCAAGTGATTAGTCTCTTGACTAGTCATTTTACTGTAATGTGAGCACACCATTTTAACTCAGAATATGCGTACTCACTGACTAGCCCTCTTGGTTTTCTGCAGATTTTCTTGCAGATCATGTGGATGTCTTGCTCTCCTTTCTCTTGACAAAATGGAACAAGCAATGGAAATTGCCAAAGCAAAGATTCCTGGTTCAGCTTTGCCCACTTTCCTTTGTTCTCTTTGACAATCAAATGATGATTCTTTAGGTGAACATGGAAAAAGAATAGATACTTGTTTCCAAAAATTCAGTCCATCCCTTTATTTTTGCTTTCCGCAAAGAGACCAAGGTATCTCCAACTTTGACATAAAAGAATTTTGTCTAAACATCACTATATATATATATATACAAACATATGAAAAATTTATAGTTATCTTATACCACTAGGACATACTAATCAAAGTAAATGATAAAACAAATCATTTATAAGAGACTGTAGATAAATAAAGAATGACTGTTTCAGGTATAATAATCGAGACGCAAGATCACTTCTTTTTAGTGGGCATCAGCTCTCAAGGATTGCTAATTAGGAAGTTGTAAAGTGTGTTGACGAAGAAAGTTCATTGAAATCGAATTAAGACTTGTGAAAGTCAGAAAATTTGAGGCCAGAGTTTTTGCCTCTTATAAAAGACTTATCTGATTCGAACGAGTATTAGTCTGATTTAAAAGATACTTACTTATAATTGAACCTTCTTAAAAAAAAATCTTATGAGAGGGTCAGAAAGTTTGAATAAACTTGCCAACTTCTCTGAATGTTGAAGGAAGTTCAACTTGTCCTTCGGTGGTCCATCGGAATCCGCGTTGCAGTTGCAGGTCAGGTCCGTGAGGTCGGACCAATGAGATGTGAGATGAGATGAGATGACAAGAAAAGCATGTGGTCCATGTGTACGCATTGAAGAAAAGAGCTGCCTGTGGCTGTGGTGTGGTACGACTTTGAAGAAAGTGAGATAAGACCGTCTGTTGACTGTGTTTGCAAACCCTTTCGAAAATGGCGGTGAAAGGTGCATACATTTCAGATTCAAGTCAATCGCCTCATAATATCTTTTGCAAGCTCAAATACAGAATCTAACCCCTTAAGAAAATTTCAATTATTTACACTTTCTACTACCGGAGGTTCCGTTTCCGTTCAGTTCAAATCTAATAATTAATCGGATAGAATTTATTCTCTAGAAAATATCTTAGCATTCAATATTTCTTAAATATTTAATTATTTACTATAATTTAAATTTGTAATAATATATATTTGATTATCATATCATATTTTATTAATATTTTACTAGCTCAATTAACTAAATAACATAAAGATTGACATTTAAAATCAATATTTTAAAAATCGAACTGGAAGTTAAATGGTAAAATAATAAATTTAAAGTTTAAAACGTTCAGTAAATTGTCATAAAATCAATTAAAGATTAAATAAAATTGAAGAATTTAAAAAATGATTAAAAAATTTGTCCTTACTAAAAAATTTAAAATTTAATTAAAAATAACTATCAAAAAAATTTATTGATTTATTCTGGTTTACAAAAATTAACCGATTAATTAATAAACTAATTAATTTTTAATAACAAAAAGTTATTAAACTAAATTAAGCTAAAAAATTAGAAATCAAACCAAAAAACTAGTCAACTCAAAATTTTTTATGTCAAACAAGTCGAATAAGTTTTAATCTAGTTGTATGATATTTCTGTGACTTAATATTTTATATTCTAAAATAAGAACATATAAAAGAATACAGACTTTTACACTGAATTATTCAATATGTAAAAATTTAGAAATTTAATTAAAATATTTAAAGATTATATTATAAAATAAGAAATCTATAAAAAATTTATAACTTTGTAATTTATTATCCGGCTACAATGTTCAAATACTATAAATAAAGAAATCGACATTTAATAATTGTTTAAGTTAAATTTTTTACTAATTTAAAATAAAGATGTACTCACTCACTTCATATAAGTTTTCAGATTCCTTTGAACTTAACCGGCGGCTTGTCCTGACACATCAAATTCTCTATTTTAATGTTTTATTAATTTTTATTCATATATTTATATAAGATTTGTTTTAACGTGTGGATGAGATTTAACAAAATATAATAAAAATATTAGGATAAAAATAGTTGTATACCCCATGGGACATAACTATGATAATTTGGACCATTATTATGATAAAGATTTGGACATGTGCAAGGATCATATGGGATGGGACAACAATGAAACATGACTATTTGAGATGAGAGCTTTTTCAAAGAGAAAAGCAAATGGCCTAATAAAGGGGCCACCAAGCCCATACGTTGCTTTAGCCTTTAGCTTCTGTCCCCTATCACCTCATTGTCGTCTTTATTTCCTCCTATTTATTGTTTTTAGACCTTCTTCCTTTAGGCTTTTACAAGTACCCTGAGGTAGGGATTGCAATTGTACCCAAATTTGATAGATACTTAATAAAATTATCCGAATAGAGTTAAATATAGGAAGCAAATTTTTACCCGTAGACGGATATGGGGGGTTAGCAAAAATATCCATCGGGTATCGGGGTGGGTATGGGGATACCACCCCCTATACCCGTTTACCCGTTATATAATAATTACAATTTTGCCATTATACATATATATACATACAA
>JANTPM010000004.1:4635555-4649671 GCA_025434745.1 Erythroxylum divaricatum | reverse complement strand
TGGGCCTTCTGGACATGGCGGAATAAGGCTATTTTTGATCCCGCTTTTGTGCGCCCTACCTCACCATCTGTTTTCATCTTGTCTTTTGCAGATCAAGTACAGAAGTCATTAGAGAGGCACCATCTGGGCATCTGCAGTTCTCGCCCTCGTCGGGAGCACCGGATCGGTTGGTGTCAGCCGCAGGTTGGATGGGTAAAGTTGAACACTGATGGGGCTTGTAACCGCGATCAGTTCATGGCCTCGGCTGGTGGCCTCCTTCGCGATAGTGACGGCAATTGGCAAGGCGACTTTTCTCAGTTTATAGGCTGGTGCTCAGCCCAGTCTGCGGAGCTCTGGGGTGTTTACACAGGACTTTCTTTGGCTTGGCGATTGAGTTTTCGTCGAATTGAGTTGGAAGTGGACTCCTTAGGGGTACACCAGCTACTTTCTTCAGTGGCCTCCCGCACTCAGTCGGACAACCCTATCGTCATGGGTATCTAAGACCTCCTTAACCGCAACTGGTCTGTTGTTCATCGGCATGTGTACCGAGAGAGCAACAGATGCGCAGACTGGCTCGCTTTCCAGGCCGGGTCTGTCGTTCCTGGTATCTCTTATTTTGATGTTACACCTTTAGGATGCCTTAATCTCCTTCTAAAGGATCAATCGAGTCGCTGTTTCTTCCGACTCATTTAGTTTCATGTGTGCTTTTTCTCTTTATTAAAAAAAAAAGATTGATAAGTAGATACCGTTTAAGCAGAGTTAAGCAAGCTAGTCTTTTCTCATCACCTGTCAGACTTTTATGGCAAGTGGCCATTGGGCACTTATGATCTCCATCCTGTTCTGTTCCAACTATTCCGTTAGAAACTCTTCCCCTCCTCGTCCAACACTTGTTCACATCCTCCTTTTAAGATCCCATTTTCTATGCAACAATGACTCTTAACGAGGAAGAAGAGGAGGGAGTACACAAAAAGTTATTTTGACTGTGTAGAACATAATCGTGTATTTTATATGTAAGCACTAATTAGTAGTTAACCAACACTACCGAGAATCAACCGTAAAAAGCATTATGTCTTCAGCGTCCCGACGATTTCTACCGGCGTTGGAATAAAAAGAGGGAACTAAACTAAACATAAACAAAAAGAGAGAATTTAAAAGGGAAGATCTTTTGCCACTCTCTACAGTTTCCTTTTTAATGATTATACTATACCTAATCCGTAATGTATAATCTGTCTCGAAAAAGCGATCTTTTGCTTTGTGTATGACCCGACCCGAACTGACCCTCTGTCTATCTTCACTTAAGTACGCTTGATTTTCACGATCAAACGGCTCTGCAAAGTTTCAATCTTGACGCTCCTCTTCTTCTTCTCTCACTGACGAAGAAAAGCACCTCTCTTTTAATGAAGTGAATCTCTGCAAATACAAAGTTCCTAGCAACCTTTTTCTCCGTTTCTCTTCGTTTTATGTGTGAAGAAACCCTACTATTTTTCTTCCTTGAATCGACGTTGTTTCGCTTTATTTTGTTAATGAACAGAGTCTTAATCGAAGCTCCCATTTGAGTTTAGCCCTTAAAGTTTTGAGATTTGGCTTTTGTTGTGTGAATGGAACTGGATAGCATCGATAGTCCGCCATCTTCAGATTTAACAGATGAGGATGAGATCCATCAGCTTCCTCATCCATTTGCTTCGGTTTCCAAGCCACACAATAACAACAACAACAACAATAATAGCAATACTGTGGCCTCAGGGATTCACACGACAAGTGTCCACGAGCTACTGGAATGTCCTGTTTGTACCAATTCCATGTACCCTCCAATCCATCAGGTTTGATCCTTTTACTAGTTTTTACATGTGGTATGGGTTTCTAATTCTTTGTTATTGTTTCATTTTGATTTCTGGGCTTTGATCCTATTTTGTGATTAATTGTTTGGCAAAGTCTTTTGTTGGATGCGAACTGAACTTGCTGTCGAATCATTGGTTGTTTTGAACTCAATTTATGAAGAATTAGACTGCTAGGGCTTCTTAGTTGAGATGCTGAGTAGTAGAGTTTGAAAGATTTAAAAAAACTGAAAGTTTTGAAGGTTAGGTTTAGTGTATTAGATCACGTAGTGTCTAAATTCTAATCCTAGTTCACAATTTAGATTCATATCCAAAATTTTCTCCTGTTGCCAATTTGGGAAGGTTCATTCTTATAACCATAAAAGTCATAAGCATCAAAGATAATCTTAAAATATCATTCTAAAATGCAAAAATATAAGTTATAAACTCATCCTGAACTTATTGTATAATTATAAAGGGTATACATAAAAAAAGTAAAAAAAACAGTACGGTGTTTTTGAGAGCATCTAGTCCTGTTGATTTCAAATTAAAGAACATGCTTTAAAAATATTTATCATAGTATTTATAACACCTCAACAGAAATTAATCTGAGTCCCATCAACTTGGTATCAGAGCTAGTTTAATGGCTCCAAAAAAAATGTTGAGGGGAAGATAGAATCTTTTGAGGAGGTTGAAGAATTAGTTGATGGAACGAAGGATAATATTATGAGACTCACTGGTTTGGAATGAAAGGTGGATGGGTTGGAGCGGTGGATGGCTTGTGTGATTGAGCTCATGGAGAGTTTGAAAGGAGACAAAGCCAAAGGGAAGGAGATCACCGATGAAGGGTGCTGGCTATAGGGGGTGATACTTTGAAATGAATCGTTTGAGCGATTCGGAGAAACTAATGACTGCAGCTGTGTGTTTTGAAGAAGATGCCTTAGCCTAGTATTGGTGGTCGGAAGTTTGACAGCCATTTTGAAATTGGGTTGATCTTAAACAACTTCTTCATTGTTTTGGGTTGACACAAAGAGGAAATTTGTATGAACAATCCCTCGATATCAAACAAGAAGGTTCGTTGGCTGAATATCAACAGGAGGTTTTATCGGCAGCTTTACCGGAGTTGTCTATGGAAGTGTTAGAGATGACATTTGTTAGGGGTTTAAGACTAGAAATTTGAGCTGAGCTTAAAGTGCTTAACCCAATTGGGTTGAGAGAAGTTATGTTAAGCTTAACCCAATTGGGTTGAGAGAAGTTATGTTAAGTGCCCAACATTTGGAAGACAAAAACCTTGCTTTAAGACCCATGAGAGGAAGTTCAAGTGGAGCTTGGGCAAAACCCAACAACTTGGTGGATTCAAAAGGGGGTTTGGATTGGGTAGGATTCAAAGAAAAGGGACCACCCGAAAAGCAAGAAGGAAATAGAGATATAAGGGGAATCGGGTATGGAACCTGATTTATGTCTCCAACCCACAACACTTTGAAGACAACCATGGAGACGCTGCAATGTCGATTAAGATTGATGAAGACTGAGATCCATGCACGATGAGCCAAGGGACTTTGCTCCTATTGCAATGAAAAGTTCGGACTCGGGCATGTCTATTGAAGGGAATTATAAATCCTTCTAATCCACGATGAAGACAAGGATTCCCTTGAGGAGCAAGTGGGCGAGGAGGACGAAGTGATGATCGAGCTTGAAGAAAGAGATACTGTTAAGGTAAGAGCCACTGAAACTATTGAGCTCTCGCTAAATTTGGTTTTTGGAATTCCAACTCCCGGGATGATTATAATTATGGGGAAAGTTGAGGGTAAAGACGTGATTGTAATGATTGATAGTGTGGCTACCCACAATTTCATCTCGGTGGAGTTGGTGTCTGAACTAAACTTACCTCTGGAGACCACTTATAATTTTGGGTTATTGATGGGGAATGGGGAATGGGGTCTCGGTGAACGGCAAGGGGGGATGTTGGAGGCTTCGAGTAGCGATATAGAATTTGGAAGTAGTAGAAGATTTCTTGCTAATTCTTTTAGGCAATGTGGACGTGATTTTGGGGGTCACTTGGTTCGAAACTCTTGGCTGGACAACAATAGAATGATCCAAGCATTTGGTGAGATTCAAAGTGGGAGAAGCTTTAGTGACTTTAAAATGGGACCTTACCCTCAACAAAGTTGGGGTATCCCTACAGGCACTTACAAAGGAGATTCAGAGAGAAGGATATGGGGTCATGATAGAGTTCCATTAGATGCTCACTGAGAAGGTAGTGCACTAGAACCAGTGGCATTAGAAGGATGGGTTGCATCTCTAAAAGGTAAATGTCCAAAGGTCTTCACCGAGAGGATTGGGCTACCTCTAGAAAAAGTAATTGAGCATGCAATTCAGCTAGAGTTAGGGGTTGCACTAGTTAATGTGAGACCTTACAAATCACTTCCAGAAAAATGAAATAGAGAGGCTGTTGCGAGAAATGTGTTCAAGGGGAATTATCCAACCTTCCACTAGTCCCTTCTCCAGCCCGGTATTACTCTTCAAGAAAAATGATGGTAGTTTTGCTTGGACTATCGTGTTTTAAATAGAGTAGCCGTTCCTAATTGATTTCTAATTCCTGTCGTTGATGAACTTTTGGACGAGCTTCATGGAACAACCACCTTCTCAAAACTAGATCTTAAGTCTTGGTACCACCAAATTCGAGTGAAATCGACTGTAAGTTTCTAAGACAATTTCCCTCACTCATGAAGGACACTACGAGTTTCTCGTAATGCCTTTCGGTTTGTCTGGCGCACCAACTACTTTTTAGTCAGTGATGAATAAGGTATTTCAACCTTATCTCTGAAAGTTTGTTTTAATCTTTTTTTGACGATATTTTGGTGTATAGTGTTGATGAGAAGGAGCATGAACATCACATAGAAGTAGTATTTTCACCCTTGGCTAAGAATTGTTTATACTTGAATGCCAAGAAGTGTGTTTTCAATCAAAGGAGTATTGAGTATTTAGGCCACTGGATTTTTTCCGACAGAATGGTAGTGGATAAAGAAAAGGTGCGAGCTATGATTGATTGGCCATCTCCAAAAACTTTGAGCCAATTATGGCAATTCCTTGGTTTGACAGGTTATGACCAGTGTTTCGTGGCTGTTTATGGCACCATAGCTTTACCCCTTACACAGCAACTCAAGAAGGATGCCTTCCATTGGGATGAAACAGTTGAAGAAGCATTTCAACAACTTAAAAGGCTGTGGTTGCAGTTCCAATACTTGCATTGCCTAACCTCAACCAACCTTTCATTTTGGAGACTGATGCATCGAGTTTTGGAGTAGGAGTTGTTCTTATGCAGCAAGGAAGGCCAATATCATATTTCAGTCAAACTTTATCAACCCATAACAGATTGAAACCAATTTATGAGAGAGACTTAATGGCGGTTGTCCTCGACGTGAAAAAATGGAGACTCTATCTATTGGGAAGACATTTCACTATCTTCACTGACCAAAAGAGTCTGAAGTTCCTCTTGGAGCAGAGTGTAGTACCTCAAGATTATCAAAAGTGGGTATCTAAGATAATTGGGTATGATTTTGACATCTAATTCAAATCTGAGATAGACAACAGAGCAGTAGATGCTTTATCATGCATGCCTACATCAGTTCAACGCTTCTTCACAACCCTTACCTTGTCTAGAGTGGCAGAAGAGCAACAAGTCAGATCTGAAACAGAGAATGATCAGAAGCTAGCACAAATCACAAGAGAGTTACAAACGGGTTCGGATGCATGGCCTAACTATGCATTGACTCACGAGTTGCTACTATACAAAGGAAGGTTTGTGATTTCCAAGACATCTCCTCTCATTCCACACCTCTGATTTGATTATCATAATGGAGTTGTGGGACGACATTTTGGATTTTTACACACTTACAAGCGCTTAAAGTGAGAATTTTATTGGGAGGGAATGAAGGAGATGGTCAAGAGGTATGTAGCTGAATTTTCGATTTGCCAACGAAATATCAAACGGCATCGCCAATGGGATTGTTGCAACCCCTACCAGTTCCTCAACAGGTTTGGGATGATCTATCACTTGATTTTATCGAAGGTTTACCTAAATCAGAGGGCTATACAACAATTTTGGTTGTACTTGATTGATTGAGCAAATATGCACATTTCCTTCTCTCGAAGCATCCATATAATGCCAAGAAAGTGGTTGAGTTATTCACCAAAGAAGTCGTTAAGTTGCATGGTGTTCCTAGGACTTTGGTTTCAGACTACGACAAAGTTTTTCTAAGTCTTTTTGGGAAGAATTATTCAAGTGGCAGGGAACACGCCTACATCGCAGCACAACCTACCACCCTCAAATTGATGGGCAGATTGAGGTGGTAAATAGGTGTGTAGAAACTTACGTATGTTGCTTTGCCAACAATGTTTGGCTTGGGCTGAGTATTGGTACAACACGACTTATGAAGTCTGCAAAGATGACGCCATTCCGTGTGGTGTAGGGGAGAGATCCACCTCAATTGTTCAGATTTGGAAGTCAACAGACAAGGGTGGATGATTTGGAGAGACACTTGCAGCAAAGGGATGTCATCTTAGATGAATTAAAACAGCAATTGGCACAAGCTCAAGCAAGAATGAAGAGTGAGGCTGATAAACATAGACGCAATCTGCAGTTTTCAGTTGGTGAGCATGTATTCTTAAAGCTTTGTCATTATCGAATACGTTCTTTGTCCAAGAAGAAGAGTGAAAAATTATCCCCAAAATTTTTTGGGCCATTTTGCATCCTGGAAAAGGTTGGGCAAGTAGCATGTAGGCTGGATCTACCTCCTCATTCAATTGTTCACCCAGTTTTTCATGTGTCCCAACTTAGTAAAGCCTTGGGTACGAGCCAACACCCACAGCCACTGCCTCCTCATTTGAGTCCAGAGCTGGAATGGCTAGCTGAGCCTGAACATGCACTGCAATAAAGAAATTCTGGTGGCCAACAAGAAGTGTTAGTCAAGTGGAAGGACCAGCTGGAATTCGAGGCCACTTGGGAACTCAGTGATGTGATGAAACAACACCAGTTTCCTTCTTTCCACGTTGAGGAGGAATTGATAGACCTCCTATTAAGATCACTTATTCCAGAAGGGCTAAAAAGCAGTGACAGGTGGCAGAATTAGAAAATGACAGATGGCAGCAATGGAATAATGTTAATTATAGTTTCTTTTGCGCTCGTTCGTTAAAAGGGGAATGATGGTAAGGATCGGGGTACAGATATTTTGATTGTGAGGAGAGGGGCATCAATTCCCATTTGTTTTACTTCACTGTTTCATCAACTCCTTGAATGAATATAACCTTTTATCTTATTTTGTCTCCTTGATTAAATATTCATTTGTGAGTTGAGAATTATTTGTTGAATCTGAATCCTATCAAATTATTTATCAAGATATTAAACTATTGAGACCTAGATGAGGTTATTCCATCAAAACACTTACTATTATGAAATGTTAAGTTGGTTTTTTTATTGCGCCTCTGTTGAAATTTCGTTTGATTTTATTTAACCATAATAATGATAAATATAGATTAAACAACTTCATACAATCATGGAGAAATATAAATTAAAAAATATTTCAAAATCAAAATCGAATCATCTTGGCCATATTTTTGGTAAATTAAAAGTTATAGGTCTTTTAAATTTTATTCAAGTATCAATTTAGTTCAACATGTTAAAATTCCCAAAAACCATAACTTTCTCTATTTAGTATTCCATACCTAACATATGTTTAATAGCATGATGAAAAAAGAAAGGTTTCCATCTCAGCAACTGAGGTTTTGAGGAAGAGTTGTCTCTCTACAAAGTGACTAATTTGGTTTAAATAAATAATCTCATTACCTAACTAAGGGTTTTATGAATTGGAAAGAGTTTTGGATAGATTGCATGGTTTGAAACATGAAATTTTGCTATCATGGTTTTGGACTATCTTTTTGCAATTTGTGGAAATTTGGTGAAAATGCAAACCTTTAGTTACTGTTTAGCAATTTAGAGTGCAGTTTAGCTTGCAGGGGTTGTCAATTTGGATTTGGATGCTATCTGTGTCTTCTATTACTTTTTCAGCTGCCATGCTTTTGGCTAATGTGATTATGAAATTATCTACAGTGCCACAACGGTCATACGCTTTGTTCAACATGTAAAACAAGGGTGCATAACCGATGTCCCACTTGTAGACAGGAGCTTGGCGATATTAGATGTCTAGCTTTGGAGAAAGTTGCTGAGTCACTTGAGTTGCCTTGCAAGTATATGATTCTTGGATGCCCAGAGATTTTTCCTTACTACAGCAAACTCAAACATGAGGGTTTATGTAACTTCAGACCATACAACTGTCCATACGCTGGATCGGAATGTGCTGTTACTGGTGATATCCCTTTCCTTGTTGCTCATCTACGGGATGATCACAAGGTGGACATGCATTCGGGCTGTACTTTTAATCATCGATATGTGAAGTCCAATCCCCGTGAAGTTGAAAATGCTACATGGATGTTAACAGTAAGTTCATTGAATAAAACAGCAAGTTTTGTCATGGATTTCCAGGTTGTAAGATCATGCAAAGTGCCATCCATAATAGATCCAGTCCTGTAATTAGCATTTGAATCGTTTTCAGGATTCATCAGTTTTGGGATGTTACATAGAACAGAATTGATGCCTACTTATAACAATGGTGATGATAGCTTTTATAACTTACCAGCTATTACTAAATAGTATAGCTTGCAAACAATGTTGGAAATGGTAAGATATCATGATCCGAAGTCCTTTTTGTTGACCACCTTTTTGTTGACCACCTGCCTAGTCCTCTAAAATGCTTTCAAGTATGCCCTTGTCTACAAAACCTGACAGAGTGATAAATTAATCCATTGAGGATTTCATGATCTAGACAAAATTGGATTTCATTTAGTCTTATTGTTAAGTTTCAATGTTCATTATTCCCTTCAGAAGTGATAGCTTTGCATTTGATTATGTGCATCAGCTGTCTTAATTCTCTGTTTCTTTTAGTAATACAGGTGCTTCTTCCAGTTTAGCACTGAACTATGTTTTTGATTCAACTTGTTTAGGTTTTCCACTGTTTTGGTCAATACTTCTGCCTCCATTTTGAAGCTTTCCAGTTGGGAATGGCCCCTGTTTATATTGCATTTCTCAGATTTATGGGCGATGAGACAGAAGCGAGGAACTACGGTTACAGTCTGGAGGTTGGTGGTTATGGGCGGAAACTCATCTGGGAAGGCACCCCAAGAAGCATAAGAGATAGCCATAGAAAAGTTAGGGACAGCCACGATGGCCTCATAATACAGCGTAACATGGCACTGTTCTTCTCCGGAGGGGATAGGAAAGAGTTAAAACTGCGAGTTACGGGGAGGATATGGAAAGAACAGCAGAACCCTGAAGGTGGGGCTTGCATACCGAATCTGTGTGGTTAGAGCTGATTACCTCTGTCTCTGTCTCTCTCATTCTTGCTCTACGTGTGTGCTGTGTTTCTTGTAAGTGGTAATACTGTAAACAGATGGAGGATGATTTTGAGGACCTTTATGTTTGATACTGGAGGCCTAAAGCTTAATGAATTCTCACTGAACTACCTCCATCTGCATCGATCACACTCTCTTTATATACATGATGTATGTCAACTCCAATAGTTGAGCATAAATTGTAGATGGACTACATTGTGGTGTATATTGATGTCTTTCTGATCTCCATTTGCAACCAAATCTAGACAATTATCCATAGAAGCTGTATGTCATTGAAGAGAATTAAACTGTAATCATCCAAACCGAAGCATGTTGATGACATAAGGATGTTAATGTTGGAAAATTCATTTTGTTTTCGTATGTTCGCATAGAAAAACCTATAAACAAGTCTTAATTCCAGACTTTAGAATGCTGAATAGGCCTCCTTGAACACTTGCGCGAATAACGAGTAACACTGACCATGGACCAATCAACCTTGTGAATGTCAATCTGGCGTCGTTTAAAAGCTTCAAAATGGAACAAGTGTGTAAATGGTAACCTGATAGTTAAACTACTCATCTTTAATCTCGGAGGATTTAGGCCGCAACTGGAGCCAGTTTAGTATAGGATGCCACTGCTTCCTTGGTCCACTTCAAAGGGAATTCTAGCTAGTTCCTCCTGCTCTAGCTTTCGGCCCTGGTATTGGCACACTAGGATTATCAGTATCTGTAACAACTTTCCACCGAGTGTGGAACACCTTTTGAACTAATCAAGCCAAGCAATTAAATGCTTCCCTGATAGAGCATGCGTCGAATCCTTTGTCTCTTTAGAATAACATCCTCCTATGCTTTATTACTGTTTTCAATGGGAGACAGAATCAGCAGTCATCTTATTGTTTTTTTATTTTCAGACGCATTAAAGCAAAGAGGAATTGTGATATATAAGGCTAAGTCTAATCAAACTTTGGAAATGAGGCCATGACTAAAAGTCAAGAACATAAATTACAGAGAGAAATGTTTACACACAGGGATACTGTTTTCCAGTGCAATTAGAGATACTGTTTTCCAGTGCAATTATTCTCCGTTCATGATGAAAAACATCAAGCCTTCTACCTGTTCCAACAGAAAGCATCATGCTAATTGTCATGAAAGAATGGGAATTTGCCAACAAATAAATAGAGGAATTCCTAGAAACCTCGTAAACAAGTTAGCCCTGCCTTACATGCATATGTACACTATATATTCGCTAACATATACCCATGTTTAAGACATAATTTAGCACTTCAAGGCAGAGATCTGGCAGTCTCATCAAGGTGACGATCAATGATATGGGATACAGTTTCAAGGAATGCAGCCTCGCTTGAGCCCGGGAGCACAGAATCCTTAGCCTCTTGGATTATCTCCTCAATCAGGGATTCTTTCTTCAAGGTTTCTCGGCACATTATGCTTCCAATGGCAAAAGGTGTCAACCCCCTTTCAACACCTTTCTTCAAAAGCATGGTGGAGATGCGAAGTGTGCGTGCACATTCAACTGATAACTGCCATCCATAAAACTTCAGAAGGGATATATCTGCTTCAGCATCCAGTGATTTTATGTAGTCAACAGTGTCTGAGTCAAAAGGTTCACGAGCTTGGGGCCAATAAAGCCAATCAAAATTGCAATCTTCAAACTGCAGCAAAAATGCAATGTTGATAATGAGACATGAATGATGATATTAGCAATGGAGTTTAAACCACAAATCGCTGTCGGTGAGATGAAACCAAACCAGAAAAATATTAACAAAAACTGTATAGAGAAATCAAAAGCCAAAGGACAAGAAGTTGCATTGACTTGTGGGAAAAATTACTCAAGGAAACAACACTTACACTTTCTGGCAAGCAGTATCCATGGTCAATCGGAATCAACACAGTCTGGCCACTTTCTGCATCTTTGCTCAGTAAGATGTTCCCAGCATGCCTATCTGCATTTGCCATCCGTATATCCAGTACAGCAATTTTATGAACTTCCTTCAATGGAAAGGCACCAGGACCCATATCCTCGCAACTTCCACTGTTCTCCATAAACATCTGCAAGGATCCAATCTTGGTGCTTATATCCCCCGAGTGATTAAATCGTTTATGCAAGCATTTGACCATAGCTGTGGGTGGTACCCCAGCAAAGCCCTTCTCAGCACAGAACAGGGACCTGCGTCCCCTCTTTGGATGGTCCAAAATGTAAGCTGCAACTTCCCTGAGAGCCCCTTCTCCAACTCTTGTGCCCTTTTTCAGCCCTTCACCATCATGAGATACCGTTAGACCATTAGGATTATTTACGGCATTTGGTTCCTCATCAATGGGCTTGAAAACAGAAACAAATCTCTGTCCCCGTGAATCCTGCATGAAGTAAGTCCCTCCTGTACCTTCCATAGACCTAATCGGGTCATTCCCACTATCTAACCCATCAAATGTAGAATTAATCATGTCCCAAACTTCAGAGGGAAGATTAATTTTGGGGTTGACAACAATTGGCTCCAACAAAAAATCCGTGTAAGTAGGCTTTCTTGGAAAAAATTTTCTGCTAACTTCAAAGCTTGACCTATCGTTATCGTCAGCAGCAGCATCATACCGTCTCCTACCTGTGTCTTGATCGCCCACTCGTGGGACCTCAATGGACAATTCTAAGTGTTTCTCCACAGGCCTTGCCCGGTCCTTCGCAGATTTCCTTACTGACAAATGTATTGCGGCGTCATGACGATATTTACAAATGTCATCAATGAGCCATTGATCCTCAAGTGGTTTCCCATCACAAATCACTTCTTGCTCATCAAGATCATAAAACTTCTTCTCCTTCTTTGCAATCTGTTGCTTCACATACCCAACATCCCTCCCCCGCTCTACACAGAACGAAAACTCTTTCCCACTCACAGTCCTAACTTTTATAACCTGAAGATCAGACAGCCTAAGAACCAAATTCAGAACATTCCCATCACCAATGCCATAATCACGGACAAGAGAGTTGCTCCTTGACAACTCCCGACCTCCACATACCAGTTTTTGATTCTTTACAACAAACCCTTTACACGATTGAATCCGCAGCTTCACAGATTCAATAGAATCAGACTCCAAAACACTCATGGGCATCATAGACCCCCTAACTGATAGATACACCATAATGGACTCCTCAGAAAACACACCAGGTTGGGCCTTGCCATAATCAGACGGCAAAGCAGCGTCATTCTGAATGGGAGCGAGAGCAACAATAGCAATAGACATTTTCCTTTTCTTTTAAGCTATTCCCCTCTCCCTCTCGAACAAATTATTTCAGTTACAACATCAACACTAAACAAATAAAAAACATCACTCTATATTCTGGTACTCCACTTTAACGGCCATCTAATCAAAGCCTCATAATGATCAAGTAAAACCCTAAAGTACAAACCAAACCGACCTGTACAAAAACCCTACAAAAGCAAAACTCCGATAAATCGGAGCCGAAGCTAAAGCGAATCAGGGCCAAAATGACCGTTTAAAGGAGAGATCGAAATAACGGAATCAAAAAATTGAAAAAAGAAGCAAATTATCGACGAAGACTGAGAAAAGAAGCAACGATTTGGACGATTAAGCGCATAGAAAAATTAAATGTAAACAAAAGGATTCTTACCGAAAGGGTTGGAAGAACCGAAGAAGATTAGCAGGAGTAAGCGAGAATAAAAAAAATCAAATCTACTTTTAGTAAAATTCATATTATCCAATAACCAATCCCTACGCTTCACAAACAAACATCGTCTCCGAGAGAGAGAATCGGGCAAAGTAGAAAACGTGTAGAGTGATAATGGCCTGTTCTTCACGGGAAGATCGTTGATTTGTAGTTTTTTTTTGACTTTTAAAACAAAATGTCCAACCTCGGAACCTTCCTGTTGATTTCCTTTTTCTTTATACAATATATATATTCCCTTTTTTAGAAATGTATTACTGTCCATACTTTGGCTTAGGTATTAGCATTACATTACAAAGTCGAATGATTCAATTCAACGGCTCCCTGTCAACTCATGATGTCGGCCGTTACGTTTTTTTCTTTTATTTTTCTTTTGACTGATTTTTCATTATTTTTATATTTGTCTAACGGTCAGTTTTATTGTTTTCAAAAATTTTCTTTTAAATTTAGGTGCTGATAATTGATGAAGACTTTTGCGTGTGCCTCGTCACGATACATTCAACGTTCTGACAAATATCGGACATGTTTGGTAAATGGTGAATTTTATTAATGGGCAGTTGGAAGTTGATTTGATCAATAAATAATATCAGTTATTTATTAAAAATATTTAATAAAATTAATTATAGTAATAGTTGATGTGTAAAATAATTTATGAGAGTATGATTTAAAAAAATTATAAGGACATGAATATTATATTTCTTAGTATTTCATTGAATATTCTTGTAATAATTTAGATATTTAATTTTACAAAAATTAAGTTTATAATTTTAATAAAAAACATTAATAATAATAATAATAATAATAATAATAATAATAATCTAATGTTAAATTATATATTAATATGAATGATCCAGCGAGTTACATTATATTAGTAATTTTTTATATAATATGCATAAATTTTATTAATTAATAAATTAAAAATATCTATAATTATAGAATGACAAAAATACGATATATATCATAATTCAAAATTTATGAAAAAAAGGGTATAATTAGTTTTTTTACCTATTAATTTTTAGCTAATCATCCTAAAAGCTCATCTTATGGAGCTTTTAGAAATTAACTTATTGAGATTAAATAAACTAATCAATAAGTTATTCATTAAATACATCAATAACTTTTTAAGATGGTCAAAAAGTTAACTTTTAGTCAATAAACTAAAAAACAGCTTATCAGTTATTTGC
>JANTPM010000004.1:4606020-4621312 GCA_025434745.1 Erythroxylum divaricatum | reverse complement strand
ACAAGACCAAACTATTAGAATATTGTTTTAAAAGAATTTATGGAGAGTACTTATATGTTGATGAAGTCAAAAAAACTTTGAAAGTTTGCTATGATTTGTTTGAAGAGTATAGAATGAGGGATTCACCTTCTTATAATGGTGAAGTTTCATCTACTTTTGGGTATGATAGAGATGCTAATGAAGGATTTCTCCAAAGTTTTGATGAGGAAGTTGCTCTTGAAAGAGAGAGTAGTTTGTTTGCGAAAACAGAATTGGATCATTATTTAGAGGAAAAAGTGTTACCAAGAACAGAAAATTTTGATATTTTAAGTTGGTGGAAAACTAATGGGGTAAAGTATCCACTCTTGATGAAGTTGGCAAGAGATGTGTTAGCTATACCAGTTTCAACTGTAGCTTCAGAGTCTGCTTTTAGCACAAGCGGAAGGTTGGTGAGTCCACATCGTAGTCGGCTTCATCCCAAGACTTTAGAAGCGTTGATGTGTGCACAAAGTTGGTTGTGGAGTGAATTTTCACCTTAGCCATTAAGGTATTGTCCAGAATGATTCCATTTTAGATAGCTAGCAATGGGAAGTTTTTTCCACAAAAAATGTAATGAGCTACAAATTAATCATTTGGCTTTCACTAATGATCTCATCCTTTTCTATGGAGTTGACTCTTATTCTCTTAGAGTGTTAATAAATGCTCTACGACAATTTTCTAAATTATCAGAATTGGCTTTCACTAAATATAATTTATCTCACTTTATTTTTTTATAAAAACTTCAAAGTTAGTGCAATATTCTCACACAGGTTCTTGCTATCGAAGCTCCTTGAAATCTTCGTCAAATCTTCGTTTGATCAGGTCTACAAGCTCTTCCCATCACATGACAGCTTGTTGGTGTCAATTTTTCTCAAGTAACAAGTATCATTCTTGGGCTACCCCTTCCAGATGCATAGCCGCCATCCTTACCTTCCTCTCGTTCAGCGTATTGTCAATCGCGAAGAGACTCTAGCATTTATACACTCAGTCTTTAGGCTTTCCTCAATCTTTCTTGATTCTGCCACTCGAGTTGGAAAGATTTCATAATAAAAGCGATGAACAAGCAAATTTGGAAAGATTAGAATGTGCATAAATTGTGACGAGACGACAAAATAAACTTCAGAATTAGAGGATAGGCATTTGATTCAAACCAATATTTTCTGATTTTTACGAGTTCCATCATTACAGTAATAATAGACTTTTCTCTAACAGCCCCTCTTGCTAGCTTCTCATTATTGGCACGACACAAAAAGATACAAAGCTATAAACATCGTGTGGATTTCTAATCATTTCTTTGTAAGTATAGGAACTCGTTGCCCTCATACGTTAATTTCTAACCCTTTTGCAAATGGCAAAGAGAGAAAACCATGACACACTTAGCCCATCTCCAAAGCAATTTAATTTTTCCCTTCCCAAATCACGCTTACTAACCATGGGCACATTTACAAAGGCAGACCTTGACTTACACATGCATAGGATTCAGAAAGGAATATTTGAATATGTTGATGATAACCGTTACTGGGAAGTCCTGAAGGAAGTACTTGGCGTCGCTTGCGAATGAAAATTTGTACGTAGTCCTGCTTAAGAAAGATTCCGAGCTCAAGAAGATCAGCTGACTTCGAGACCAAAACATCCCACTGAATAATGACAAGAGTATAAAGTTGGTCACGCTTGCAGGATCACTTACTGTTGCGTTCGCTTTTGGGGATATACTTACAATTCCATGGGCACGTTTTCAAGATCGATTGTCATAATCCACCATTACCTTTGGAAGCTAAGTGGTATGACTACTTCAGTTTTGGAAAACGTTTTTACAGAAAAGGATTGTCATACTTGTTATTTCCAAAAACTAGTTGGCAATCACGATTCAGAGAATGGGCTGGAATGACACGTCCTCAGAGCACTAACGGTGCCACAAAAATGACTTTAAAACAAGGGCCGGTGGTTGCGGTTGCCATCTTGACAAAAATTTGTATGATATTTTTATAGTCCATGGTACGAAAGAAAATGTTTTAATATGCAAAATGACAGGTTCCAGCTTGGACATAAGAATGTATGCAGGACACGGTGATTCCAAGATGCATTTCAAATTTTAAAACAACAACATGTTGTTGTCCATACTTCTCTCGTAACGTTGAACTTGGATTCTCAGGGGCTTCACATAATTTACAGGAAGCCTCGTCCCTTTACTTCTTTCAGAGTAGTGGGCAAACAGACAGTAGTCTATATCCACCGGCTTACTTTTAAAGGAACAGATGGCGGTGAGGACGAAGAGTTTCATTTGGGCTGATTACAACTTTGCAATAAAACCTGATCTATTTCAACAAAAGCATGCCTTACAATAAAAATGAGAATTCACGAAAGCAAATGGAAACAAATATAATCACTGACATTGCGGCAGCAGTCTGCACGTCGGACAGAACCACTTTCCCTTAAATCTCGTCTCTGGTGTCAGCCCAACACATGAGTAGTGGAACCATTCCCCTCCTTGGCACTGTAAAGGGAAAAAAAAATGTTGGGTTGATTAGGCCAACTAAACTTATGCCCTTCAATGAGAAAGGGGAAACATTTGCAAGTAACAAATTCATGTATTTAATTGTGAAATTTAGGGTAGCCATATCATGTGAGCGGTGAGCCCACTATCAGCAAATCTACACACAAACTTGAATTGGCATTGCATCATCACCTACTGGACAAGACATATGTACCTCAATTGGAAAAACATGAAAAACCATAGACAATCACCCAAATGAACAACTCCAATTAGAAGAAAAGAAAAGAAGATTGAAGATTTAGAAAAAGAAATCAAGGAAAAGGAACCTACATTTTCATTATCACAGGCGATCATATCTCCAAATGACACCTAAAAGTCAAAATCAAGGGAGTTCAATGCTTCGGAGCTTTTGCAATACAGTGCAAAAAGTCATAAACCAACTGCAAGGCAAGCTAACTTTAAACAACAGTGCAAAACCTGATGACAGACGCAATAGGTAGGTTCATTTGGATCAATAGGTTGATCAACATCAACAGGAATGGCAAATTCCTTTTTATGACTTCCTGGGGGAGGCATAAGCTCAAAATCCCTGTCACGATCCCAATCCCTATCTCGAAAATCAGTCCTTTTGGATTGAGGTGTTCCATAGAATGGCTTGCGCTTTTCCACTTTAGGAACTGCTATAGGTAGAGGGGGAAGAATTGCTGGCTCATCTGGTGGTATTTTACCTTCTGAAAGCATTAGGACAAAGAGGAGTTTGATATAACTTTCAAGAAAAAGAACTAATTCAACTAACTTTGTGAAACAGTTCTTGGTATGATATTATGATAAACCAGATAGTTTTTAACAGCTAAAAGCTTTGATGTTCAAAGTAATCATTACAGGTGGAATTACTTTTAGAGGAAAGTCAAAGTGTTAATTTAATCTTAGGATAAGGCATGCGACAGGGTTAGCATTTGGGGGCACAAGATATTCAAGTTGCATGAATATGGACGTATCCATCATACCATGCTTCAAATCTTCAGCAAAATAGTTCAGATCCTCATCAAGTCGTTTAATATGGCTGTCTATCTGTAGAAATACCAAAACTGTTAGTCTGTTACGAATTAATCAGAATAGGAGTTAAAGACTTGTACAGTGAAATAACTATAATTGACTCTAAATCACACTGGATCAATAACTTCATCTGTATTAACTTCAAATATAAATTAATTGGTCAGTATATACAAAGAGGCCTGGTATGAATGCAAAACATTTATAAACATCTAAATACACATTATTAATGTAGGATAAACATTTATAAACATCTAAATACACATTATTAACATTGGATAGTGGCAAAGCATAAATTTAGATTAAAAAGAAGAGAAAAGATCTTACTTTCTGGCTCCACTTTAAAAGATCTCATGAACATTCTTAAAAGAAATGGTTTTAGAATTAGGTCTCCTTGTCTTTTACTGCTTGCTAATTTTTCTTTTCCAACTTAAAAAAATTGAGTGAAATTCCTTTTCTGTATTGTGACTTTCAAAGAAAGTAACCTGACCGATGCAGTTGATCAGGGGAAGAAAAAAAAAAGTAAAGTGAATAGATCCAGAAAGTCAAAGTTGGGTCATAACAGCTAGGTTAAAAGCTGTGGAAGGCTTAAGATGGAAAAGAATAAGGTAAGTTGCTGTAAATAACTATCATAAGAAAAGCTCCATGCCTTTTGAGCCCACCAGGTGCGACAATGTGGGAGTTTCATGCATGTGGACATCTCTTTGTTCCAATATATTGAATTACATATTACCATTATCCTAAAAGAGGTTATAAGAAGCAGAACAGTCTTAAGTTTTGTAAAACCACTTAACTGTGAATGACCTGTGTTTGAACGGTGCTTAGAGATTATCATATAATTCATCAAAGACAACTGTAACTTCAATTATATTCACTGAAACAGTTGTACGTGCCTTCTCCTATGTTTCCACAGGTGATTTTTTGGTCAACCCAAGTAGGGAAAGAAAAGGAAGCATAAAGATCAAAGATCTAGTTACACACAAAATAAAGCTTACAAGATCATGAGCTTGCCGTGCCAATAAAACCTTCTCTGTGCACAAGCTCAACGCGCTATCTTGATTTGCTTCAATCTCCTTCCTCATTTTCTCAATCACATCATCCTCTTCACTATTATTGCCATAATTGGTACCAACTCCTTTCTTTGAGCTCTGTGAGGCTAAACCCAAACAGTACTTCGTTTGCTGTCTTGTTTGATTTATCATGGCTTTCAACGAAAAGAAAAAAGATGTCCATAAATAAACCATATACAGACATGATCACCTAAACAAGCAAAAGAAATGCAAACAATCACGTCAAACCACACGCAAGTAAACGAAGTCAATAACACCATACACGTCTGATGATCTATTTGCATACTTAACACTTAAATTAAGACAAGATACAACAAATTAATCAAAGATAAAAACGATTACCTAAAGAATCACATATATCCTCTGCATCAGCAGATAAAACAAACACTACTTCTATGAGCTAAATGCATGTTCAGGTGCTAATTGCAAATAACAGAATCCCAAAACCAAAAATTCCATATAAATTCATAAATTACACATGGACTTCTGAGTAATATGGCTTGACTGGTGCTTACATTGGGATCTCTCATCAAGTTCTCTGATGGTATTAAGAAGCCTTTGAAGCTCAGCTGGTAAAGTACTTGCATCTGTTTGACGTTTGATTTTCAGAGGTCCAATGTGAGACCAGACATTGATTTTACATTATAAAAAAGAACAAAGAAATTCAAAAAGTATATATGAAATGGAGAAACTCACACTCCAGATAATCATCGACGTACACCCCCGTTCGTGCAATTGCCATCCTAGACTGCTATGTAGGGACAAAAAGAGAATATGAAAGTTGGATAATGTCGTTTTAACTTTAAACTGGAATCACGTAATCAAACAGAGGGATGAATTATTAACTCATTGTTCGTTAATAGTTAGAGATGGCTAGCTAGGCTTACTGGAAATCAAGGAACATAAGCCATAAAATCAACATAAGATATATGAATTGTGTGCGATGTGTTTTTGGTTATAATGCATTCCATTGAGCAGCATTTTATTAAAGCAAGTAGAAGAGTTGCCACTTTATTTTATTTAAGGGCAAAAATAAAGAAAAGCAAACTGGTCAGAAAAAAAGAAATGGGTTCGATGCTCAGTTTGTAGTCAAGGCAAGTTATTAGGCACCCTTAGCTCCCCATATAGAACAGAAACTTGACAGGCTCAGTGTTTGTGGGGTTGGAATCTAAAGGGAAGATAAGACCAGAGTGAGTTAAGGAATTGTAAGAAACAATTCTAAGTAGCAATTGTAAGTAGCAATCCATAAAATCCAAAAGTTTCAAAATTTTTCCTAAAATACAAAAACCAAAATTGACCCTTTCTAAACTGCAGAAACAATTGAGCATGACAGTGAGACTAAAAACTATCATGCTTTACACCTAAAACTTCTGTTTGTTTATACAAGGTCATCACAGTATAGTAATCTCCCATTCTCGCAATGGCAGTAAATATAGTTAAGGCATCATTCATATTAATGCACTTCTGTCATCATTCATATTAATGCACTTCTGTCTCAAGAATTCATCAAACCAATTTCCTCTTCGGACCAAAATATCAGCTATGTCACAACTCCAAGGTAACAAACAAACACAATTGAAAAACTATACTTTTATGTATCATCTCAAAATTGTTTCTCAGCTATTTCTATCAATACAGAAGTTACGATTAGGACTAAAACTGATAAATTTAGGAAAATTCCAGAAAAAAATAGGACAAAAATTGCGATGGGCAGCAGCAAAATGGAGCCCTAACATCCAGGTGAACTAATCAGTTGGGTTTGAATAAGAAAAAGAATTTGATGGTCGACAATGAGAGTGAAGCCGAGGTTTTCCAGCTTTTGATTTGAAGACTTTTGGAAATTCGAAAGCTTACCCAAATATTCCCGAAATCAAGAAATCAAATTGTTTTATGGCTTCGACCTTCCTGAGAAGAAGAACAATTGCAAAAGTCGTTCACTCATAGGCAACAGGCAAGAGAGAAACAGAGACGAGAAGAGAAGAAGAGTTCAAAATCTATCTCAAGCGTGACTTCAACCGTGACTTCAAGCGTGAATCTGGAGTAGAGAAGACGACTTAAGCGATGTGGAGGCGAGAAGAGAAGAAGACTTCAAGAGTGTCTTCAACCGTGAATCTAGAGAAGAGAAGAAGAAGCTTCGTGAGGAGGGTTGAAGATGTGAAACAAAAACCCAGATGAAATTCGAAATGTTCAAAACCAAGAAACTCACAGAAAATGCATGAGACAAAAATCAATGAAAAATCCTACCAATCGACACAATACACAGACAAATCTTCTTCATCAAAACTTACCTAGAATCTGGAAATCGTAGAACGCTGGAATTAGGAATTGGAGAAGAGAATCACGAACTTGAAGAAGAGGAAGAAGTTTCGGGAGAGAGGCTCAAACTTGAAGAAAAGGAAGAAGTTTAGGGAGAGAAGATAATCACGAACTTGAAGAAGGATAAATTTGTAAGAAGGAACAAGTTTCAGATGTCGAAGATGAATAGGTATTCGTGGATTAGATAAAGATAGCTTGTAGTTGGTTTTACCTATTCTTCAAAAATTAAGAATAGACTTTCCAGAGGAACGGATATTCTGTGTTTAGTTAGAAACCAAACACGGGTTTAATAATACGCTGGGAATAAAGTGGGAATAGCATAGCTATTCCCTTATACCAAACATCCCGTAAAGGTACAAGATCCGCCTATAATTCAACTTTTTTCTTAATGATGAAACTTTGTACTGAATTCTTAAGGCTGAGAGAAAAAATAGTGGTAGGATGAGGTCCTACTAGTAACTAGTCTATCGTTCAATAACTAGGCCTATTTATTTTAAGCTTGAAAAAATGAACCCGGTCGATTTTATCGACCCAAACTCAATCTAAAAGTTGATTCAAACTTTTTTTAGGGTTAATTAAACATTTTAAAATTTTTTTAATTTTTTAGTTATAGTTCAAATTTAAAAAGTAGTAATAAAATCACTAAATTTTTAAAATTTTAATTCTAACCTAATTTTAAAAATTAATAAAAAATTCAAACTTCCAATCTTTTTAATTTTACCTCAAACATTAGTATTTCTGTTCAATTTGTTCATGTGACATATCACGTGGTTCAGAATCCTTAATTATTAGTACATACCAACTAAAATTAACATAACGAATGAATATTAATGAAATAACATTGTTTAATAACATAATTAAAACAAAATCGTTATGTAAAAATGATCTTAGATTACACAATCTCGATGACCTTACGTTTTGATTTCAATTTTTTCTTTCATTTTTAGTTTATTTTCTTGACGCTCTCACTCTTCAATTTTCAAATTAAGCAACCATGACACTCTCACACTAAAGGTATCAGGAGAACGAATTAAAAACAAAAAATTTACTGGTGTATTATGTTGTAATGCAATAGTAATTTTGGGCCTCAGAATGACAAACAGAAAATAAAAGACAGAGGGTATTAGGAGAACAACAGATAATATCGGGATGAAATTAAAAAAATTGAAAGTTTGAGCATTTTATTGTTACTTTTTAAAGTTTGGGTTATAAAAAAATTGAAAATTTGAACATTTTATTACTACTTTGTAAAGCTTGAGCTATAATTAAAAAAATAAACAAAATTTTAGATATAATTAAATCATTCTTTTAAACTCTAACTTCAATTGAATAAAATTAATATTAAGCCCTTAAAAATAATGTAAATAAGGTGAACATTTTTTAAATATTATTTTATACTATTAGAAAATTGTGGTCCACGATAATACTAGTCAATATATCTTCTTAAATTTAAATTAAGTTGGGTAGCTTTGAATAATCGTTGATGTAACTATCGCACTTAGGAATATACAATCAAAATTTGAATTTAGTCTCTTGTGCTTGTCGGGATAGACCATCCACCCTTTATTTCATGAAGAAGGCATTAGTGATACTCCAATCTACTCTATCCACACTTATAAACATGAGGTATATGTCAGCCATATTAATGATTATTTCATTTTAGATTTAGATATTTATATGCGATTTAGACCGTAAATATTGGATGAATGACGATTTTGACAGTAATGACTAATGACAAAGTTTACGTTCCTCGATGACAAGAAGAACCTAGCAGAAAGTTAAAGGCTGCACTTGCTAAAACATCAAATCAGCTAAAAAAAATTAGTTGATTCATGTCTTTGAGCTTTGTTTGGCAAGAACATATCATTTTTACCTAAATATGTAGAAGTGAAAAATCAATAATACTTTTCTAAATAAATAAAGTTATACATTAATTAATTTTTACAAGTTAATTTATGCCTAATTATAATTATATTTTATATTTGGATATATCATCATCATGATTATTATTATTATTGTTGTTATTGTTGTTGTTATTGTTATTGTTATTGTTTTTGTTATTATTATTATTATTATATGTTCTACATTTTTTATTAGAATTATAAACTTAATTTTTGTAGAATTAAATATCTAAAATCTAAATTTCTATAAGAATATTCAACGAAATACTAAGATGTATAATATTCATACATTTATAATTTTTTTTAAATTTATGTCGTCATAAGTCGTTTTACATATAAACAACTAATTTTACTAAACATCTTTAACAAATAGCTAATGTAGTCCGTTAGTCAAATTAGCTGATATAATTAAATATCAGCTAATGCAACTAACTGATTGTCAAATAGGGTCAAAATCTAAGTGTCAAATTATGTTAAGAATTATTTGGTTTGTTTTGATTTTAATACTAAATTTTAATAAAATAGTTTGATAAAAACTTAACAAAATATGATTTTTATGTTTTTAATATTTTAAAATAAACAGATACTAATTTAAAATTATAATAGTATTTTGTAAATAAGTAAAATCTATCTAGTTAAAAAATACAAATGAACACGTCGTTATAAATGTTGTTTTTCCATTAGAAGATCAAGAGCTAAATGTTGAGACTTTGGAATATGAAAACGCATATTCATTAAATGATTTATGCATGTTTGTTGCCTAGCCCATGGTCTTCGCGTCCGTTATTCTGATCGAATGATTATATAAAAATTTCAATTAGGTATATCAAGAGTTCAAGAATATATTTAGTTGGAGGTTTATTAATGAAATGGAATGAGATGAGACAAAAGAGGAGAGTTTTATATTAAATTTCATTTCATCTTAAACAGTAGAAATGAAAAACTTCTTATTTAGGACTTTCAAGGATAAAATGTAAAATGATAAACAATTTTATATTATATTACATTATAAATCTTTCGTCCAGACAACATTTCACTATATTATATTATGAATCATTCTATCCCTTCTAAATAACAATTTGCTAATATTACATCTATTTACATTTCATTCCATTATAAACTATTTCATTTTATTTTATTATGTTAAATTTCATTAAAGATCTTGGATTCAATTAAACATAGCCTAAATCAGACTCCAAAGCGCATTTATTCTTATAAAACTTTCTATACCAAAGTAGAAAATTTTTATTTTAATACGTACTTAATAAGATAATTTGTTAAAAACCAGTATAAATTAGCAAGTATAGCCAGAACACAGATCGTTAGTCTTCCGGATGAGTTTGACTCGATTGATGGACCTACTCCGGGGCCAACTTTTATAAAATTTGCTTTTGGAAGAGAAGGGTAATATGGTAAATGCATGACCATACGAACAAGTCCGTTAAAATTTAGAAAGTTTCCCTGTGACCATCTCTCAACTGACCCTTCATTGGATCCCATTTCGCGGTTCTTTCTCCAACTTCCTCTTCGATTCCTCCTTCCACACTTTACCAGGCTCTCTCTCTCTCTCTCTCTTTCTATCTTTCATTGAACAAGGAAACTAAAACAATAATAATAATAACGATAAACCTGTAATTCGTTATACCGTAAGTAACCGACTGGAGTGCCGGTTGATCCCATTATGGAGAACCTGATATCGTTGGTAAACAAGCTACAGAGGGCGTGTACGGCGCTTGGCGATCACGGCGAAGAGAGCGCATTGCCCACTCTTTGGGATTCGTTACCCGCCATTGCCGTCGTTGGAGGCCAGGTACCATCTCGAATCTCCCTGCAGTTTCTTCTAAATCACAAACACAAACACAAACGACAACTTGTTTTTATATCATTTCTCACGTTCACTTTTGTCTAGTTTCAGTTTCATCGATAGATCTTTAATTTCTCTCTTTTATCTATTTGAGTATTTCTTCCTTTCATCTTCTTCTTTTCTTTTTTAGTTTCATCTTGTTTATGTTACCAGTTGTATACTAATCTGAGATTATTAGCTTCAATAGAATCAATACTACGCTATTAGTTTCCATGTTTTGACAAACATGGATCCAAACGTGTCGTAGCTTGCGCTGTTGTTGGATCGGCAACCTATTCTATTCGAGAACAGGAGCTATTTACTGAGTGATGTATGAAATAACTATGTATTCTTGCCAAATTGGTCATTCTCTTTTCGTCTTATACTACGTGATACGTTTGTTTGTCTGAAGAAAATTTTGGATTTATCGCTTCCTTGTTGAAGTGTGATTGTCGAAAATCAGTAAACTCATTCCAGATTATATTTTCCATTGACGATTGAATTTTCAAGCTAAAAGTTTATATCCCATGTTTTATAGTCCAACACTTCCGTTGCGTAACCATTGAATACATCCAGAGAATGGTTTTGAAAATTCCGTAATTCGTTTCTCTACAACTTAGTTTAAGAGCATTTAACAGAGAGAGAGGGATAGGATTCGTTCAATTTAACCATATAGATGGAATAATTGTTTGTAGAGCTCTGGAAAATCTTCAGTACTGGAGAGCATTGTTGGAAAGGACTTTTTGCCCCGTGGTGCAGGTAATTTAGTGTTAATTAAGTTTTTTTTTTTTTTGGGTTATGCTTATAGTTGTTTGACCATTTGTTTGTAACTTGTAAGTATGAGCTTCCTATTACTGAAATTGATAATGATATCTGCATGTAGGAATTGTTACACGGCGTCCTCTTGTCCTGCAGCTTCATAGGATTGACGAAGGAAAAGAATACGGAGAGTTCATGCATCTCCCAAAAAAGAAGTTCACTGATTTTGGTACAGTGCTAAACAGACGAAGACTTCTTATTTTATTCTCATTCTAGTTTGGATATTCTGACCAAAATAATCTTGTCCAACCCTGTTTGAGCGTTTAACATAAGTTTAGAAATTGTTAAACCTGTTCAATACTCAAAATGACGTCATTTTATACATTATACAGGATTGGACAGGTTATTTTAGACAGAGATCTAAATTGAACAAAACAGTTTTTTCTATTTTTATTAATTATATATCATAGTTTTTGTGCGAGCTATTTAATAAATTAATATCCACAATAAATTTAATATATTTTTAACATATGAATTGCTGATTTTAATGGTAATAGCGGCTATCAGACAAGAAATCTCTGATGAGACGGATCGAGAGACGGGACGCACCAAACAAATCTCTACTGTTCCAATTCATTTAAGTGTCTATTCTCCTAATGGTAATTTGCAATAATATTTTAACTGCTTACAGTTGATAGGCATTTGTCTCCAAATCATTCATGAGTCTTAAGGTCTTCATTCTTATTTCAACTTTGTTTTGGTAAATCATTCATTTATAGCATACATTTTGCCTCCGAATGAAATTACTTATTTACGCTGAGACATAGGATACACCCATTCAAGTTAATTATTAATTCCAAAAGAAGCCCTTTTGAGAATTAATAACTTTAGCACTCGTTACTTGATTATCAATTTGACCTCCAATTGTCGTGTTTTTACATTTTCGCATCCTGAATGCATGTTATGATCAGCATATTCTTAACTCTAGGATTTTTGGCCCTTGTCCTCAATTCGGAGGTTCCTGACTAAATGACTACTTGATATTGTGGCAGTTGTGAATTTGACATTGATTGATCTTCCTGGACTAACTAAAGTTGCTGTAGGTGAGCAACTTGTATCTTTGTCCTTAGTTTTTATGAATTTTCCACATTGCTTGAGTTCTTGACTGTAAGACTGAATGATGGGCAATGCCTACTGACGTTTCATAGATGGTCAACATGAAAGTATCGTGCAAGACATAGAGAATATGGTGCGGTCTTTTATTGAAAAGGTAATTGTTATCCCCTTTTGGATCGACTTTCCTGCTTATGGAATACGATTTTTCATAACAACAATATATCTTTGCAGCCCAATTGCATTATTCTAGCAATTTCTCCTGCCAATCAAGATCTTGCTACATCTGACGCAATTAAGATCTCTCGTGAAGTTGACCCTAAGGGTAAGCTTTTCAGACAGCTTTTCTTACAAGAACTCGAGAAGTAGTTAATAGCATGCAGTACTTCATAGCTTCACATTTGTTAATTTGGTAGTGTAACATCCAACCGAAGTACCAAATTGCGAACGAATTAGTGATTGAGTATTACTTATAGGCTCTACTGAAATAAGGCTAAGTTCAGGTTTAAGGTGTGAAACTAGCTTGTTTGACCATCTTCGAAGATGATTGAGTATAATATATAGAAATACTAAATTGCGAAGGAATTAGTGATTGAGTACAACTTATAGGCATCTATTTGAAACAAGGCTAACTTCAGGTGTAAGTTGTGAAACATCAGAAATGATTTGAGTATAATTTATAGGCATTTACATACGGTGAGTGCACCTGAAAAAGTGGGGAGGCTATAATTGGATATGACACGAGTCAATGCCAACATTACATTGTGGAATTGGTTTATGATAGACTTCCAGTTTTTATTAGATTTGAGGCTTACTAATACTGTAAATGTACATTGTCATTAATTCCAATGTTTTCTGAACCTCTGGAAGTTGACTATCTCATTAAACAGTTACTGCTTTACTCGCACATAAAATTTTGACATTTGTTCCCCACATATTTCATTTATCATCAAATTTCAGGAGAGAGAACATTTGGAGTTTTGACAAAGATTGATCTTATGGATGCTGGAACCAATGCAGTAGACGTGAGTTTGTTTTCATTTTATATGCTTTAATTGTGGAATTGTTCCTCATTAATGAAGCATTGTTTTTTTTTTCTCATAACAGTACAAATGCGGGTTTTATCTTGACTCGTGCACTTGTTATTTTGCTTCTGCTATGACAATTTGGAAGAGAGGCTAGTGATTTTTTCAATTTGGATTTTAATTATTGAAGAAATGATTGTTAAAGAACCTATTATTCTTTTTCTCTTGTTTTCATCGATGTATTGCAGACGTGAAAGTCTTCAAGTTTTATTACTCTGGTTACCTATTATCTTGTTGTCTTCAGATTCTAGAAGGGAAGTCTTACAAGCTACAATATCCATGGGTTGGTGTTGTAAATCGTTCTCAAGCTGACATTAATAAAAGTGTGGATATGATTGCTGCTCGGCGTAGAGAACGGGAGTACTTCCAGAACACTTCAGAGTATAGGCATCTTGCTCAAAGGATGGGTTCAGAGTACTTGGGAAAGATGCTTTCCAAGGTATAACGGTGATGTTATTGGGAGCATTTGTTTGTGCATGGCTCATGGATACTTACATATATTGCCTGAAAATGCTAAGGTGTAGCAGCTGTTTATAGAGATAGAAAATGTCCAAAATCAGATAATTGTTGTACAGTGGCTTAATTATGTTGGAATAACAGATACAACTATCCCTCCCAATTCTTGACTCATGATGCCCAGGTCTAAACGTTGTTGTCCCAGTGCACATGGTAAGTATAACGTTAACTGATTCATTTTCAGCATTTGGAACAAGTCATCAAGTCACGAATCCCTGGCCTTCAGTCTCTCATCAGCAGAAGTATTATGGAGCTAGAAACTGAATTGAACCGTCTTGGAAGGCCTGTTGCTACTGATGCTGGTGTAAGCTTTTATATTGTTTAAATTTATTTTCATCTTTCAGCAAAATAAAGCCCTTTCACTTTCTGTTTTTATTCCACATGTTCTTGCCCTTTTTTCTCTTTACAGGGAAAGCTATACATGATAATGGAAATTTGTCGTTCTTTTGATCAAATATTCAAAGAACATCTTGATGGCACGTACGTGTTTGGATGATGCCTAAATATTTTTAATCAGGAACCTATTCTCTTTCATTCCTCGGTTGTCTGCAGTTTAACTTTAATCATGTCATTGTTGATTGATTTTTGCAGACGTTCTGGTGGTGATAAAATCTATGGTGTGTTTGATAGTCAACTTCCTGCTGCTATGAAGAGGTTACAATTTGACAAACATCTTTCGGTGGATAATGTACGAAAACTAATAACTGAAGCTGATGGATACCAACCACATCTAATTGCACCCGAGCAAGGTTATCGCCGTCTTATTGAATCTACTATAGTGACAGTCAGAGGTCCTGCTGAGGCAGCTGTGGATGCGGTATGAATTCGTGTGCATATCAGTCATTCCCATGAGAAATTATTGTTCACTGACTGATCTTTTCTTTGCTTTTTGGTCATGTGATTTACCTACCAACGGAGTTAAAATAAGATGGCTCCATGGTAGAAACCTGAATGAATCCAAACTGTTAGAATATATTTATATATTCTTTATTTAGTTTTGGCATTTTTTTATTGAACATGGGAATTAATAACTTTTGAAGATATGCTCAAATTGGTGGATTTGATTTGGAAAGATAATCCTAATAAGTATTCTGTTTTGGTTGATTCCTTATCTAATACAATCC
>JANTPM010000004.1:4573987-4591911 GCA_025434745.1 Erythroxylum divaricatum | reverse complement strand
TGGAATTGTTTCAGCGAACATCGGAATCATGGATCAGAACGGCAACAATCAGTTCAGCCAGAATCCGGCAGAACCAATATTTATATATTTATTTAACTATTATTTTTGTTGTTATATATATTATATATAATTACAAAAATAATAATTACAAAATATGTATAATAATATATACATTAGTAGAAAAGCATGAATAAAAAGAAAGCATTACATACTTGATTTAAATCAAATATTTGTGTATTCGTTTAAAGGATTGGAAAAACTTTTTAGAAGCATTAAATGGTTTGTGAAAAGGTTTGACATTCTGTTAGCATTAAATGAATTGATAAGCATTAAATGCATTATGAGAAGGAAGACTTGACATTTTTAAGTGGGAATTGGAGGGATAAGGATTGAGATTTAAGTAATTAAGTAAATTTCGCGGCAGTTGCCATAGAGAGGATACGCTGTCGTTTGGACTCTCTTTTGACAATTTGTTTAATTTTTTTTTACTTCTACTCATTATTAAACAATAATTTATTACATTCGTTACTACTCTGAAGTAATAAGTTTTTATAATTAAAAATAACTAAATTTTTTATAAATAATTTATCAAATAAAATGACATCATTTTAGTGTTATTTAACTAAATAGTTTAAATTATAAATTTTGATTTTAAAATTTTAAATTTCCAAATTTTAAATATAAGAAAAGTGACATTATCAAATAGAAAATAAAATTTTTATAAGTTAATAGTTAATTCAGGATTGATAAATTTTTAAAAATAAATAATTAGATATAGAAAAAAGTTTATAACTTTTAAAATTTATAATTGAATATGAAAAAATTATAACCTCTAAAATTTAGATGATGAACTGAAAAGTGACTAAATCCTAAATAACATCGATCAGTCTTGAAAAGTTTTAAATTTTGAATAAACTAAAAAAGATGAGAGTTTAAGGAATAGACACCAAATAAATGTCAAAATAAAATTAAGCTTAATTCGTTTCGGCCTAATTATCAAATAAAATTCGATTTTGGAAAATTCGAACTATTTACAGCTCAAATACAATGAATGGATGAAGTCATCATATATGAAATGGCAAAACCCGGAATGCCAAAACTTTCTAAAACCAACGTCCGGCAGCGCCAACATTAGCCAGAAATGACCAAAACTGTAACACTGGTTAAAAAACTGTAATGCCCCAAAACTTGCAACTGTAACCCTGCAAATGATTCATAAGCCACTGATCATACACGAGATACCAAGTAACACAGAGTAAGCAGTAGCTTCCAACATCCCAGTATATTAATAATAATACTTAAATCTACACACTGCCAAGAACCACTTTGCTAGAGCAATAGAGCAAAAACGACAGGCAAGTGGTATAAAAAAAAAAAAAAAGGGGTTAAATACACGTTTCCGTAGTTTAATACTTTCTAAAAAGCATTCACGAGGTTTTAATGCTTTTTTTTATTCATAAATTTTAAAATCATTGGGAAAAACTTTTTTAATTTTGAATTTTTTATTAAAAAAATTTTAATAAGATTTTATTAAAAAAGTTAAGACCCGTTAACAACACATACATGACTAACAATAACACACCTGAAGAAATAAAAAAAAATATTGGTAAATAGATGTCAAACTAAAAAACTTGTACGAAAGATAAAATATTTTGAATCAAATTTTAGAAAAATTATAAATTATAAGCCAAAATAAACTAACTATGAATACAATTTTTTAATGATTTCACGCTAGTTCTAAGCTTAGATAATTATTTTAACAGAAATTTTGTATAATTTTTTAAAAAAACTAAAAAAATATGGTTTTTATAATTTTGATATTTAAAGAATTTTTAAAAAAGTAATCACGGGAAAATCTCGTGTTATTAAGCCTAACAGAAACAAATGATTAGATTTCTTTATTTTGATGAGTTGGTCTAGCTAATGCACAAATCAAAACATTGAACTCCAAGAGAGAAACAAATGGTAGCAACACTAAATACCTAAGTAAAAGCATCATCTCTGTAGTACTAATCTTCCAGAGAGGAGCTTCTGCATTTTCTCTTGACTTTAATGTAGCATAAGTAAAATTGATTTACTTCTATTCATGCTAAAGAGGTGTGCAACAATTAGGTGGAAGGCCTATTAACGGGTGCACATTTCATATAAACTCAAAAATATCGGGTAAACGAGTAGGAGAGAAAAAGTTGATACTTGTTAGAACTGACCTCTAATTACTGTAGGAAATGAGATTGAAATCAGCAAGTGTCAGGATAGAGAACCATGTCTGTTCTGCTCATAGTAAATCCCACAGCCCTCAATCGGAAGATGGGTGGACCTGAAGAATCTAAGATTAAGTCGCGCCAGCTGTGCAATCCTTACTTGAGGAAAAGTTGGTAGACTTTGGACTCTCGCTGCCTCTTACTACTCTGTTATAGATCACCTTAAAGGATTGTGATCCATAGGGTCGACTAAGCAACCTGATGGGCATCCTCAGAGTCTGCTTTCGGTTTCTCTTCCCCCTTATCAAAATGCTGAAGGTTTTATCCCCCTCGATCTTTCTGTCCTCACTGTTGTCAGAATTTTCTTTTGTGCGTTCACTCTGATTAGGACCAGTCCCACAAATTTCAGCCTCACAAAGATTGGAATGACCATTTTCTTTTGTATCTACTGACATGACTGCTGAGTCACTATTCTTAGGTCCTTCTGACTTTGCAAGGCACAATTCTTTATTGCATTCACCTACATTTTCAATGTCCAATGGAAGAACTGGAACTGGAGGCTGACCTTCAGAATTATCGTACTGCATTTTAGGCTCCAACGCTGAATCAATGAGTGGCTCAACAACTGGTGATGAAACAGAAAACTCCATTGCATGACAACCAGGCCAAACTGTGTTGGGAACAAGCTCAGGCACATTGTGGCTAATATTACACTGCCAAGAGAAATGATTGGGGTGGTAAGCACTAGTGGTTACAGGGAAGGTACTAGTTGGCACTGCTTGAGTTTGACCATAAGGAGGGTACACAAAGGACAATGGCTGAACCATGTTTGGGGTTGGGGGTGGTGAGGGGTAGGGATGGTGAGGGGAAGGTATTGCATTAACAGTAGGCATTACAGTAGCAGGCCCTGGGTGAAGAGTCATGTTTACTGGCCAAGGAGCAACAGCTTGAATAGGACCAGGACCAGCACGTAATGGGACGCTCATGGCTACTGGTGCAGGTCGTGCAATGGATGCTGAGGGGTTGAATGGGGCTGCAGAAGCAGACAATTTCTTATTTAGGTTTCCCCGAGCATCAGTTGAATTTATGATTGATGGTTTGTCCTTGGAATCCTCCACACTTGGAAGAGGGGGGTTACAATTACCTTGGGGTTCAAACTCATAGGAGGAGTTCCTCTCAGAAGACTCTTCTAGAGGAAGATCAATTGAACTAGGGAAGCTATCAATCAATGTGTTAGTCTGAGTAGTTTCGTGAACTTCCATAACACCAGATGCAGGTTCTTGCACATTTTGTGGCACCAACAATGAATCATCTCCCACTATGTCATTTGAGCGACGTTCTTCTTTCTCCTCAACAACAGAACTTTCACTTTCTAAGTTACCGATGGAATCTACGGTAGAATTCTTGTCTTTGTCACTATGTGTTTCTTCCACAACGGATTCGGGATTTTCTTTTGCTTCCTCTGTCTCTTCTTTTTCCTTTCCAACATCCGCTTCCTGGTCATCAGGAATATCACTTTGAGTAAACTGTAACTTGGCAATTGTACCTGGAGGGGCCAGTGCTACTTCCTTGTAAGAAGGCGATTTTCCAAGACTAACTATAGTATTCTTTAATGCACCAACTTCATTCACTGCGGAAGCGTGGTTAGACTCTAGTGAAGGACCATACTTCTCAAGGCTGTTCAAAGGCTCGACTGTAGCAGTTTTACCAGATGCAGGAGTAGACTTGACCCGGTATACTACAGTTTTACCTAATCTCCGTCCGAATCTGGTATTGTGTGAGGGATGTATTCCACTCTGCTCTGCATAATTTGTATGAGATAATGCTCGTTTCTTCACGAGGTAATACCTACTATTTTGATTAGTACTCTTGACAAAAGGGTAATCCGCATCAGTATCCATAACCCTTTTTGGGTAACTGTACACCCTACTAATGATCCCTCGCAGCTGTTTTAAACGTCGCCCATGTGAGCGAGCTGATCTTAGCCTTTGAACCGATTGCCATCCATCCTCGCCTTCAGCTTGTGATTCAGGTGAGTTATCATTGGCAATTATTTGTTTCCTCTCAGCAGTCCCTTCAACAGCAAGCTGTTGGACTTGAATCTTTACAGAACTGGTTTCCTGGCTATCTTCTACTATCTGTGATTCTCCTAAATCCTCTACAGGAGTCACTTTTGCGGTATCAGCTGAAGGTTGTACGTTGACATCTAGTTCTGTTTTTCCCTTCACCTTTAACAAATTCGAAGTCTATTAGATATTGCAAAAAGATCGAAGCGTTAATTCATACATATTAAGCACAATGGAAGTTAACAAAGTTGGCTATCATTTCAAATTTTTCAAGAAAAACAACAGGCAGTGACAATCAATTTTCCTATATTTCTCAACCTCAAAGAAAAATTTGCACTGCTCATGTACAAACTCCTCGTCTTATAATCCTTTCCTCTGTTCTGAAGTTCCATTGAAACTTAGCTAATTTTGAATGGGACGGCACCTTGACAGCAGAGTTGTAAGATACACAAGGTTTTTCTTTCTTGGCAAGTAAAATGTACTAGATCTGGAAGCTTCTACTTTCTCGCTCAGAAAACTTTTAAGGGTCTTAATGATTCCATACCATAATGCATGACCCTTGGAATACAATCATCTAAAGAACCTAACATTTGACTGAAAGATACTTGGTATGGATATATCGCAAAATTATTGTGACCAAATGGCAACAACCAGATACCTTCAAAAAATGGTTTTTCCTCTTTACTGCTGCCTCTCGGCCCTTGCCATCATGGCTTGGATTTATATAGTCCAGCAAGTCGGATACACTGCATGATAGTGGAAAGCAAATTCGTAAGTGGCGAGATAATAATCTGTTGCTAAAGAGCATGAATAATGAGCTAGATCTGTGGCAGACATTCTTTTATATGGTGCGTACAATCAGATTAGTAATATTCAATTAGTTTCGCCAGAAAGAAATTTTCTTATGATGTTTATATTAGTGCTCTTGTTCATGCCTTCAACAATAAAAGCTAATGTTTGTTGCTTCTACTCGGTTTTCCATCAGTTTGTAGGTCCAGCAATCCATAAATTATATTGCATCAAACTCAACAAAAGCAAGTTGAGGTTGTTTCCTTGAGTTTAGCAACACAATACAATATTCACAGAACATCAGTCTTCAATAGAAATATTTTTACGAAGGTGCATAACTGCATGGATAAAGCTATGTACACTCACCTTAGGTGGCCTTTGCTAGCAATTGATGCATCTGGCTTCCTAGTACCATTACGTGCAGCTTCTTGCTGTTCAAAAGCCTTTGACTCAAAATACTCAAGCCAGGCGGCAGCATCCTGCAGCATCCGGTTGAAAATTAGAGTTATATTGAGGGAAAACAAAGACTGTAAAACCATAGAATCTCAAATAACTGACAATTGCATTTTCCTGAAGACAAAAGGATCAATTCCACAATGATAGATATAAAGCTGAGATTTTGATCTGGTCTAGAATTTGAACATAATGAGTCAAATTATCAACAGCCTTGTGCTTTCATCATGACAGTTTGAACAGCAAGCCAGAAATGTGTAAAAAAATTATGATATATGTTTATAATAGCTAAACCAATATTTCGTAATCACTGCTTGAAATGAGCTAACAATTAACTGTATCTTCTTATGTTAGGTAGGCAAACTACCTGAGTACGCAGATCATCTGGACCCAGTTTTGCTCGTAGTATTTGCAAGGTTGTTTGTTCATGCTGGACACTCAACGGGTATGCTTCCATCAATGAGAGTGCAATTGCTATAGCATGGTAACTTGCTGCTGTCTGGCATTGTTATCATAAGAAAAGAATTTACTCAATGTCAAAAAAGGGAAACTCAAGTAAAACGTGCAGAAAATGTAGAATTTTCAGGGTACACAAGCAGCTCAGCAAAGCACATATTAAGTGCACAATGGAATTTTCAGCGGTCATATATTTCTTGCAGTATAGTACGTGTATGAAAGCATTAATCAAATTGGTAGGCAGTGCCTGGAAAGCATTACTTAAATATTTTTCAAAGATATACGTGATATCACTGTTTCAGTCTTATATGTGTCCACCCTTCCCAACTTTTCAATCCTTGCGTCGAAGAAAGAGAAGAAACTACTCAGGCTATTTCATCACAAATGCTAAAAGCTTTGTAACATCGGTCGGAGCAAATTTTATCAACTCATCCTAGGTTTCAGATATTGTGCTCCAAATTATTGCCTTCCAAAAGCATCTCCATTTAATATCTAAAGATCCTTGTTAATTGTTCAACCACAAACGGGATAGTAGAGGGATTATTCGACTATATTAAAATGAACAATCAATACAAGATGCAACCTGAATATGGTCTGGGCCAAGTAACTTTTGATTGCATTTTAGAGCTTTGTGCAGATATCTGAGAGCAACGTGCACATTTCCTAGGCCTTCCTCCATCATAGCAACGTTGATATACGTTGCGGCAGTGTTAGGGTGTGATGGGCCACATGTGAGATGTAAAAGATATAGAGCACGTTTCACATACCTGATCAACGATGAAATAGAACTTTCACATACAAGGAGTAAATGTAAGCAGAAAAATGAACGTCAATAAACAGATGCAACTACATATATCGATCAAGGCCAATGGCAAAAACGAACGTCTTTTGTGTTATGTAAAGGGATTAGAAAGGAAAAAAAGGGATAAAAATTGCATAAAAGAGGTGCAGATGTGGCAACATTTATCATCCATGGCATCAGCAAAGAGTAAGTCCGCATGCCTTGCTAAGTATCGAAATGATAAATAAGTTATTGCTTCTGGGAAATTGAAGTCACAAACTCACATTTGAATTCTAGTTGAGTGCAAGATAAATGTCACAGGTGATTAAACCTAATCTAAGGAATCAACATCGAGTATTGTTAAACAAAACAATATCCATGAAGAAAAGATCGTACTTGAGAGCTAGCTCAGTATGCTGTAGTCTGTAATAAAACACTGCAAGATCCCCGTAACTTTTCATCGTATCTGGATGATCGAGTCCTAGTTCTCTCTCATTGATATCCAAGGCTTTCTGCTGATATATGGTAGCCTGTAATGACATGTAATTAGTAGTGGTATCTAAAAGCGAATCTTGAGGAAATGAATTTTTAGGCCATCTTGATGATGAAAATAGCAACAAAGACCTGATTGAAGTCTCCAGTGTGGTACAATACTACAGCAAGAAGACTGTAAGCTCCTGCAGTCATTCGATGGTAAGGACCACAAACTGCCACTAGCTTGGAAAGTGCCTGAAACCAACAGAGAAGTGCATTGAAACTCTTAAGATAAAACAGAAGAGGGTGAATTGAATGGCAGCGGGAAAACTTGTTAAACAGTTCGAGTGGCTTAAACAGCAAAAATCTCATCATGAAAATCCATGCGTATTATTCCGTACTAGAGAAAACAACCAATTCCTGGAAGCTATATACCTTAGTACCATAGGTTACTGCATCTTCAAGTTTCCCTTTATCTAATGCAGTTTTGGATGATTCAAGGAGTTGCCTTCCATCTGCAGAGGAGCATGCTGCTTGCTGCATAAATTTTAAAATTGCAGCTCAACAATTTTGAGAAATTGAAGAACTTCTAAAATAGGAAATATGTAGGCTTCAACATGAAAACACCTTATGCACTGGGACCAGGCTGACCACGTCTGATTTCTGAAATGGAAGTGGTGAATTCATATCAAAATCCCGTGGTACCAACTCAATACCCACCTAGAAGAGTCATAGCACAGCAAAAGAAAGATCAGGAATAAGTTGTCATGTTTTCCAAATTATATCAACTCAATCAGGGTGAATATCTCCAATTGTTTCCTAACGAGGTTGCTCTGTTCAGGAGAAAATGCAATCAGGGTGAAAAGGAGTTCACGACATATGTGGGGCTGTGGCAACAAAAGTAATATGTGCTGGACCATTTACTACAAGTTAGTAAAACTAATCTTTGTGCACAAATCATGCTTGAGCAGATAAGCATCAAGAACACAAATTGGCCTTATTTTAGCAAGGAAAATAAAAGCTGTTTATTCATAAAAAAGAATTTGCCTTTAAACTTATAAATCCACCATCAAACTGTCATTTACCTCTTGGCAACCTCTCACGGAATGAAAATAAATGCATCTATAAATTTTATTATATAACTGTCCATAATATAAAGTACAACTGCTCATGCAAACTTTTCATAGAGGAAACAAGGCAGTTTGTAGAACTTCCTTGCTAATAATACCTTGTGGCACAACCCACGAAGGATCGCATACTTCCTCACATCTATGAAGTTTGAGCTGCCAAGGTTCCATTCATATCGCTTCTTTAGAAAAATTTCCAGCCATCTCCATGTAAGAGAGTGAACATTGCTAGACCTGCTGTTTCTGCCTTCAGGAATCCCGAGCATCAAATTTAAAGCAGCAGCTACTAATAAAGCCATTTTTTGATGGTCTGCAACAGCAGCAATCACAGCCTGAAGAACATGCTTAAAGGCTCTCACAATCATCTCATGGATGCAGAGTGACTGGACATGTGACAACTTCTCAGAAAGCTTGACCTGATGCATAAACAAATATCAAACAGCAGATCCCACCTCACAATTACCATAAAAATTTATTCTATTTATAGAAATCTATAGAAGCAATTCAAAAAGTCTTCTGATGCCACCTCATGAAGAAACCAAATTCAGCAATAAAGACATGATGACATCGTGGGCCACTAATAGAACTTTCGAAAGAATAAAAAGGGATAGTTTTAGATGCAGTTAAACATGCATCGGCAGTCATTTACTTTGTAATATAAGTGTATGCAATACAAGTTAGGACTTCAAAAGCAAATGGGTAAACTATTTTCATTTGGCTATCTGAAGAAACCAAAACCAGATTCCTAGAAACCCTTCCAACAGCTCACAAACACTAAAGTCTTAATAACCACCACTGTCCAAAAGGTGGCATCAGTAAACTAAGGTCTTAGTTCGACAAAGACTTGTCACCAATGTACCTAGGATTTAACCAAATAGATATTGTGGTAAAAAGTATAGGCATTGAATATATTAGTTCCATAAAGATTGTTAACAATGCACCTAGGCTCTGAAAGCATAGGCATTGCACTAACAGTGAAAAACTTGCCTTGTGAATCAAACAGACATTGATGCCTTGCCTCAACAGAACTAGCATACACTGCATTACGGGTGGTTGACAATTAGGTAACTATCTTTTTATGCTAATGTACACTGGTATTTGGCATATTTAAGGGTATTGAGGAAGAAATATTGTTCATATGACAGCAAATAAGTGAGCCAATAGACAATCATGTATAACCTTTTTATCATTATGATAGGAGGGTAGAATAACAACACAGTCTAAGAATGGGTGTACACCACCCTCATAGATGACTCATGACTGCAGGAGAACTAAACAGCTTTACTGCTATAAGAAATGCTACATCTTTCTCAACCAAGTGACAAAAGATAAGAACTTTGTACATTTAATTTAAGAAGTAAAAGCCCAGAGCCAACAAGAAACTTACAACTTGTCCTAAAGAACGCATCCTAAGACCCCTAGTATGCATAAAATCCGTCAGAGTTCTCCCATCAACTGGTGAAAGCTCCAATGAACCAAAATCTGCTACCTGCAGTTCCTTATCAATACAAAATTCCTGAGAATCTGCAAAATATTTACTGAGTCGTACAAAGACTTACCAATTTTGGAAGAGCAACATCATTGTAATAGTCCTTGGACATGGCAACTAATTCTTCCAACGACTGTTCATTGAATGCTCTATTAGCTAACACTAAAATACAATTGAAAGCGGTAACTCAAAACTATCAAAAGTTCACCACCTTGCAGTGAAGTCCAGTATCTGATTCTTTTAGACGAGCAAAGGCAGTGTCTGGCAACAATGTCTGCAATGTCAGCTCATTTGCATGAGCAGTCATTTCAAGCTGGGATTTAATAGAAACTGATATATCATTTTCAGCCTCTGCAGTAACTGTGTCCAAGGTTGACCTGGTCTCAGAATGCAATTTTTTATTGTTTTCATCTAATCTTTTCTTGCTGCTCTTAAGGGACCTAAGAGGTGTCCCAAGGCCCTCAACCTTCATTTCCTTTTCTGGTGCCGGTTTCTTACCCGTCTCCATGGATGGCTTTTTATCCTTCTCCGTATTTTTTTGATCTTGCAGATGTTGTATCCAACAGGCTCCTAGTTCCCATCTAATATAATTATCCTTCTCAGATTCCTCTTCTTCAAGCTTGGCAAGACTTTCTTCCAGCACTTTTTCTACAAAAACTTGGGCAGCGATAAGCTCTTCATGTTCAAAATTTTGATGAAGCATCTGTTTACTGGGTTCTGAATATGTTGTCTCATGAAGTAGTAGTCTCAAACTACAAAGTGGAGAAAGTTAGACATCTGCATATCAAGACAAGAAGACTAAAGAAAAATAGCTAGAAATTAAAATCTTTAAAAAATATTTCAGGTAATTTTGATGGAAATTGAAACATTCTAAAGCATTGTTGAACGAGTTTTAAGTACTAGAAACCTTCTGGGTAAAAACTTGTTAATTTCAAAAACTTCCAAGTAGAACCCATTGGTTTCACCTCAATCTTCTTTCGTTAAAAGCAGACCATGAGTTAACCACATTGACTGCATGACACTCTCTTGGTAAAGAAATGAGTGGAATAAAGATAAAGAACTTGCAAACTAATGACATAATAGTGATGGCATTTAGAAATTCGAAAGAAATTGAGATCTTTATTTCGCATCAATGATAAACAAAACACCCATTTCCGGATAGAGCATAATAGTAAATATGGATCTACAATGAAGTAAAAAATAGTGGTACAACCTGTTGATGTTAAGGGCATTGGCACCGCCATCAGGTTGCTCAAGTACAATGCTTTCAGCTGGAGGACTGACTTTCTTCTCTTCTCTGCCCTCAACTTTCACAATCGCAATGTAACCACAGTACCTTACACTAACAATACCAAGGGTGGCTATATCCTGCACGTGAAGTGTAAAACAATCATCAACTAACCCACCAAGTTTGCAACTATAACATCAAAGGTTTCAATAACTCACATGTGCAGCTGTATTTTCATCAGCAGTGATTCCTTTCAATAGGTTCCGTTCTACTAACTTCTTTTTATCAACTCCAATCGTTTCAATTCCATCAATTTTAGTATCTACTTTAAAACTTGCATTTGAAGCATCTTTCATGACCTTGATGTTCAAGTCTCCCACTCTCTCCGTATAAGGAAACTCACCATTTGCATCCAAACACTGTAATTTCTCTTTTCTTACATGTTGCACAGCTTTAATTGCTCTGAAAATAGCAATGTCAACAAATAGGCTATGAAGAAGGAAGGCTTTCCTGTCCCGTATCTGCCTTTCCTCCACAGTCTTGCAAGGCATGGATGCAAGGAACAGAAACTCATCAGCCCAAGGTATCAAATCACTTTGCCCATCTCTTCCAAGACCACCCCCATTACCTCTCCACATTTCATCCTCTACAGGAAGAGGAGGAAAAGATGAAGGTGACTGTGCAGCAAATGGTGGGATAAGCCATGTGTTTGCTCTAAATCCATAAGGAAGATTCCCAAACTGAAGAAGAAGATAGCAAAAAAAAAAAAAAAATTAGTTCTGATAGACATAGATACGTTTGATGCAGTCAAAGCAAATTCAAGAGAGTGTATCAGCACAACGATTGTGTACCTTATTTCGCTCCAGGAAAGCTTTCATTAGGTCATCAAAAGCCTGAAACACAAAAAAGAGATAATCAATTCCAATCAAAATAGTCGGAATGATGTGACTAAGATAATAGGGAACATTTGTTTATTCTAACGGTCTAAGCTACTAAAAGACTGTTTCCAGATAAAGCCAGCCTGAGGAAAAGCTTGCATATCTTCTTATGTATCATTACATACTTTGAGAGCCCACAACAGATGAACAGAGAAAATAATACCAAGACCTTTCAAGTAATATTTATCATGTTGGCGAACTTGTACGATTCAATAAAAGATGAAGATAATCAGAGTTAGAGTAGTATAATTTCCCCCATTAAATTCAAATAAGACGTCCAAATCAAGACGGAGTAGAGAAGTGAAACTAACTTTATCAAAGGCTCTACTAAATTGCCGCAGTAAATCAACAAGATTGTGGCATAGAATCCGCAGTTTTCCAACGCTATAAAACCCCTTTCTACAAGCTTCAACCTGAACCAACTTCCCGTTGCAAAGTTTCACCTGGAAATTAAACCAAACACATTATCAACAATTTCAAAACGTAACAGAAAAACAAAAAGCGTAAACGGACTATCGCCTTACGTCCAAAGAGAAAAGATGATCATCGCCAGTAATCTCATCAACTTGCCGTTTGATTGCCCTCCTAATAACTGCAGCATGATTCGCATTAGAGATTATACGCTTAGGGAAGAAATGGAAAAAAGAAAGATATCAAATCGTACATTGAATAGGAGGAGTAAGGTGGGACAGAGAAAAGAACTCGTAAAAACTCCCAAGCTTAGGGCACGAATGGTCCATCTCTGCTTCTGTCTCCGTCGGTACATCTTTCGAAGACGATATCTTAGGGCTGGCTGTGGCTCCCGCCGAGGAGGCATTTGCCGACTGCAATCTAGCCGTGGCTTTCTTGGCATTATGCTTATCTTCTCCAACCGTCGCATTCTTTCCGACGTCGGACCTGGGCCTTTCCGACGGACCAAAGCACGTCGTGCAGGCGACAATGTCCAAAAGCCGTCTAACGTGCGCCACCGCGAGCTCCTCATCGTAGTTCTCTAAAGCAGGAAAGACGAAGGTGAATGAAGAGAAGACAAGCAAAAGTCAACTGTGCTCTTGAATACTTTTCTTTTTAAGTTTTTAAGTTTTAACTTCAAGTAAGCGCGTCGTTTCCACGCCTCGCGCATAATTAACTAGTATCAACGTCTCGTTTTGGTTCCCGCCTTTGCTTGACAGGGAGAAGCAAACAAACGTATGCGGTTAGTTAGTCCGTGATATGAGATAACGGCGTCGTTTATCTGCAACTACCGTTATTTATTTGTATAAAGTAAACGAAAAATGTAAAAAAATTTTGAAAAAAGTTGAGTAATTTTTTAAAAAATTCGGAGTTATTTAACATATCTCATATTAACATGATAAGTTGTCAATACTAAAACCGGCCTATTAAACTTAATAATATCTCTGAAATTTTTAAATCTTCACGTAGTCATAAAAGTAAACTTAAATTCTAAATTTTATGTATCTTTTAGATTTTGGCGAGGTAATTTTTTTTGACCAAAAGGTGACGAGTTTAAGTTAAAGAAATAACATTTTTGTAAAATATAAAAAAATAACTGCATATAATTAATAAAAATAACCCTTATTTTTTAAATAATTTTCTTATAATTTTTAAGCAAATATTAATTAATGTCCTGGTCAACTGTAATACTTTTTATCTTTCCAGAAAAACTTAAAAACTAAAAAAATATTTTCATATTAAATTGTAAGAAATGGAGCAAAATAACTATTAGACTTTGATTAATATTATTTTAACCCTTTATTTTATGTTTTTTTTTTCATGTTGGTATACTCAGGATTTAATACCTTCAACTAAGGTAAGCACGCAAGGCTTGAGCGCCAAAACATCCACCGTGTCCTTTAACCTTGGCCCTCGCACCTATTAAAAAACAAACATATATATATATATATAAGATGTAATATTTTATATGCATATAAATCGCTTGTTTAGAATTAAAATTACAAAAGATTAACAAAGCATGAGTCCAACTAAAAGTTATCAAACTTCTTAAAAAAAGATTTAATTTTTTACTTTAATTTTGAATTTGTCATATAATAAAAATGGAGCGATAGGGACATTTTTTAAAATATGATAAACGAAATAAAAAATTAAAAAAAAAATCAAACCTTTAAATATTTCAATTCATTTAAGAGTTCAGATCTCATGTCCAATATTATAATGTCTTATTGTGTCCAATAAATCTCAACCGTTTATTTATGTAGGTCTTGTGTAAGTTTCGCGTGAATTCTACGTAAGTCCCGTAAAATAAATGATTAAGATTTTATGAGACAGAATAAGACAAGGTTGTTTAAGTCGAGACTTAACACATGGGCTCCAACAGTACTCGCTTGGAAGTAGTACTCTACTTACCTCGTGGGACAAAGAAAAATTTGTATAGTGGCAAGTTTCAGTGTTGACAGACAGAAGCCGACGAACATCTATTACCCTGTCAGTCGATATCCCCTGTTCCCAAACATTAATCATAGTTATTACAAGTTAAACCAATTCAAGAGAAGAGAATGCACTTACCACGAGAGTGACGGAACTCACACCTACCATGCAGTGCAAGCAAGGAACAAAACCTCCAGTTTCCCATCTAGTGTTTCAAGTTTTCTACATGGTATTAGATTAGTCCCAACTCCCAATTGCAGTCAATTTACTCTACTTTTATAATCCCGTATACGTATTCCACGTATATGGAGAGTTAAGTTGAAGTATTTTTCTATTGGAATTGGGAAACTATGGAGTTGACAAGGAACCTCTTGCCAACATCAGAACATTGCACGTTCATTACTGTCTGCTTCCTATACCATCACCAGTTGTCCTTGTACCATTTAGAAAAGAAGCATGGTCCTCACTTCATTGGAGGTAAGTACAAAACAACATATTCAATGTCAAGAAAGCTACCCTAATCAGAAATCCGGTGCTTCTGTTTTTTTCTTTTTCTTTTTTCAATTGCTACCAAATTCCCAATCAGTCAATCCTTGACTAAAAACCAGTGTTTCTTTACTGATTGATTGGCCATGACTATAAGAAAACAATTTTTTTAGTGTTCAGGCTAGGCCATAAGCAAAAACCAAATTCGCAATCTGCAAAGTGCAAAGAATAACCTACCAATCAAAAACAGAAGATACCTATAGGATTGTGTTTGGAAGAATACGTTCAAGTTAGACATGTATGAACAAATAGTAGTAGTATCACGAATATTTTAACTAGATGCCAATCCCATAAAAGAATCTGCTAATAATTCCAAAGCGAGAACCACTTCTGTGGCAGTACCATACCTTTAGAACCACAAGAGTTTCATCAGGAAGTTTTACTGTGAAATCGGTTACAACTGGAAGAACTGCAACATCGAAACATTATTAAACGGGGCATTCAACTGACAAAAGATTATAAACATAGAAATAGAATATAAGAAGGAAGATAAAGATGATGATACCTTTCTCTTCTTTCTTTTTCTTATCTCCTTTTGCCTTGCCACGACTGTTCCTTGGTGCCATTTTCGAATTGAACTAGCTGTACGTCTTCAAGTTACCTATTTCATTAAAGATGAATTATTTTAGAGAAAAAGAAAAAACAAAGCCCAGGAAGCTACCGGAAACAGAATTAGCTGGAGGTTACTGGTTAGAATTGTAGCTAAAGATTTCCAGTCCATAACTTGAATAATTCCATTCTAAAAATTTTCATCAAGCATTTGAAAGCAAAAGATGATAAAGCAAACCATATAAGAAAGCTTTCAGAACAAGGACTTCCATTAACAGCATGTTGATAGTTAGAGCTCAAGAAACAATAGTTACCCAGATAGCAGAAAGTCCAGAACTCGAAGAATTCTGGAGCCTCAATATTGAAGAATACAGATAGAGTGTGAGAAAGAGACTGAACAGAGTCTTCAATGCAATAGTAAAGCTGAGGATAAACGAAACTGGGCAAACAACTCAGAGGTGAAACCAAGCTATATAGTCAGCGGAGAACCGCAAACAGAGATTAAAAGGGTAGCTAAAAACAGCGAGTGAAGGGACTTGAGAAATGGGATAACGATGAAGCGGGCATAAACCATTAAAGAGGTAACGAAGGGAATGGTAAGGCAGCGAGACTGAGACACGGAGAGAAGGGAGGAGATATAGAGAAGGGTACGATAAGGAAGGAAGGGCGGAGATTTAACGGTCAGATGAAAGATTGGCATTTTATGGAAGTTTCTGGGTTATTAAGTAATTACAAGAATTTGGATATTTAAAAAAATTAATGGAAAATGAAAAAATATGGATTATATTGGCAATTAGGGGAAGGAACTGATTGTGGGGTGCAAGAGTTGCTTACTTATCTACGAATTAAACATTATTTATATTATTTATAATTAGTCAATTACTTCTCTGTAATTATAAGGATATATATTTGAATAACGGAAATAATTTTTATAAAAAATATTTAAAAAAAAAGACTAACTATTGATAATTAGAGTATTTTGTCGTAGAAAAAATTTGTGGTATAGACTTGGCAGCCAAATTTGTTGTCATTTAACAGAAGAATACAAAAAGATTATATTGGTTGGATGAATACTTGTTGAGTTGTAAGACTTAAATTTCACACGGCTCCTACAATAGAAAATGACTAATTTCTTTTTTTCTCTAATTATTAAATTTTGCTACATAAAACATTTTTATATGTTCAAATTTAAAGTTTAACAGGGCTACGTCTTTTGTAGGTACCAAAGCCAAAGGGTTGGATCGTTTCATGTAGACGATTTAAAATCAATCTAAATATTGTCAATTTAGATTTAATTAGTTAATTTTAATTTATGTCAATTTCAATAATGTATTTGGTTAATTTAAAATGTTGACCAATACCAATTTTTATTAAATGTATTTATTCATGTCTAATGTATCATCCGCAGTACATACCTTATTTCGTACTCATGATCAAACATTAAATAATTAAAAACGAAGATAATGTGGAATACCTAATTTCGATTCCATGTCTGATTTTGATACCGATTTCGAGCTCCAAACGATTACAAAGCTCCCCAAACCTTTAGGAAAAGTGTTTCCTGATATGAGATTTAGGACTTTCTACAATTTTTTCAATACGTAAGCTCTCTTAACGAGTCAGAGATTCCTTATGTTTAAGATTAATATGAGCAACTACTGGAGACTTTAACCTTTATATAACTTTCATATCGGGCTTCCCTATCACAAGTTTGATATAGGTCTAATCCACACTAATTGGGATTTATTTTTAACCCGGACTTCGACCCATTAATCTAGATCATTTATTGGGTCATTTTATTATCTTTATATGGATCAAATTGCATAATTTAACCGATAATTTATTTAAAACCCAAAAAATGCAATTAATAGTTGTCCAACTTTATGAAAAACGACAAAATTATCTCCTTTTTGGACAAACATTGATTGCATTTTTTACTCTAGTTTAAAAACTCGATTAAGTCACGCTACTAAACTAGTCGACTAAGTTTTAAAAACAAAATATTTGATCTAAAGATAATGAAAGTCCATTATTCTGTCCTGCAAGATTTTTGATACCAAAAAGTTTCAAATGCTTATGTCATGTGCAACATAGATTCAATACAATCACGTATACCTAATAGCTCACTAACATGAATGGAAAATTGAGTGTGGCAAACTAGGATGATATCTTTATGATCTAAATTATATCATCTTCATTTGTAGGTTTCGATTTCTCCAACTTTATACTAAATCGCATATGCCAAATTGTATTAGAGAAATCTTGCTTTCTCTCACCAAATGTTAAATAACATTAGAGAAAATCTTTATGTTCTCCAACTGAATGTTAATCCGCATTAAAGAACCTTTATGTTCTCTAATTGAATGCTAAACTGCATTAGAGAACCTTTATGGGATTAAAAACTTATATCCCCCTTATGTCATGTCAAATTCATGGATATCTATA
>JANTPM010000004.1:4538588-4550003 GCA_025434745.1 Erythroxylum divaricatum | reverse complement strand
TAATGGGGTTGAAATAAAAGGCGTGGGCTGCATTCTAGTATTGAATGCTAGTCTAGACTTCTCCCTATACTTGTTGTGTCACCTTACTTTTTAGCATTTTTTTTCTGCTACCAGGCTTCCTCTTTGATCCAACCTTGTTGCTGATCCATCTGCCGATTAATCTGTTCTTTTTTCTTCAAATAATATGTCAGTCATCTGATGCTTAAATAGAGATGTTTGGTTGTAATCCATATACTTTTGTATTAGAAGCGTCCTGCGTGTTAGTGCTTGCTGTCAAATATTACTTGGAGCAAAAGGAGGATTGCAATAGATCATTCTTGGACCAAAATTATCTTGCTACTGTGGAAACTATGAATATTTAGTTGTTTATACTATAATTTATCCAACGGAATTTTCAGGATGTACGTTACAAGGAAATGAAACGCTGTGACAGCTGTAATCTAATAGTGCCGTGCAAAATTTTGAAGAATAGGAGGGGCTCAATATGTCAGACTGAAATTTTATGTAAACACTGTGCGAAGGTTCTTGAGGATACTTTTCTCTTAATTTATTTATTATTCTTTTTCTTTATTTCTCAATTTCTTTTGTTGATGATGATGATGATTAGAGTTATGCTTCTTGCAGTTGAGAAAATCAAAGCAGTACTGTGGAATATGCAAGAAGATTTGGCATCATTCTGATGGTGGCAGTTGGGTGAGATTATTATTATTACGCATTGGGTTTTTAGTTGTCCATTGAGAAAATATGTTGTGCTGTGATTTGACGTATTGCTGGTTGCAAAACTTTCTTGATTAGGTTTGTTGTGATGGTTGCAATGTTTGGGTGCATGCTGAGTGTGACAATATTTCCAGAAAAAATCTGAAGGTATTAAAAGCTAATATATCCTCCTTTCTGTATGTAAATTTCCTTACTGCATTTGAAGTTAGAGGCTAAACTGATTTTGTGCTTTCAAGGATCTGGAGCACATTGACTATTATTGTCCAGACTGCAAAGTGAAATTCAAATCTGAATCATCAGGATTAGATAGAAGGAAGCTACCAATTAAGTCTGTTCCTCAATCTTCTTTCTATAAGTATGTATCCAGTTTTGAATTTCACATTGTAGAATTATTGTCAAAATCTTAATTTTCCTGGAAGCTCTTAATTAACTGGTCTAATTTGCATCAGTTCTTTGGTCAATGCTGGGCAAGCAATGCAACCGGACAAGGTGACTGTCCTGTGCAATGGCATGGAAGGAACATATCTCCCTGAATTTCATGCGTATGTTAATACAAATTTCTCTATTTGCTCGAATTTTCCCATTATTTGTTCTTCTCAGCCTCTTCATTAGTTGCGACTGTTTATTGAGTTCTGTGGTGCTGTTTTGATGTTAAAGGTCTTGAAATTTAGAAGCATAAAATTAAGTATTAGCCATTATCAGATTTTTCTATTAGCTGGGTGATTAGTTTTGGCAGTAAGTTGAGCATATACTGTTGGGCTTCTCTTCTTGTATTATGAACGCATTTTTAATCTATTTTACAGAAACTTAATCATGCTGATGAACTTTTGTATTTGCTTCTAGAATTGTGTGCAACTGTGGTTCTTGTGGGTCACGGAAGCAAACACCAAGTGAATGGGAAAGGCACACCGGCTGCAGAGCTAAAAAATGGAAGTATAGTGTGAAGGTCAAGGGTTCAATGATGACATTGGAAAATTGGGTTCGTATATATCTTGTCTTTATGAAAGCATGATGTGATCTCTGACTCAGTTGGTTACACAAATTTTTATTTTTTGGACTTTGCAGCCAATTTGCTTAGTTTAATAATATTGCTTGCTGTAGTTAAATTTTATTATGCTACATTATACTGATCGTTGATTTTTAATGGCACACCTAGTCATTTAGCACTAAAAAGGGAATGGATCAAAGAAGTTGAGGATTACTTTTTCAATGCTTGAAATAACTAAGCCCTAAATACATATATGACTTGATGTGTTGGCTTATTCCTGAATTTAACTAGCAGTATTTTGAACTCTGGTCTCACCAAGAAGTGAATCAAACCTGAGTTGTAAATCTCATTGTGTTATGATTTATTCTTTCACTTCAGATGTAGTTTGGTGAAGGCCTATGATGTAAAACGTTCTTTATGCCATTTCCTAGAAATGGTTGAGTTGATGATACCCTGTATCATTGACAATTGTGCAGAAGCTGAATTCGACTCTGTTATGTGTTTGAAGTCCTTTTGGCTCTATCAAGTAATTAATGCTCTTTCCCTCCTCCAATACATGTGAATTTGACTCTGTTATGTGTTTGAAGTCCTTCTGGCTCTTATCGAGTAATTAATGCTCTTTTCTTCCTCCAACATATGTAGACGTTTGACCAGGATTGTTTCTGAGTTCACCAACTAGTTTCTCCTCCCTTCAGGTGTCAGCTTTGTTTACATTACCTAGAGATAAGAGATTCCTTCTTTAGTAAAACCTGCATAAATTTTGAAGGAGCAGTAAGTACATCTGTAGCAGTTGAGTAGAAGAAAGTGATTCTTTAGCGTGTAATCTTAATTATAGGTGATTGGAAATCCGGGATGCTTCAATTCTTTTCTTATGTTCAATTTGATTGTCTATCTTTGTTATATTTTAGTGTACTGTTATCATCATTTTCTTTGTCTGCACCTGCACTGGACTGTTAGTTGTTCATTTTAATTTCGTTCATAATTGGGTCATATGAACCTTGTAAATATGCTATAGGGATATGGCTACATCATTTGAAGGCAGTTATTTCTCTGTCGGTCAATAATTTCAGTGTAACTGTTGGGGCCTTTTCAATCTGAAATTTTTCATGCTCCTGTTTTTTTGTTTAGTATAGCATAGTTCTCATTTTAATTGTGAAGACAAAGAGTTCCTTTATATTGCCATGTTCCTTTTTTGTGAATGACATGAAAATACTGCAGATTGCTGAGTTCAATGCACATGGTGTAAACCCTCAGAGACTGGATAAGCAGAAGTTGTTCGCCCTTTTACAAGGTAATTGTTGTTCATCATTGAACTTGTTGAGGACTCCAACTTTGCCTCTCTCTTTGGCTCCAAAAAATTGTAGCTTGGGTGCAAAAGGTCTCCATGTGTCATTGGTTAATTGGAAAGTTTAATTTTATCTTCGCAGAGAAGTATGAACCTGTTTCTGCAAAATGGACAACGGAAAGATGTGCTGTTTGTAGATGGGTTGAAGACTGGGACGACAATAAAATGATAATTTGCAACAGGTGGATTCTATAGGTTTATTGGCTTCTTAAACTCTATTAGTTAATGGGAAATTCATATGCTGGTGGAAGCAACTTTTGTTTTGAGTTTAATCTGAACATTAGTAAGAGAAGTCACTTTTGTCCATCTGGATTTACTGAAGACACTTTCTCTATTCAGATGTCAAATAGCAGTTCATCAGGAATGCTATGGGGTGCAGAATATTCAGGATTTTACTTCATGGGTGTGCAGAGCTTGTGAAAAACCTGGTGTTGATAGGCAGTGTTGCCTTTGTCCTTTAAAAGGCATGTCCTTTCATTTAGCTCCTTAACATATTTTTCCTATCATTCTTTCCCGTTGCTATTTGACATCGTCGGAATGCATGGTTCTTTTAATTCTCTAATTTGCAAGTATTTCTACAGGTGGAGCCCTAAAACCTAGTGATGTTGAGACGCTATGGGTTCACGTAACGTGTGCTTGGTTTAGACCTGAAATTGCTTTCTTGAATCATGAGAAAATGGAACCTGCCACTGGAATCCTTAGAATACCATCAACTTCATTTTTAAAGGTATGTTGTAATCTGAACAATCTTACACTTTTTCACATCAAGTCTTCACACTGGTTTAGTAGTCCTTCTGTAGCATAATTTCATCCAAACAGGTGAAGGAATTTACTGGTTTAATTGTGCTACATTGCATTGATTTAAAAGGAGTTAACCACAAATTTATTTGTGATACAGAGTTGTGTTATCTGTAAGCAGACTCATGGTTCCTGCACCCAATGTTGCAAGTGCTCCACATATTTTCATACGATGTGTGCATCTAGAGCAGGTTACTTTATGGAAGTAAGTTTTCTTGTGCAGCTTTTTCCCCTTGCAATTAAGCATAACTCTGGAATGTCATTTTTCTTGATTTTGTTGTCACCTGAGAATTTCTTGATCTATATGCTAAACTTTCAGTTGCTCTGCATGGAGAAGAATGGAACCCAAGTTACAAAGAAGTTGATCTACTGTGCTACTCATAGGTTAGGAACTGTACCCACTTCATCATTTGCTTTATGTTGTATCTGATTTCCTGGTATGTAGAGGAGAGTGAGAAATTATGATTCTGTGCATTCTGCAGCTCATTTATTGACTTATGTTCTATGTTTTCTTACCATGGATCAGGACCCCAAGCCCTGATTCTGTCATAATCATGCGTACTCCTTCAGGTGTTTTTGCTACAAGAAGCTTGCTTGAAAATCAGAGTATGAGCTTTAGGGGTTCAAGATTAGTTTCTTCGAAGGGAATTGAAATAGATGAGCCCTCAACATCTGAGTCTAATGAGTTTGAGCCTCTCTCTGCTGCAAGATGCCGTTTTTTCAAAATATCAAAGAATAAGGTAATTCATCAGAATTGCTTTACCCTTCCAATGCCTTCCTTCTTATGCTCATTTTCCAGTGGATCTTTGTTATATATCCCCATGATTTTCATGCTACTCAAGACAAGGCATTTTAACTTTGACCCAGTCCAAGGCTCTTTTGCTTTGCTTACTGCTGGTATTTTATGATCATTGAAATGCCTGTCATCTCATTATTTCCTCATATGTCCAGATGGTTGAGATGATCCCAATATGCCACCGATTGATGGGTCCCAGACATCATTCTTTAAATGCTATAGATACCTTGAACACCTATAAGGTATGCTCTTGTTTTCATTATTCTGTCAATTTTTACTTTTTAACGCTTGGAGCTAGAGAGTATTTCTTCAAAAGTAAGAACGAAAAGTACTACAGTTCTTTTGGTTGTTGGACATAACAGATCAACATGTGTTGTTGAACAACAGGAAATGGAAGATTCTGCAGTTTTCTCTTCATTTAAGCATCGACTTTCCCACTTACAGGTGAACATCCATTCTGCAGATGGCTTGGTTACTTTTTCCCACTAGATTTAATTTTAATAGATGAAATGTTTCTGTTTTCAGAAAACTGAAAAACTCCGGGTTTGCTTTGGTAAATCTGGCATACATGGGTGGGGCCTCTTTGCTCGCAGAAACATTCAAGAGGGAGAAATGGTACTTGGCTTTAATTTTCAGTTAAACATGTTTTGTTCATTTTGGTAATCAATATCCCTATTGACATGAGAGGACTTCTTGAAAATTGGTGCCTCTTTCCCTCCTGCATGTCCATTTCATTGTTAGCAAATGTGCTCTTTATTCAGGTTATTGAGTATCGTGGAGAGCAGGTGAGACGGAGTGTGGCAGATCTGAGGGAGGCACAATACCGTGTGGAAGGCAAAGATTGTTATGTGAGTCATTGCTACTCATCTTTAAGTGCATCGTATATGCAGCAGCCAATGTGCTCCCAATAATTTGCATCCTTAGGAATTTCTTTTACTTCACCAGAAGCTCAATTCACCTTCACTGTCCTGGTGATGTATGAGATTATGGCATTTGATACAAAATATTGAGACACCTGCTTTTGTAATGTTTGAATATTTTCCTAGTATGGTTTCTCTCTTTTTTCCTTTTCTGCCTTTCTGTCTCTCATTCTTGTTTGACCCATCAAATAACTTAATAAATTTGGTAAACATATGTTTTGAACATGCTTAAAAGCTAATATACAGTCTTAACGAACTTCTGCATACTTGACAACTGCTTTTTCTAGAACTGATTTAGTTGTATGATATCTCTTGCTCCAATGCCAGAAATTTGGACAGGTCTTACTTGGTTGCGAATTTGTGGATATTGCTAGCTTTGATAGTGCTCTATTCTTTGTAAATCTTATGTAATCAAATTTCATTGCAGTTCTTCAAGATAAGTGAAGAAGTTGTAATTGATGCCACAAACAAGGGGAATATAGCACGGTTAATCAACCACTCGGTATGTACTTATAATGGCTCCTACATTTTTAGAAACTTTGATAGGCAATCTGCACACTGTTTACAAAACAATGAGATGATGAAAACATTACGGGAGCCTGATAATATATTCCGTTCTCACGAGCTGTCTATAGCCATGGGCTACTGTTTGGCCCTGGATTCTTTCACAGCACTCTAATCACAGTGAGTACTTGTATGGAGGGCCTGAAATCAGAATAATTGTCTAGGTTTAGCATTTTCTTGGACAACTATTGAACTGGCTCCAGGAAATTCTTAATTCTTACTCTGTGGATTTGAGACTATTGTGTCCTGTAATCTAAAAAGAGATTGTGGTGGCAAAGAACTTGGTTTGATTTTGATGCTGGAACAACCCTTTGAAATCTTAAAATGACGGAGAAGGATTATTAGTTCTTCATATGGTTCTTGGCATGTCCTGTAATCTTACGCAACTTTTCCCTCATCAGTGTATGCCCAACTGCTATGCAAGGATAATGAGTATTGGAGATGCAAAAAGCTGCATAGTTCTTATTGCTAAGACCAACGTCTCTGCTGGTGATGAGCTAACGTAAGATATATTTATTCTCCTAAACTTCTTACTTCCACTATATTTTGATTAATCTTAGCTAACAATGTATGAAATGTTATTTACTTTCTAAACCCTCCACAGGTATGATTACTTGTTTGATCCAGATGAGCGGGACGAGCTGAAAGTCCCCTGCCTATGTAAAGCTCCAAACTGTCGGAAGTTTATGAATTAGGCTTACAAAATTTTGTATTCCAAATGTAAATATCTGAAAGCACTTATCTATTCTTTCTCAAATAATGATTTGATTACTGGTGGAATGAAACCGAAGAAAGAAGAGATGTGATCTGTTTAGGAGCCTTTAATTGAGTAGGGATTGATAATTGAGGTGAGGCTGCGGCCTGCAGTCATCTAATTAATTATAGTCGACTTTGTTTCATTCCTTTACATCTGAACATGTTCGTTTCGGACTTCCCAAAGCCAAGCCTAACTTTGTTCTAAAATCGGACCGAGGGGTGTTCTAATTATAAAATAGTTGTGAGCTTATTGGTTTCTATTCTGATAAGGTCGATAGATACTTTGATTGAAGTCTATTTGATTTGAAAATTGTGGATGAGGGAGCGATTGAGAAGAGATGGGTACATGTAGACTTCCATCTCTAGAAGTCTGATACTATTCCTGAAAACAGTTTATGAAGAACACTGGTCTGTGTTTCTTGGTACTTAGTTGCTTTAGCTTTTAAAGTTGAGGTAAATTTCTGAACAACTCTGAATTTGACCTTATTTTGGATTGATCGGGGTTTTGTCATCAACTAATTTTCGTATATAATAATACTACATCATGTTATCTTATGCTCTCGTCATAAGCTCTGACCATAAGTACAAGACGTATTGGTTAATGTTTGGAGCAAAAAAAAAAAGAAAAAAAGGCTGCCGCTCACGCCTTGTGTCATAAAACAAAAGGTTTGATATGGTTTTAGAAGGAAACAAGCCTGCATTTTGCAACTCAGCGAGTCATTTCAACACTATGAGTATCTCTCAGACAACCTTTCTGCTTTTCTTTCTACAAATTGTCTTTGCCATAAGAGCTTGTCCAAACTCCAGGTGTAGTGGAGATAACATTACTGTTCGATTCCCTTTTCGCCTGGAAGGCCAGCAACTCCAGGATTGTGGTTTTCCAGGTTTCAACCTGAGCTGCAACAATCAGAAAATGACAGTCCTGAAACTACCTTACTCTGGAGAGTTCCTGGTGCGTGGCATCAATTATCCTAGTCAGGAGATACAGCTTTACGACTCCGACAATTGTCTTGCTAAAAGGCTCCTGAACTTCAACCTTTCAGGTTCGCCTTTTGTAGCTCCCACTTTTCAGAACTACACGTTCCTGAGCTGCCCAACTCCACTTGTAGGGTCTCGTCTCACAACCATTGATTGCCTTAGTAATTCCACAATCTCGGTTTTAGCTACTTCTTCCATTAGCCTCGTCAACAGCATGTCCAAGTCTAACTCGTGCCGGATAATTGTTACTCTGCCGATTCCTGTCTCGTTCCCTGTCGATTTCAGTGAAGGATTTTCCTCTCAAATTAATAACGATCTATATTTAACATGGTATGAACCTGACTGTGCTCAATGCGAAGCACAAGGTGCGGTATGTGGGTTCCAGGGAAATAAAACCGAATTAGTTGGATGCTCCTCTAGTCCTAAAACAGGTAAGTTTTCTTATTCCTTGTCCGTGTTTTACTATTCTATCTCTATGTCACCCAAGTTACGTAACATCGCATGGACTATGAAATTAGTGTTTTGTTTTTGTTTTTATATTATAAATGTCACATTCAAAAGTGACATGTGATAGTGCCAAAAGTCAATTCATATAAAATACCTTCATCTTATAATTGAAGATATCTTAGACTAATCTGTTCTTATCTTATTTTATTAAATTTTATTGACATATTTATATTCACATAAATATATGAATAAAATTTAAGTGGTACAGGATTGAAATACCTGACCTGACAGAACATAATCTTCTAACCCTTTAGTCACCTTATATGCTTATAGAGTGATCGGTTAAAAATATATTGAATTTATTGACATTAACCTATGTAAAATATTTATTATGAATTAATAATTTATATAAATACATTATTTCTAAAAATGCAATCCATATATAAAAATTGTCACTAAAACCCTTTTAATTGATCACTTGGTTTCCTGAACTTGCAATATGGATGTCGAGTTCTCAACTAATCATCCCAGAAACTGCGGAGATCTTAGCGGTGGTTGGAGTTAAACAATTCCGAACTTGTAATTTTTATATTGTATTGTATCTGTTGGATTGATCGCGACATGATTGACCTTGTTTTGAAAGAAATTACTATGAAACCTGAGTGAAGTTTCCTTAGCATTTGGTCTTAGTAAGCTTATGTCAGGTATTGTTTTATGTGGATTTAAGTATTAAAAATAATGGCATATACCCATTTCAGGCGGATCAAACAAGAGTCTTCAGGTTTTCAAGATAATCTGCATGTCCATTGCTGTTCCATCGGTGGTATTAGCCGCCGGAATAGCTCTCTTCGCTTTCGTGACGGACAGGCGTCCTAGAATCAACGCCGCACGATGGAACACCTCAGATGTAACGCCACAACCTACGAACATGGTGGCCGGTCTGGATGAATCCACCATCCTGTCCTATCAAGAGCTAGTGCTCGGAGAAAGCAAGCGACTTCCAGGACCCAATGATACCAAATGTCCTATATGCTTGTCTGAGTACCAAAGCAAGGAGACCGTAAGATGTATACCTGAATGTCACCACTGTTTCCATGCAGAATGCATCGACGAGTGGCTACGGAGGAACGGTACTTGCCCAGTTTGTCGGAATTCCCTCCCTCCGGCGGGAGATAGTTCAGTTGTAGATGGTTCAGAAGCAGTTTAAAGTTTCCCTCTGATTTGTTCACAACCGCTTAATATCTACGTGTAACTTAAAACATTTCAGAGCGTGAGTAAATTCACAAATATTCTTTATCTTTTGCTTTTTTACAATTCTACCTCCTAGATATATAAATTTTAATACAATTTTAAAATTTTGTATAATGAAAAGATTTATAACTTTAATTAAGTTGGAATATATAAAATATATGATGTAAATTATATAAAATAATACATTGTAATTGTTAGTGCATTTATCAAATACTATGTGTATGAGAAAAATATAAACTAAAGTTTTCCAACCAATTTAATTATAGTTTAATATTCAAAAATCGAGTGAAATTATTTATAGTGTTACTCAAGAATACTATATCGGACTCGATACCGAATTGAGTTCTGAAACAACACTGTACCGATATCGGTTAATATCGGGTATCATTTTGGATAATTTTTTAAATTTATGAAATAGTTCCTAAATTTTTTAAAAAATTACCAAATAGTTCATTATCATCTTGTATATTTGTATTATATATTTTTAATTATGTCTTCAAAAATTATAAATAATAATAATAATAATAATAATAATTTAATTTATAAAATTAATTTAATAATTATTGATAAATATAATTAAAATTAATTTTTTAAAATATATAAATTTCAAATAAATTTTGATTTAATAATTTAAAATATATAAAACAAATATTAGTTTATAAATAATATTTTTTAAATTATTTATTTTTAAAAATAAAATATTTTATTAATACTAGATATTAAAATAACTTTAAACAATTTTTTTGTTTTATTTAATTTTATAATTATTATTAGTAATAAAAATATTTATTATTATTTTAAAATTAAAAATTAAAATTCACAATAATTATAACAGTTAAAGGGAATCAAATGATTAATTAAAAATTTTTGGAAAAAAAAGGATTAGAGGTGGGAGACAAGAAGAGAGATTTTAAATTTTTTTAAAAAAATCTTTATATTTTTTTAAATTTTTAGTATCGACCCATATTTGACCGATATTTTAAATATCAGTATATACCAACTGATACCACCCAAAACACAGGTATTTAAACTTGGTACGACCGGTAGTGCTACTAGTTTAATTATGATTTAAATATAATTACAATATACTTTAATCTCATACCTCGCGGTTCTGCAGGAATCGCGGGATTTCATCAGGATGCTGCTGATGATTAATTTGTACATATGAACAAGTATGGAATGATGCTGCGAGTTGCAATACTTTTATGAATGTACCCATATTCTTTTCGTCTTTGTTATCACTTCATCTATTAAATAGTTAAACAATATATATTATAAAGCTTAATCTATAAAAGTATAACCATAAAAATATAAAAATTCTTAAAATTTATCTTAAAAATATATAATAAAAGTAAAATTTAAAGAATGATAAAATTACAAGGAAAACAAATTCTAGGAGAAAAGTACCATTAATTTCTTTAGGAAGAACCTAAATTTTTCTTTGATTCATGAAAAAACTTTAAATTAAAATTCGACATATAAAATAAATTTAACTAAACTCTCAATTTATAATATAACTTGTTGGATAAGAGAGTCAGATATTAAAAAGCAATAATTTTTTAATTTTCTAAATCTTTCAAATTTCTTTTTTTTTTCATTCTCGCATATACATTTTTCTAAAGTAATCAATCCGTTAAGGTATTATATGAGTGAGTTGGTTGAAGAATAATCATTTATATAATTAGTTAATTTATTTACCTCATGAATTATATAAGATTAATTAGTTTAATTTCTTAAACTCATAACAATTAGTATCATGAAATTTTTATTGAAATACTTTTAACACTAATATTAATATTTTTAATGGTAAAATCATATACATATATATATACATATACATATACATACATACATA
>JANTPM010000004.1:4474176-4488143 GCA_025434745.1 Erythroxylum divaricatum | reverse complement strand
AGTAGTTTTTACTCCTCAAGTCTTGTTAAGTAAACTGAAACTGTCTCTAATGTTACTGTATTTACGGGATTGTAATGATATCCAGGTTGAATGGGATGAGATAAATGCTGCTTGGGGCCAAGCATGTCTTCTCCTCCATACAATGTGCCAATACTTCAAGCCAAAGTTTCCGTATCCTTTCTTCTGTTGAGTGTTTTTTTTTAATTGTTTTACTCATTTATGCATGAAGGATGCAGAAAATGAAATCGATACATATTAGACCACTCGTGAAAATTTTGTGTATGTAATTGTATGTTTGGAGTTCAGATATATATATATATATATATATATATATATATGAAGATTGCTTTTCTTGCCAATTTTATTGGTAGAACATGATTTAGTGTTGAGCTCATCCCCAATATCTTATATACTTGCCACAGAGGTCAGCATTTCTGTCTCTTGGTTTGCTTACACTGGGGTATATTTCTGATATCGCCTTCATAACTTGCATTGAATTCTGGTTGGTGAAGGAATTTGTTGAGGGAGCTTTTGGTTCTTCCATAAGCATATGTTTTTCAGTTCTTGAAGGGAAAATATACTTTTAGCTTGCTTAAGTGAAATCTGTAAGATTGAGTTATAGAATGTATATAAAATTCCTTAATTCATGACTATTAGATATCGCATAAGAATGGTGCCTATGGGGAGTTATCCACGAATCAGGGACAGTAATAACACTGTTTATGAACTGTAAGTATTCATGCCCCCTGGATATCCACTTCAATAATCATTTCAATAAAATATTAAGCTGTTACAGTTGTTACCACTACATAAGCTATGAAATAACTCCATTGTGCCTTGGTTAAGGAATCTTCTCCTTTTAACTTTAAAGTAACTTTGCCATTTAGATCTTGCATCTGTTATAATTTCAATTTTACACTTTTATTTGCTGATTATATTACTTATGTCAAATTGTAGGTTTGGTCCAGTCAACTTGTTTTGGAGCACACGATATGACAAAGCTATGACATTGTTCTTAACATGCCTCAAGGACTTTGCTGAGTTTGCATATTTGAAAGATCAAGAAAATAACATACCACCTGAGAAACGTTTCAGACTTCCATACAAGTAAGTTTTTGACTTAAAAGACGTGTTAAAATGTTTAATCTTACCCATTGTATGTCTGTGTCTTTGTTGAGTTACATTTTGTGGGTTTAGCTTCCTCATGCGGCAGTGTCTGCTTACGGAGAAACGTATATGTAGTAATGAGAAAAATATAGATCATACATACGAACCAGTTTAGAAAAAGGATTCATATAGTCAAATTACGAAGTTGTTACCACGTTTTCTGTAGTTGAATCGACTGATCATAAGGATTTGTTTGCAGTTAGAATAAGTTTTATTAATTATGTTTTTCCTTGACTATCATTTTAAGACGATGAAGCAAACTGAGCTTGTACATAAATTTGTACTGTTTGCTGAGAGATATAGGATGTATAATCTCCAAATTGCTTTGTTGATGTATTTAAATGAGTAATAATTTCCAAATCTGATTTATGATCATGGAATATCTTGTAGGATTGACAACGACAAAGTGGAAAACCATTCTATTACACAAAGCTTCAATAAGCAGGAGAACTGGACTAAAGCTCTCAAGTACACGCTCTGCAATTTGAAATGGGCTCTATATTGGTTTATAGGGAATACAAGTTTCCAGCCTCTTAGTGCAATGGTGTCTCCACGAGTCGAGGTTCCTCCTATCAGTTCATTGCACACGAAGCGCAGCACTGATTCCAAGTTTGATGGTAGACACGCATGAACATAACAAGACATCATAATGATATGCCAACGTGTAAATAGGATCCGGTAGTTAATCAAAAGATAGTGATAATGCTCGACGGTGATTGTCTTTAAGGTTCTTAGTGAAAGGCAGATATCCGATCTTTTGTTACTTTATCTGTCACTCTACTCAATGAGCAGTTTCTCAATCCAGCTTCTTAAAGATTAGCTAGCCTATAGGCTTATTCTTTGTGTATTTGATATATATTGCATCGAGTATGGAACAGAAAGAAGTTGAAACTTTATGCTGCCATAAAGTTGTATTCAGTGTTTGTATCACACATGTATACAAGTGTTTTAGTTTGGGTTGAATAAGCATCAGGTCATGCAAAATGCAGGTTGTCGCTCTTTCTCTTTTATGGCTTACGTCTGAGGTTCCTTTATCCAAACGCTCACGAAAACATTGAACGAAAAGGCCATGTGTATATATAACACTTCAATTCGTTCCTCCTTCATTATCGGGACTGATCCATTCTCGGTTGCATCTTTGAGCCATGTCAAGAAAAACAGCTATGAGTCTCCTTGTCGTGTTGCTGAGCTCTCTCTTGTTAACCTCGAGACCAGCTCTATGTTCTTCAATTGGGGTAGCTGTTTCATGCCCCGTAGTTCAGGCCAACCTAGCCCCATGCCTCTCCTTTGTGAGCTCCAAATCAGACAAGCCAGATGGTAGCTGTTGTTCTGGGGTTAAGAACATCAATAGCAGTGCCAAAACCAAAGATGATAGGAAGGCTGTTTGTGAGTGCATCAAGGATGGATTGAAAGGTGTAAAATATGAGCCTAAGCGCATTCCTGAAATTCCCAAGAAGTGTGGGCTTTCAATTAACCTCCCACCAATTGCTTCTGACACTAGCTGTGCCACCTGGTATAGTACTGTATTCCCTCCTTTTGTCACTTTTTTCAATTAGTTCTTACGTTTTAAAATGGTGGTGATTTCATTTGATGCAGGTAAATATGAATCATGCAATGGATATGGTGCTGCCTGAAAAAAGAATAAATCAAGTTGCTGGAAAAAAAGTCTCTCCAAATATTAAAAATAATTCTATGGCTGTAACAGCTGATTTCTTTCTTTTTATTTTTCAAGGGAATAAAAAAAGTATTTACTGAATTAAATGAAATAGTCTGCTGAATAATTTATCCACTTCAATTCACCCTCATAAGAGAGGGTCTCGCAAATGGTCAATCGCCAACTTGTCACAGGGAGCGTTTGTTTGGTTGTTTTTCTAACCCCAAACAAATTCGTTCAGGGAGTGGGCGTTCCCCCCTGTGGTCCTCGTTAACAAGGGATTCTTGATGGGATTTAATTAGTATCCGCAAATCGCCAACCAGGCCTAGGTTAACTTTTAACTGCTAAATTTAACGATTTTTTTTTGACAACGGAAAATCAAAAAACCAAAACTACAACCTAACTAATGCAGAGCTTGGAGAGACAAAGTTCCTTGTTTGTCTCGACGGAGGAGCTCCGTTACTGCCATCGGCGACTCCTGGAGAATATATAGTCCTGGCTTGGCTGAAGTTGCGATTGAAGTCATACTATATACACACTAGTTCCTTTCACGATGTACATACTAAAGTTCCTCCTCCCAATCACGTTGAATTAGCCCACGAGTACCTGTTACCAAAAGGTTGTCATCAGATAAGACTGGATGAGAAGAGGACAAAATGTTTATAACCTCTAGGGAGTTCACTTCTACTATGAGTCTTCTAAAACCCAAAGTCCAAGCTATAATGAGCCCCGAATGTACTCTCCGGAGACCGGAGTTCAGCAGTGAGTGGCGGGCTTCTTCCAATGTGTTGAATAAAACCACCACACCACTATCTTTGTTAGTCTCTAATTAGCCCCCTTGCAGTAACAATGTTGGTTACTTGTTTTACTACTCCATCTGTGTTTAACTTAACCTAGTTTTCTGGAAGTTTTGTCCACCCCACTAACCTACCCATGGGTAGTCTCTGCATTGAAAACACACAATTTTTCACTGTCCTTATCCATTTTATCCATTCTACGTAATCTAGAACAACTCTGTTACCTTCTTCCAGCCAAGTGAAGTCAGGTGCAAAAATATTTTTGTTTCGCCAATGCCATAAAAACTAGCAGATTACTCCAAAAATTGAAACTCAATCAAACTGTCTTACTTGAGAGTGCTTCGTAAGATTTGATTTCACCCACATCCCCACATCTGTAGGAAAAAGTCTGGATCAATCATCATCGGAGGGAATTTTCCCCAGAATACTTTAATTCGAGGGCAATCCCTAATGGCATGTAGGGTAGTTTCCTCTTGGTCACAGTGGTTATAGCTGCCCTCCGTAATGAGGTGACATGTCACTCTTTGATGATTAGTCAACAGTTTTCCTTTGGCCAATAACCAAAGAAAAGCCCCAATTCGTTGGGGTCCTGCCCATTTTCAAATTAACTCCCAGATGTTATTATGCTCATCTGCGATGCTCCCTTCTATGAGATCGTAGGCTGACGTTATTGTGAACTGTCCATGCTCTGTTTGGCCCCACTGTAAGGTATCTTCCTTTGATTAATTTATCTATTTAAATTTTGAACCTTTTAATTTTTAAAATTGATATTTAATTTTTCGATTCAATTTATCTTAATAATTTTTATTATTAAAAATTAATCAATCTATTAATTAATCGATTAATTTTTATTAATTAATAAGTTCTTATAAATTAAAACAAATCAATTAATTTTTATTTATTTATATTTTAAAAAATATTTCAAAATCTTAATTTTATTTATTCTTTAGTGAATTTTATAATCATAATCGAACATTTTAAATTGGAAACTTCTTTTTTGGGTCAAATTGTTAAAATATTAATTAAACCTAAATCTAACAACTTTATCATAATTAGTCAAATTTAACAAAAGTTTGTCAAGATCAAAATCGATATGATTAAATAGTCAAACTTAAACCAAAACAAATTAGAGTTAACTATAAAATTAAAGGGAGTACTTGATTACTTGATTAATGAGTTTGAAAAGATATCAATAAGTAAGAATGAAAAACGATAGATTGGTTATATATTATCATTAGATGTACAATATTTTGATATTTAAGTGCTAGGATTACTCCATACCCCCGCATCTAAGAGAAACGAAAATTATTCATGATTAACGCACAAGTATCACAGTGTGACAGATCGCTGTCATACTCATAAAAGGAGTGTTACAACTTACAAGCGTGTGACAAAGGGTTTTGGACGTGACACTTCCATAATAATTTTTTTATTTTTTAGTAAAACAATATAATTAATTAAAATATATTAAAATTTGATATAAAAAATTTAACAAATTTTTAATTTTTTGTTTAACAAAACAATATAACTAATTAAATATCATTAATTAGAATATATTAAATTTTAACATTTTTCTTTTTTCTTTTTTAGCAAAACAATATAATTAATTAAATATCATTAATTAGAATATATTAAAATTAAATATAATTAATTAAAATATATTGAAATTTGTTATAAAACAAAAAATTTAACAAATTTGTCTTTTTCTTTTTCTAACAAAACAACCTAATTAATTAAAACATATTAACATTAAATATAATTAATTAAAATATATTCAAATTTGACGTAAAACAAAAGCCTAACAAATTTTTATTTCTCAAAATTTTCAACAAACTAACAACTATCAATGATAATGATAATTATTCATTCGTCTTAGTCAACAATCATAATTATAATTATTATATTTATTCTCATTCTTCACTATATTCATTCTTATTTTTATTACAATTACTTCATGTGAACCAAACGTTCCTTAAGTTATACCAACTCGAATAATTTTTCAATCCCAAAATTCAATCAATAAAGCTAGGAAATATAATCATTAAAAAGAAAAAGCAGCCTCTGGCTTAAGCTAGTGTTTGGAACTACTGAAATAAGAGATGGATATTCAATCAATAAGGCTAGGAAATATAGTCATTAAAAAGAAAAAGCAGCCTCTGGCTTAAGCTAGTGTTTAGAACTACCTAAATAAGCACTGTTTTAAAAATCGGACCAGATCAGCCGGTTTGATCAATTCGACCGATGATCTGTCAGCTATCCGGTCCGATTCACTCTTAAAAATCGATTCTTAATTAAACCAGTGGAAACCGGTCGAAACCGATCAATTGATCGGTCGAACCCTCAATAAATTGTTCTGAAAGTCTCAACTCTTTCAATTGCCGTTTTAAATGTTTAATTAAAGTCAGCCCCTAATTGATTTAGCCATTTCTGAAAGTCTCAACTTATCTCTTTTTGTTTCTTTGGAAATCATAGTTTGATAACCAAATTGTGAGTAAAGAAAATCATAGTTTGGTAACCAAATTGTGAGTTTTCTGCCTGATAAATCTTCATTTCCATAACACGATAACAATAATGTACAGAAGTTACCATCCTAATTTTATTGCCATATCAGAAGTTATGACAGCATTGTTACTTCTGTATTAGCATGCTAATACCAATCAAAACTAGTTACTACAACAATGAGCATACAAATGTGCTAAACATAACGAGCTAACATCGCTGAAAAATAGCTGATAGATTCTTAATTTATTCATATAAATAAACTCTATCCTAAAGTTTTCAGAGGAAAAGGACGAGGCCTCACCTCAGCCTATGACCTCTCTTCGTCTGATGGAGAGGATGATGGGCCTGGGATAGAATCAACAAAGAACTCCTCCACTGTTGCAAGGTGCATTTTTCCGGGGTAAGCTTTGATATAACAGGGAAAGAGTAATTTGGAATTAGAGAATTAATAGCAAAATTTTTTACACCATCCATAATTATGCCCCATTATCATGGCACTTGGAAATTGTTTCAGTATACAATATTGTTTGCAGCCAAAAATACTAGAAATTAACACTCACTGGAATTGATTCTGTTTTATAACCCTCTCTCTACTTGGATGCAAAAATGAGAGTTTGTGCACAAATTGAAGGTATTATCATTCACCGAACCAATTTTAGATTGAAATGAAGACACCTTAGGTATAAATAATATTCATAAATTGGATTGTTGTAATTCAATTAGGATTTAAAAGCAAACAATGCATTACCTATGTCCTCGTGATCTGGTGAATCCAGTAAAATTTCCGAATCAGAAGGCAGAAAAGGGGAACCAGGGTAGTTTCCAAGGGCTCCTAAATCTGCCAAAAGAAAACATTGTAAGAGGCAGTATACAGCACTTGAGAAATGAAGCGGTTACAAAATGGCTTGAATATGTTCCCAGTTTGCCAAGAAATATTAGCATAACGTTGTTTGTAAGCGAGATAAAACTATGCAGTAAACAACCCCACGCAGGTGCAACACATTCATGACTACCACAGCTGAATTCGAAAACCAACATTTATGCTAATCCACATTTCAATACAGGATCAAGAAACTAAGATCAGCTCAAATATCACTATCAAATGAATGTATCCCTTCAAAGAATCTTCTATGAGGAGCTTACTCTTATAATAATTCACTTTGCCCATTTGAAAGATGCCCTCGCAAAGTTACCAAATGAACAAGCACTCTGTGACAGAATATTTCAAGTATAACATTTTACCTCCCAAGTTAGACAAATCTGCCGTCAAATCTGAAAGGCTGAAGTTCCACTGGATCTGATCCAATGATCTGAGTGAATCCCTTGCATTTGCAGGCCCACCATCCTGTCCAAGCTGCAAGCCTACTGAGCTTGCGACATCAGATGTAAATGCTGTGTCTAACGCTGACGTGTCTACTACCATTCCAGACATATCTGGGGCAGTGAATGGAAAATGACCACTAGATGCCACTGATGTAGGACTCACAGCCATCTCTGACATAGATGATATGCCACTGCTAGGTGGAACTACAGGGGCTACATCTGCTGCACTGTTTTCCATCATCATACTACAAGGATATGCAGCTCCGGTTAACTTCAGATGAAAAAATAAGCAAGTACAAAAAGGAAAAAACTGTTTCCGTTTCATTATAAAATCAATTTCATCACCTGAAGCCAATCTCAAGCATTATGTCAGTAAATCAGTCAAAAGCAATATATTGGTACAAAATCAAATGCCAAAGTTGATGTCCTAGATAACGCTTCTCATGCATATAAACTTTGCCCTCATGATGTGCAGACCTCTCTACAATGAACTCTATATTAATCATAAAGAAATTTGACACACTTTACTATGTAGAGGAGGAACATAAGCAGTCAACCACATTTTCAACTTATAAGACATGCAGTACAAGTTACTGGATAAAATAGTAGTAAACAGATTCGCACTCATTCCCAGAATTCATTCGAATAGGATGGAAATTTCCTGGTGCTGGAACTCCATTCACCACATGACAACTAGATATTCCACATGTCATGGAGTCAAGATGAGGCTGACCAGGAGCTGGCATTGGAGGCTGTTGCAACACAGGGTATCCCATTGGTAAATTGTTAACTGCACTGCAAACAAGTAACATTGAATAATAGCACAAAGGCATGTTTTTAAATAACTATTAACCTGACACTAAACCTTCTGATACCACAAAGCTTCCAGTATATTACTTTGCACCAAAAGATTAATAAAATCAAAAACAAAACACACAATCCTAAATTTTATGGCCCTTTATGAACAAAATAGTCTCTTTTACTTCAAAACTGTTTACTTGAAAGTTAAAACTTACCTGGCATAGGATGAATCCCATTTTGTACGAGGGCTAAAGGAACCTTGGGAGGCACCTGATACTTCATGAGATGATACTGATGCTCAAGCAAATGATTAAATAAAAGAATCTGTTTCTTCAGCTTCAACCTTATATAATAGGCTCTAAAGAAATCAGCATTTTCTTCTTCCAACTTCTGCCATACTGGAAAAGCAAAGAAAGAAAAAGTGAACTGGATCAATTGTTTAAATGGGCAACAAAGAAAAATAAAACTGTGTATCTTGCATTTGTGGTTAATCCTTGTTGACAAAATATATTGTATTTTTTATAGCAACATTCATATTTGGCATCATAACATGCTTAAATTGAGATTAATAAAAAAGTTAACGAAGTTTAATAAGAGACCAATCCTAACAAGTAAAACAAATGCTTCCAAGGGATTTCAAGCAGGCTACCTAAAGTTGTAAACCCAGGATCTATCCTAGCACGAGTCAAGAGGGTTTTGACAACCTCATCTCTATTCATGTACAGCTGAAGGCATCGTTCTATCAAGTTCTGCACCTGTAACAAGCATTAAATAGACTGAGATCAGCAGGGAAAAATGAAGCAGATATTGCAGAGAAAAGATGTGGTACAAATAAGAAAATTGATAGATAGTACCAAAAGTACAAGAAATAAAATATGTCAGAAACAAAATAAACGTGAACCATATCTTACAAGTTCAATGTCTTCGCGTGAAACCTTTCTGCTATCATTGCTTGAAGCAGATATTGAACCTGAATCTGCTATTGGAGCTTCTGCTGAGTGATTGTTTTGTTGGTCACTTTGGGAGTCTTGGGAAACTTGATTTGAGGACTGTATTTCTTGCTTGCTCTGAAATCAATGGAAGCTCTCCTGAGTATCCAGAATACAAGAGAATCGAATGGCGCTTATATAACACCAAACTTCATGTGTCCAAAAGTATAGATAATTGTTACATATACGATAGTAGCCATCTCGTTCACTGTACAAATAAGTAAAATTCTAGCAGTTCTGAGAGAATATCTGTTCGAAGTCAACAAAACAAACATTTGTTACATGTACTCTGCACATAAAAAGACCTGTAAAGTCTTCATTCCAGTTGACTGCAAGTTGACAACATCTCTATTTTTCAGCTCTGAAGATTATTCCCGCTAGGGTTATTTTATCCATCAAGATGGAAACAAGAATGTTTGCTCTGAAGAAACTCATAAGTCTTAGGCAGTTTAATCTGAAATGAAAACAATGAACATTAAACATGGAGTCACACATTGAGTAGATACACAAGTCTAATAACAGAACTCCTAACTTGCGAGAAGGAGAAAGGACATGAATACAGACATTCAAAAAATTTTGTAATATAATTTAGACGAATCACACATTTTCGTACTCCTCAACCACTTTCATCTCTTAATAAATTCAGGAAGCAAAAGCATTGCTCCTCACAGAATTATACAATCTGAGTGACATCATGTATTTATCTGATGCAAATAAACACAAGCATTCTCTTTTACGATCACCCAAATTGCTTTATGATGCTACAAATCATTTACGAGAGAAATAGGCACCAAAAATAAAGTTACTACCCCAGTTTACATAGAACTTCACAAAGCCAACAACATTATCTAATGTAGCAGGGAGCTGATTGACTAATAACACTGGGACTTGATGTCTGAAAAAATGCTATAGATCATATAACTCTTTACTTGGTCAAGACATTTTTATTTCTTCTACATCAAAAATTCCAGAAGAAGGTGAAACCCTCGAGACAACAGTACTTGTTGCAGAAAAAGGGCCACATGCAATACAGTAAACGAGGCCCGTACTGACGATTATAATAAAGCAGATACCTGCAAAAAGTATTAGTATCTAAAAGATTCCGCTTCCACCAGGAAGTAAAATAATAATAAAACAGAATTAAATGCATCATTAAGTCAAAAGCAGTTTGATTATTTCAATATCTTTAATGTTCCCCACTCAACCAAATCCAATATGAAATAAGAAAAGTTAATAAAATTGAAAACCTGCAGATGTTTTTAAAAATAAAAATACAGAAACCCAAAGTTACTAGTTTCAAAGGATTAAAGAAAAAAAAGGTAAGATCTGAAACAGAAAAAAAAAAAATATACCTTACACCTAATTCTGATTCCCCAAAACTCCAACAGAGAACAAGAAGGCTTCAAATTTTAGTTTCGACGAATTTAGAGACGCTGTACCTCCTTCAAAGCTCAATATTCAAAACAATTACACGAATTCAATAAAAGATAATCTAACCCTCAACAATCGAAGCTTGAGTTATCATTTCGAAGACTCGCCAAGAAAGCTCTTTACAATGTATTGAGCCCTCGAGAGAGACATCTACAATACTGACTCAAGTCATGTTTACACAGAGACAGATGAAAGCTTCGAATGCACGGAGACAGAGACCAAGAAATGAAGACGAAGTGAGCAACACCCGAGGAGGAAGAGAAAGAAGAGAGAAAAAGGGGAGAACTCAGAGGAGTGTGTGGAAAAAATCTTACTGAACTTTAAATTATTAATTCTTTCCTTTTCTGTCATTATTGTATTCTTGCATATTTTCAAATCTACCGTCCCGTCCCCAAGGTGAATTATGAGACAATAATAATAAATGAGACTTGGAGAAACAGACACGGCGTCAGTTCACGGACTTCCTTCAAGGCATCGGTTTTAACGGCGTAGTTAAAAGACCACGAGATTTTTATAATCTCCGGTCACGAGAGTCTTGTGATTTAACCAAGTCCTTAGATGATAAGTACTGTATAGCGGGATTAGATTTTAATATAATTTTAAATATTTGTAGATAAAGATCAACAATTTAGAATAATTTATATTATATTTACAATTTCATGTAAATTATTATAAAATTTTATTATATTAATTTCTAAATTATACAAAATTATTAACATGTATATTTTAATTGTTCTGCAAATAATTATAAATTTATATTAATACAAAATTTTGTTAAATTTTTAAAGTATTATCATTCACATTATAAAATTGTTAATCCCATTACTTGATTAAATATTCATTTTAATTTCAGGCATAAAATAATATAATTAAGTATAACAGCAGCAATACTATTTTAGTTAGTGAATTAATTTTTAAGAATATATTAGTTTACTTTAAATGTTTAAGGTTTGTTTGTTTTTATTTTATTTTTGACTTTTGTTTTTATTTTTAAATTTAGTCAAATAAATATTTTTGTTTAAGATTTTTTTAGTTTTTTTATTTTTATATCTTGTAAAAATTATTTAAAAATAGTTTTTCAATTTTTGTATTTTCATAATCTGATTATTTAATTACTTTCTGCATCTCAATTATTAGTCCTGCGAAGGCTAAAAGGTGTTTTCACGTGACTTCAGATAAGAACAATTCGTTTTTTGTGGACTGTCGATGGAAACGTTGACTAACGGATGTGAAACGAAAATTTTTCAAATTTGGAAAAAGATTATTTCATGCGTTATCAGTGTAATCGTTGTAAGCAATTACTTATTTATTTATCATAAGTGGTGTTCTTGTTAATTAAAATCTCTAAAATTACTCATAACCACGTAAAACATAAAGGAATTTTAAAAAAAAGGGTGCTATAAACAAGAGCGTTCTTTCTAATAATAAAAAAATTGTAATCGATGAGTCTCAATTTTTGTTTGAATTCATGTTAAATTCAATAAGTTACATGTTGGATAATGTACTAATTAATCATTATATAATTTTGTTAAAAACATATATTTAGAAATAAAAGAGATGGATGAATAAATATATATTATATGGTATTCTTAAATTTTATATCTTAAATAACTACTAAAATTATTTAAAACTAATTCAAATTATATAAGAGAATATTATAGATTTTAAATTCAAAGTTTTTAATTTTAATAACTCGAATATTTTAAGAATGTACCTCAATGTAAAGTTTATTATGAATTGATTAAACTAATCATGTTATTACATAGTCATGTTAGATTCCATTCGAAATTGATAAAATAATCATATAAGTTAATCGAAATCTATGTTAGATAGCTTCACAGTGGTGAAGAGGGTAGTTTTAGGAATTGAAAAGAAAGAGGCAAAAAAGGTAATCTCATAAGTTAAAAGCCGAACAAACGAGAAATTGTGCCAACGATTGAAAAGTTAAAAGATGGAAAAAAAATATGTATTCTTTAAGTTAGTGAGAGCTAGGGAATAGAAAATAAGAGACTTAGATCAAACTTATTGTATAAAAAGATGAAACGGGATAAGTATTTGTAGTTGAAAATGACAACAAAGAAGTTGATAAAGATACTCCCATGCCTTTTTAATAAAGGTGCAGAAAGTAATATCCCTTTAGGTGATTTTAGTATATTCAAAAGATACCAAAACTTTACTTTTTATTGACAAATCACATGAAGAAGAAATTTAAAGAGCTTTGAGAGAGATGAATAGTGAAAGAGCAGTAGAGTCTGATGAAATACCTATAGAAGTGTAAAAGAACCTAGGAGAAGAATATCTTACTTAACTAGCCAAGTATTTTATTATGATACTTAAGTTTGACAAAATATTTGAAGAGTGAAAACTTAGTATGTTAATTCCTCGTTACAAGAAAAAGGGGAGATATCTAAAGTTGTAATAATTATAGAAGCATTAAATTACTTTGTCATATCATAAAATTATTGGAGAATATGATTGAAAAAGGAGTAAAAAAATAATGCACTTATCTCAAAAAATCAGTTTGGTTTTATGTCATGAAGGTCCACGACATCAGCTTTAGATCTCCTTAGAAGATCAATGGAATATTATAAAGAAAGGAAACCTTACTTATACATGGTTTTTATTGAGTTGGAGAAAGCTTATGACAAGACATTTAAGAAAATTATATGGACATATTTAGAAGTTAAAGGAATTCTTAGAGCCCATATTCGAGTTATTAAGGATATGTATGAAGATATAAAAAAATAGAGTAAAGACAATAAGGGGAGATATAAAAGCAATTTTCTATCAATATTTGGCTACATCAAGACTCCTCGTTAAGTTTTTTTTTTTCAATAGTGATGGATGTGCTTACGAGAAATATCCAGAGGGACGTGCTTTGATGTATATTATTTGATAATAACATCGGATAAAAGAGAGTATCAATATCAAGCTAAAACTTTGGAGGGAGATGTTAGAGTCGAAAGACTTAACATTTAGCAAGACTAAGATTGAGTACTTAGAGAGCAATTTTCAAGGCATAAGATGACTTTCGATGTAAAGTAAAGATTGGTTCAGAATTTATATCATAAAAAATGCTCTAAATATCTATGATTTATCATCCAAAGCAATTAAGAGATTGATAACGATATTGTTCACCATATTAGATAAGAGTGATTTAAATAGAGAAGTGCATCAAATATTTTATGTGACGATAAAATGCCACTTAAATTCAATGGCAAGTTATATTGTATGATAATTAGGTTGATCATATTCTATAGAACAAAATGTTATCCGATCAAACAAGTTTATGGTCATAAGTTA
>JANTPM010000004.1:4417261-4427776 GCA_025434745.1 Erythroxylum divaricatum | reverse complement strand
CGATAGTCAACTACTATCATGATATGAAACTCATCATTCCCTTGAAGTAAACTCCTTTACTTATATGGAGATAAATCACAACACTACAGTCTAAACTATAATCAAGCGACCAACTTGATTATTCAACTTTGAATCAATTAATTTAGATTCTTATAATATACATGTTTCCCATACATCTCTATGTATATGTATATTACTCACAAAAAAATTTGCTACCTTTGGACTAGATATATAATGCTCACATAAATAAAACCAAACTCTTTTGTTTTATTAATAATAAATATTTTTATTACAAAATTGTAATTAAAGAAGATAAAGTTACATGTAAATACACTTGCTTTCCAGGGCACTATATTTACATAACTTCAACACTATCTCCTTTGCATCACCCGTTGGTAGAACGCTCCATCAAAATATTAATGCTTATGCAACAGTCGCCAACAAAACTTTATTCCTATTCACTCATATTCCACAACGTCTTACCACAACTAAGCTAATTAAAATTGCTAAACCGTAAACCCCACATCCCTCTTTTTTTCGATTACCTGCTATGTTTTTATTTTCCAAAAAGACTTATAAATCTAACAACTCTAACGAGTCTTTTTTACCATTCTTAAAATTTTATAGAAGCTCCTATAATGAGATAATTTATAAGTCAATTATGTAATCGCCAATCGGTGGTATTGTATCTATTATACCACCTTATCTCAAGCGAACTCACCTGTTTGTATCACATCGATTTTAAACTAAGAATTAAGTTCCGCAGAGTGCACAACTTGTTTTTATTATATATGATGAAATCTTTTTTCTTTATACAATGAAATACTTTTGTATTTATCATATATGATGAAATCTATTTGCCTGCTATGAGACTACGTTTTTATGTTTGCCTGTTTTTACATTAACAAAACAACAATTATCAAGTTTGGCATAATAGAAAATTTTATATTTTATAAAATATCAAGAGCAACAATTACTTGTGATGGATAGTTTGATTGGAAGAAAAACTTTCAATGGTCAAAAAATTAATATAGCTTATACCACAAACTGACTAAAAATATTAAACATAACATAACAATTGTTGTTGTGCGGCTATGCAAACAATCAATTGGTCCAAATCTTTTTCTCCCAAACATAAACTGTACCTCAATATTAATTTTATATTTGTCATTTAATAAAAATCCTCTTAATTAATAGGAATTAGAAACTATTCACTGATTATGATTCGGTGTTAAACAAATTCATCTTTACATACTCCAAAACAAACTTACATAGTCAAGAACCAGAGCTATAATGAATCAAATATAAATTTCCCTTGTTTTGGTTTTTTAGTAAAATTCTCATAATGAGGGATTTCATGTCTAATCGTGTCAAATTTTAAATTGGAAATGAAAATAGCATTACTATTGCAAGTTTTGCCCTCTTTTGACTTTATAATGTCTTAATCACTTAAACCTTGATTTTCCATACAATGTGAAAGTTAGCTTCATCATACATAATTGTGAATGCCTCTATAGACATAGAACTGCTTCATTAATTATAGATCAACTTTCAAATTATCTTTGTAACATCCCATTACCCATGTTAAGGTTAGAATTGTGAATTATGAGAAAGTATTGAGAAATTAGGACAATGCATGTCATACATAAACTAAACATGACATACACATTTTTGCACATTCATGTGATTGTGTGTGCATTCATTGACATTTTTCGAATATAATTGAGTTATTAAATGTGATTAAAATATGATTTGAAAATTTTGGTATATTTCATTGATTTAAAAAAATATTGATATATGAGCCAATTATAGAGTGACACGTGGCAGGGTGCTTTGTATTGTGACAAATGGGTTATATTTGTGGTGATAAGTGGCTGTTGGGTTGTATGACAGATGTAATACATGCAAATACCCATGAAGTTGGTTCTGAGAAAAGAATTATTGTAGCTTTTGATCACCAAAAGCATTCTTTGCGTTGTGTTTTTGTCCCTCACCCAATATTGAATTGTTCTTGTTGGTTATCTTTGCAGTTGAATCAAGTAAGTAACTTGATGATGTTTTTATGGTGTAAAAATATACATGCATTCATGGGTTTGAGAATTGAGGTTGTGGTATTGAATAATTTTGATAATGAATTTGAGAATTAGTAGGAATTGATTAAAACTGTATTAAATGGATTTTGGATTAGGGAAATATGAAAATTTACGTAAAGCTGATAAAGAAATATGTGATTTTGTTATGCTTTAGAAGATTACGTAACTGGTGATGTACTGTTCATGCATGAAAATTTTATGAAGTATTAACTGAGGTGAATTTGAATGTGTTTGGATTTCAGGAAAAAGCTTAAATGATGTAGTGTTAAGGGAAACTATGTGTAAAGGAAAAGTTTATATTGAAATGAAGTTTTTGTTGTAAATAAGTAACTCAGAAAAAAAATGAAAGTGCTGGAATTAGTGTTTATTCGAATATGCTCTGTTTGTGGTGTTGGTGTGAAGTCTTAAATTTTGATCTGTTATGGGTGACTTTGAATTGTGGTAGGAGTTAAATGAAGTGAAAGTGAAAAGTTGTGTGTTTGTTGATAGTATAAGAGTTGGAACTTTAAAATAGAGTGAGACAGTGGAAATGAAGGTTTGGATTTATGATGTTTAATGTATAGGATTCTTCTGTATTATTTTCAAGTTATGGTGAGTATAGAAATGCATGATTTATAAGTTAGAAGGATTTAAGTTGAAAAAAGGGTTATATTTAGTCTGGAGAAATTCGGTAAAGAAGAAGAAGAGAGGGAGAAAAATTCTACAAAAACATACAGAAAATGGTGTCTTGTAGCAAGAGGGAAGTCACCCTCGTTCATAAGCATGACGGTGACTTTGCATGGGTGAGTTAAAAGTCACCCTCGTGCTTAAGCACAACGGTGACTTTGCCCGAAGTGACTCACCCTGAACACCTTTGCTTCTTTCAGCTATAACTTGTTCATTCAACCTTTAAATGACATGAGACTTAAACCAATAGATTCTTAACATATTTTTTCTACCTCTACATAAAAATTGATAGCCTTATGAATTAAATTGGAAAAGATTGGTTGAATCAAACTGAGCAAATCTGTCGGAATAGTATTAACTGGAATATTTTACTGAACAAACTTTGATATTTTGCTTATATCTTATCCTGTTGAGCTCTGAATGGGATGCTTCTTGAATTAAACTAGAGACTTAAAGATACAAATTGCCTGTAGAGATTAAATTCTAATTCTACTGAAGCTTAAGAATAGTCTAAAAGCTTTTGAGAATAACTTTCAATATATTGATCCAAATTGAATGAACTTAGCATCATTGGAAACTTAAGACTTAGGAGAACAACTTTATAAAAGTAAGTATTGCCTAATTTTGTCATTTACCTTATCAGATTAATTATGCAAAGTTGACCCATAAGTATGTTGCTAGAAAAATATGAAGTGGATAATTATGTAATTGATTTCACATTGTTTTATTATGGTCCAAATTATAAATACAAATGATATTAATGAGGGCTTTGATATCTAAATGATTTGATGATAAAGATCACAATAAGATACCTCGAAATTGTCATTGAACATGCATTGTGCATAGTTTATATAGGTAGATGTGCATAAAGGAATACTTATACATTTGTACAAAAGTATGATACTTGTAAATGTATTTTGTATGATATAGAGGAGCTCATTAAATGCCAGTCAGACATTGTCGGATCATCCAGAAAATAGCATAATGGAGCGTATTGTGAGTCAACCTAGATAATTTTCCTAAGATTGATTTGATTTGATTTGTTTAAACTTCCAATATTATTAACCTGTTGTGATTTGTTTATGAATTTTGAACTCAAAGTTCGAGGAGTTTAATAGTTGGGTATGTATTGGAAGTGCTCTAATTTGATGTGTAATTATGTATGGCAGGTGAATTCTCAATGAAAATTGAATGCCGAACTTAGATCCGATGATTATGAATTTCTGATTGTACATCATATATGACATATTCGGTATTTGATGCATTTTATAAATGCATGCTTAGATAAAGACATTATGATCGGAGTTGCCAATAATGAAAGCGCTTATATGTAGAGCTTTGCTTTGTGATTTCTATTTCTGCACGTAGAGCTATGTTTTGTGATATATGTTTCTGACCGAACCCAATGGGCCAATATTTGTTTCTGTATGTGAAAGGCACTTGGTCACAACAATAATAATGAATGTGGAGTCTCATGTGTAGATGTATTGATATAAATATGTTCTGATTTGCAATGATTACATAAAATGCCATGTTAATGTGAGTATTTGGAAAATACATGTTCTGAATAAATATTTGTGAATTATGTGATTTGTGTATATGACTTGAGTGAAATCATCGATGATGGTTCACTCATTGAGTTTGCAAAACTCACAAAAAATTGCAACGTGACTTTTCAGGTATGAGACAGGAGACCTAGTTCTTTAGACAGGACTAAATGAGCCTTTTGGATTAATTTATGACCCAGAGGTTTGTCAGTTGACACCAGAAGAATTGTAGTTTTATTTTTGTAGTTTTGCTAGATTCTATATGAAGTTTGTAAATATTTTTTTAATGGAAACATTGTAAGCTTTGTGAAGGAATGAAATGTTTAGTTTTTAACAATTTTGCGACTTTTAAGTATATTAGATGATACCATGTGTAAGTTGGATTTGTCTTACTCTAACATACCATTATCATAGGAGGATTTGTTTTACTCTAACAGACCATTATCATAGGATATGTACTTGAATGTCCATGGATGTTCGGGTATATACTTTGTGGTAGTGGGATGTTACAATCTTCCTCTCAATTATATCTATTAAAAAAATTAACCATCTTTAAATTTATTATGAATTGGTTAACGTTTATTTTGGTATTAAAATTTCGTGGTTGTTGAAATGAGTATATAATTATTTCGTGGTTATAAGGACACTATAGACAATTAGTCATGTTAACAAATTATTTGGGTCATTTAATATATATTAAAAATTCGTTTCATTTAATATATATTAAAAGCTCTTTTTTCTTTTTTAAGATATAATTATTAACTTATGATGAGCCCATTTAAATATGATCGTGGTTAAGCCATTTAAGTCACGGTTGTGACTTCCTTTAATCACAATCGTGATAAGTGCTGTGCAAGTTATTGCTATGTAAGTTATTATTTTCACAGCCCTTATCATGCTTGTGACTTTTTGAGTCATGGACGTGAGTTCCTATAGTTTTAATTTTATATCATCTTTATCCTAAAACACAATTTTGGTTAACTAAAAAAAGTTAATTTGAACTCAAGTTATTGTTACCTTCTATTATCTTAATATATACAACGAACTCAATTTTTTTTCAAAACTTTAATCTTTTTTTTTTAATTAGGGAGATCATCAAATAGTTTTATAAATATGCTATTTTATATTCGCAAGTGGTAACTTCACCAAATACACACTCTTTACACAAAAGAAGAGAAGAAGAGCAAAGAGCATATTTAGCTTAAGCAAATATGTGGGTCACATAACTGATTAAAAAGGTAAATATTTAGGAACTATTAATAAAAACATTTATTTATTTGTGACGCTCTATCTAAATAAGATAAACGGAGAACATATATCAATATAATAAATTAATTTTAAAAAATTAATTAAGTGACTAAACGAGAAGTAATTAATTAATCAATTAAACTATAATTAATAAATTTATTAAAATCTACTTCATGCCTTAATGCCTCAGACAAATATATTTAATAATTATTATTGAATAATTATTATTTGATTATTAATTACAATTTTATTTGTTGTTAAATATATTAATCTTTTATAAATTATTACGTGTTTGTGTTCGTGTTATTAATTGTATATGATAGCATGCACGGTTGTGACTTATCATGTTATTTACTGTATATGATAGCATGCACAATTGTGACCAGATAAGCCATAACCATGCATGTTCGTTGAAAAAATTAACAGGTGTAACATATTAAGTCACGCCCGTGAGCATAATATTAAATTATTAAATATTCTGTGGCAAGTTATTATTATTTATTTGCAGACATAAAATTATTTTTAAAAAAATTGTCTCATGGGTGTGGCATAATGTCACACCTGTGAGGTAATAACGATTATTAAAATAAATGCACACTTATGACTTCTCAACTTATAGTCGTGCATTGAAATCACGCCCGTGATTTAATTAGTCACGAATGTGACTACCCAACTAGATTTAAGTTGAATTATCAAATCATAATTAACATAATTATAAATTACACAATCAATTTATTTTGTCTTAGCCATAAATCCCTATATATATAACAACTATCAATTAAACATAAACATTGTACTAAAACCTTAACCTCAAAAACATGAAATACTACATAAACATCAAAATCTACAATCATCTAATAAAGTAAAACTATTCAAGAAACAAAAAATTCCACTCACAAATTAAACATTTCCACACACACAAAAAGATAATTTGAACTCGCATATGCATACACAAAACACTTATATTAATTATTGTTTTTTTTTCTTCTTAACATTCGCACATCATGCCTATCCTTGTCTTTGGTTTTCTTCTTAGTCTTACTACGATCCTGTTTGTCAACAGTCCCATTTACACCATCCAACTTCTCAACGGTCTGCTGGCCCTTGAATTTTCTCTTCTATTTCTTATTCTTTTTTCTCTGATTTTGCATCCTCAGAAGCATCAACATGCCTTGTATAACAAGTGCAGCTAGAGACTGCCTCATATAACAAGCACAAGTACATTGTTAAAGAGACTTAAAAGTTGCAATAATTACATAAATAATAATTGATAAATAATATTCAATAATAAACAATAACATGAACTTAAGAAAAGAAAAAAAAGGATCACATGATTTACAACTGTCACAACAATACCTTAATACTTAAATTAAAATGCTACTTAACCAAAACTAAAAACACTAAACCATAAAAACACAAACACCAAAAAACAAATTAATAATAACAACAAATTTTTTTTCTCATTTAATAATTAAAGATGTTAAAGATCAATTCAATGAAAACAACCTAAGATTTTTAAACTCATAATAATTCGCGAACAAACTATTCTTTACATGCATAACCATAATTAACAAGTACGTCAACTGAAAGGCCATTAACAAGTGTAATAGACACTCACTCCACTTTCCTTTATTTCAAACACTCAAAGGTCATAAATATTCACTCATTTTTCATTTCATGTTAAATATCAACCATAAGCTTGTTAGCTAATACAATCTTCATTACTAAATATATAACACAAACATTAATCCGAAGGTTTTTATTTTGGTTGAAATAAGGTCAAGGTAAAGTAGGGAAAAGATAAAACCAGGCTTTAAACCATAGGACTAATTGAGCATTTAAAATGATACAAACCAATAATATATAAAACATTGAATTTTTCTTTTCAATTTGAAATATAACTCCCAATCTCCCTTACTTTTTTCTTCTCCCTTTCCTTTCATTTTCTTTTTTCTCTTCCTTTTTTTCCTTTTTTGAATAACATTTTCTCCTTCTCTTTCTTTTTTTTTCTTTTTCCCCTTTTCTCTTTCTTCTTGACTTGCTATGATTTGATTTTTTTTCCCCAGTATACAACAACATACGAGGGCAATCAAAACAGATAAACAATAAAGGTCAAAGCTCATGTTTCGGGTTTTAACCAAAAAAAAGGTTTCATGTAAGCTCAAAGGGACTTACTAAGGATAACATCATTGTGGCTTTTTAAGCTCTCAAGTTAAATCTTAAACGCCTTCATCACTTTAATGTTTGTATAAGATTATGTAATCTCGACTAGTATTTGCAAGCAAGTTCTAGATTTGCTTAACCATGAAGGAATACTCTCAATAATGAATACTTTTAATTGATCTCAAACTCTTACCGAAGAAAAGTCTCATTCATCTATCACAACAAGTTAATATCCTTTTAATTAAAATCCAGGTAAATCAATTTATGCATGTAAATATATTTGTTCACTCATATTATGCATTTATAATCTCAGTAAAGTTCAGTCAATAATCAAACATCTTTAACGATTAAACAAAAAAAACATAAAATGTACAACATTCATAGTCGACATCATAGGAAATTAAATAAAAGATCAAAGATGCAAACAACATTAATTAAGACAAACAATAAAACTAAAAATATTAATGACAAACAATCAAAATAATAAAAGAAAAAGATAGAAATACAATACTAAGATAAAGGTGAACGCTTTCTCGAGTGAGGATTTAAATTCGCTAGGAAATTCCTATTCTCTGCAATATTAGCCTCAATCTTGTCCAATCTCTCATTCATTCATCGTTCAAATACAGTAAGTTGATTAATCAATGATGATATTTGACATAATTAGGTGCAATGTTAAAGCGCGTACCTTCATGTGGCAAAGTGTCATCCCCTTATGTACCTTCATTTACTCCACCACGACTGTGCTTGCTACTCGAAGTTTCTACTGTCTCATCTTTAACAACAACATAACGATCACCTTGTCGCCTAACAATATTCATGGACACAAAGGACTGCAAATCTAAACTAGAATTCTCTAAAACTAACTACATACTTGTTCTCTCAGTCAATAAACCAAAATATTAGGCAATTTGGATGACAAATGCACCAACAACTATTTTGCCCGCTCTAACTTTGGCCACATCCATCATATACATACTTAACCATAGACCAGCATTAAAGTGTTTAGTATGCACCATACACCATAATACAAACAAATCTACTTTAGAAAATGTTCCTTGGCTATCTCCTCTGCCAAATATCTTGCAAGTTAAAAACCTATGAAGATAACGAAAGCTAGGGTCCATTAAAGCAGACGATTTAGACCTACTCAGAGAGAAAACATTTGTTGAGTTTGTAATTTCATTTCAAAATTCTTTAGGCCTAAATTCATCATGATAGCCATATAAATCGCTATGAGGAAATCCAAATATACTATTCAAGTCATCTAAAACAAAAGTGTATGGTATATTCATCAATCTAAATATCAAATTAATCACAATACCATCTTTGTTTAAGATCAATTGTAAAGTTGTCAAAAATTCTAAAGTTAATTCAACATATGAATTTTTTTCTAAATTTTGAAAATTTGTCGCATCCTATGTTGTGCAACAATTCATTAACTCGGTCTGGAATTCCTAATTCAATTATAGCTCCAAGATCAATAAATCTATTCGACATAATCGAACGATCTTTTAAAGTCATACACCTTAATTGGTTGTCATGAGTGTTAAACTGAAGACAAGGATTACCTAAAATAGGCACATCGTCCGCTTCAGAAGATGAAGATGCTCTTAATCTCAAACGAGGCATAATCTAAGTACAATTAAAAATTAAAATATTTTGGCAAATATCAAACTAAATGGAACACTTTATTATGTAATTGGATTTAGAGCAGTTTAATATAATAAGCAAACATGAAAACCTACAGTAATATGAGTCCAGCATGATCATACGATGAACAAACATTTGGCTTAAATATACATTGTTTAATAAATAATAATAAACTAAAGGATTAAAACGAAAAGATTATATAATCTTTTATGTTATCTTTTATTAAACGTTTGTAAATTTGATTAGTTGTATACTATATCAAAATGTTTTATATAATATCAAACATGAATTATTTAATAATGAACCATCAATTCATTAAAAACTGAACTTTACTATATTCTAAAATCAAAGTTTTAAAACCATTATACCTGCTTTTTTAATTCATTCTCATACCATAATTCTCATTAATAACTCATTTACATGTTCACCCCTTTGCTAATTCTTTTTTTCACTCGACAAACAAAAGTTTAAATTTTGTGTAATTTTTATCATTCTTATTTTTGTTTCTTTCCATTTATTTAGCAAAATCTATTAACAAAATTAACAGTATATCTATTATAATTTCATTAATGTCAAACAATTAAATACAATTCTTACAATTTAACAATTATATTATTATAAAACAAAGCGATAGCTAGTAGCCAAATCAAAACAAATTGTTAACTTAATACAATTCCTAACCAAGTATAAAAACCAAGAAAAAAAGAACCAAATCGCATAATAAAGTTAAAAAATCTATTGTATCTTATTCAAATCATATCAACTTTAAGTCATAAAAAATGTATATAAAAAATGAAGCATCAACCCAAATCAAAACAAGAAACTAACTAAACACATTTTACTAAATGTAAAAATTAAACCCTCGTGAAATTACAAAACTATGTTATATTTAACTCAAAACTTTCTTACGTTAAAATCATAAAAAAGAAAATACCAAAATATGTTTAACGATATAAAAGATTACCTATAATTGTAAGCAGCTTGTAGGGATGGCAATGGGGCGGGTATAGGGTGGGTATGCCATCCCCCGTAACCGTCCCATGAACCTGCCCCCACCCCCATACCCGCCTCCATTCCCGTCGGGGATTTGTTTGGCACCCCCATACCCGTACCCGTTGGGGGTTTGACCCCCATCGGGTACCCGT
>JANTPM010000004.1:4361680-4381185 GCA_025434745.1 Erythroxylum divaricatum | reverse complement strand
AAAAATATTAATATAATATAGCTTACTGTATCATTCACATTAATAGAGAATTTAACGTTGGATTATTATTATTATTATTATGTTTTTATTAAAGTTATAAACTTATTTTTTTGAAATTAAATATTTAAATTCTAAATTTTTATAAAAATATTCAATAAAATACTAAAAAATATAGTATTCGTATCTTTATGGTTTTTTTAAATCATACCCTCATAATTTATTTTATATATCAACTAATAAGCAGTTATCAACTAATTTCAACTAATAACTAATATAATCTGTTATTTGCCAAAAATGGCCAACCCGCTGTTTACGTACGAATTTCCTTTTCGTATTTATCTTTTGAAGGGACGGGGAGTCCGTAAATACAATTAAAACGAGGGTCATTTGTTTGGAATATGGCTTGCATAGAAAGTGATTGTATTCAACTGCAATCATATGCAAAACCCAAAGCGTAATTATCTCAACATATAACGTCATTATGACATCCCTTCCACTTGTACCGTCAAAATGGTTTCTTTCAAAAGCAGACTCACTTCATTAGTGGGTTGTCACGTACAACGCGCCAATCCTATACACCTAGTGCCGCACCAACAAAATTTGTGAACAGAGAGTGGTCTGTCAGGAGTAACACGTCAACAACCGTGTCAGAGTAGCATGACTTTCACGTCCAAATAAAATAACGTAAAGATATTGATTTAATACTTAATCTAGGAAGAGTGAGAAGGGCCCAATGAAGGCTTCGATTGGGCTGCTAAAATATTATAAAAATACTATAGTCGGTGGGTTCATGGATTTTTGTTAACTCCCAAGTCAAGGCTCTGAGGTTGTGAACTCGCCAAAGTCTCTGCAGCCACAACTAAAAAGCTTATCTTCACGTACAGCTTTCAGATTCTGATCTTAGTTTCAGACGAAGAGGAACTGGTGTTGCTGAGTGGGAGAGTTGACGGCCAGTGATTGTTGAAGATGAACGTTGATCAGGTTTACGGTACAATGGAGGCGCAGTACATAGAGAGACACCACAAACACCAGCCTAGAGAGAACCAGTGCACTTCTTTTGTCGTCAAGCACATCAAAGCGCCGGTTCACCTTGTAAGTTTTAGGCGATCTGGTGTTGGGTTCTTCGTGTCAGTCTAAAATTTAGTGTGTTCTGTGTTTTTCTCATGCGGAATTTTGATATGATCTTAGTTGGTTTTGTTTCATTTCCTTCTTTCGCTGTCTTTTAACCCTTTTCTTTTTCGCTTATCTATCTACAACTTAGTTTGTTGTTGTTGTTGTTGTTTTTGAGTATCATATTTGTTCTTGATTTCCAGTGACGTTTATGAAGTTACTGGTCTCGTTGACTTTTTGATTTCTGGCATTTTGGTTTTGAGATTTGGAGTTCTATTTTCTAATTCCGGAATAGAACATGGAATCTTACTTATAATCTGGATTTGTTATGTTCTTTGTGTTTATAATACGCATAAATCGTATTTGTTTCTGGTTTATCTGGCTTACAACTTTAGTAACTTCAAGCAATTTGGATCAGGTTTGGTCACTGGTAAGGCGATTTGATCAGCCACAGAAATACAAGCCATTCGTGCAAAGGTGTGTAGTGAAAGGGGAGCTTGGAGTAGGGAGTGTTAGAGAAGTGAATGTTAGATCTGGACTACCTGCAACTACTAGCACAGAGAGACTAGAACTTCTCGATGACGAGGAACATATTCTGGGCATCAGGATTGTTGGAGGCGATCATAGACTCAGGGTATTATTGCCTTCTTCACTAATTTGTTCCATATTTTTTCACTTCAAGCTGATGCTCTGGTCGTGTTCTTGCTATTTAGTGTCACTTCCTGGAGTTAATGATGCAATATTTTGTGCTCTAGACAGTTGTTCAAGGGTAAATTTTTACTGATTCAGCTTCTGTGGAACCCGGATATTTTGCTTTTGATTAATTGCTTCTGTGTCACAAATGCAAATTATAATGCGAAATTCGTTTTTATCAAGTGATTATGCCTTTATCTCCCGACATCCATTGTTGGAAAGAGACTTATGCCTGTAAGAAATTATAAAAAAGTGCCATGGATGAGAGATTCCTACTCCATGTTACAAGGGTATATTCCGTTGAGAACCTGTGTACAGAAGTTTATGTGGTTGCAAGTGTCTTGTCCTTGGTCGTGTAGGATACGGGCACATGGGGGCTAGGATCTGTTTGTACCTCTGAATTTGTCTTTACCCATGTTTTCGAAGTAGTGATTGGCATCTTATCAGTTAGAGTACTGTCATGTAGTCCTGACGGGAATCTGTTGTAGTGATTGTGGTCACGCCTGACCTGAGCAAACTTTTGGTGGTTGAATTGAGTACCATTTTTCAAGGAATTGGTGAACCTTTCTGTGTCATTACATGTACACGTTAGCTTATGAAAATGGCACCAACACTGACTCGCCTTTCCCAATTTGGTTTTTGTTATGATTACTGCTAATTGTCACTCTCATCGATTTGCAGAACTACTCGTCTATCATGACTGTCCATCCCGAAGTGATTGAAGGAAGACCAGGGACGTTGGTAATTGAATCATTTATTGTGGATGTACCCGAGGGGAACACCAAGGACGAGACATGTTATTTCGTGAAGGCCCTCATCAGGTGTAATCTCGCTTCTTTGGCTGATGTCTCAGAGAGGATGCCTGTGCAGGATCGCTCCGAACCTATTGAGTTACGTATATAGGGTGGAGGAGATGCAATGAAAATGTGATGGTAAGCAGCCTCTGTAGAAATTGGTGGGAATAGTTCTTCCAGGTCATCCAAAGTTTTGTCTGCAACCCTGGGTAGAGACAGTTTGTGTCTACTTTTGTTCGTGCTTTCTTTGTGTTTTTGTTTTTTTGTTTCCCGATGATCAAAAAGGGTTTCCCCCATTTTAGTATATACGATCTTAGATAAGATATGTTAGGGACAGTGTTTTCACTTGGATCTTTCGTAGATTGCTGTGTAATAACTGGGTCGTGTCTGTAAATATCCCTTTGGGGTGCTAGGCTTAGATTGGTTGCACAGTCATCGTTTACGTTTTCAAGCACCGGTACCCTTTTCGTAACACGTACTCTATTACGTTTTCAAGCACCGGTTCTTGCGTGTGCGTGCGGAGTTGTTTGAAATGAAGGTTTGGAACATAAAAGAACACAATAAATATAGGAAAAAGGATTATCTAAAGTGCACTTTTCTTTTTATGGAAAAAAATGTTTATTAAGACTACCCTTTCTTATTTAAAATAAAAGTTATTTTAAAAAGATTGTAATTATTTAAAATAAGAGTGATTCGTGACTTTTTATATATGTTTATAATTTTATTTCTAAAATTACTCTTTAATTTCTCTCTCATTTTAATTACACATATTATATTTTTAAGACAGTTCAATATGTAATTTCTCTTACATGAGTAGCACTATTAATAAAGATCTCTTAATAAGTATGTATCCCTCAACTTTTATTTTGAATAGGATAAAGTATTAAATTATTATTGATAGGTCCATAAATAAATATACCGTTGTTTTGCGGGATCAATTAGAAGACTGTCGATCTAAGGTGGTACAGTTCGTACAATGGAGGTAGGAGATCAAAAGGGCTCTTGCGCATTCGAATTCTTTTATTTACTTTCTTTCGATTGGACTTGTTTGAGCCTGTCGTACAGATCTATCTAATGTGGAGTATTGATTGGAATGATTTGCAAATTATTGCGTAAATTTGAAAATTTACTTAATACGTATCTAAAACATAACAACTGTAAATTTATCTGTTAAAAAAAGTTTTGACTGTGGCCATAATTCTACAGAACATTTACCCTGAAAGTGTGAAACCTGACCTCCATCCGAAGGAAAATTTCACATCTCATCACCAAGGACGTGAATTTTAAACCTGTCTGACGGTCGGGACAGGTTCTTTTGTTCTTAACGACTCCGATGGCAGTACTATTTCTTGACTCTTTGTCTTAGTAGATGCACAGGTCAAACCCAGTTACTTTCTCCATCTCACGCACTCAAACGCAATGTCGTAAATATCGTTGATACCGAATTTATGTCTAATATTATACGGTATCAATATCACTTACCAAAAAGTGGCACGCACAGAACGAGAACGAGAATAATTTTGATATGATTTGACAACTTTTAAATAAATTAGATACACAAAGTTTTCGTTACTTTTTTAGACCTCAAGAGTTGCAATTGTCCAAACAACCTAGACCAATTAGTAAACAAAAAAATTGAACCAAACAATACGTCACAATTGAGATTCATTAGTAAGTAAAGTTAGAGTTCCTGGAACAACAAAAACTTAAAGAAATTTCTCACCAAGCTCGCAAATTATCAAAGTGTAATATTAAAATTAATGTCAAGGCAACTATTTATAATTGTCAAAAATAACTTTAAGGTGGGCCAACATCTTGGGCTTAAATAGATAAAATAATTCTGTCTAAATCGAAAAAAAAAGTAGGAAAAATAACTCAAATCAAAAGAGGTCAGGTGGCGCGCCTACCCTGGCACGCCTGAGGTCTAGCCTGCTGAGCGTTGGCGTTCTTGCCTATCGTGTGCACCTATCAAGGGCTGTTTAGGCCCAGAATTTGGCTCAAACCGACACACTGAAGCTGCGAGCGAGAATCTTGATTTTTTCGGAGTTCATCATCAACTACACAAGTCACGAATGAATTTAACGCGATCTTGATTCTTTTAATATGGATATTACTTTGAGTAATTGTTTAAAATTATAAAATAATTCTTTAATATACCGTGTTATGTAATTTAATTATCAAATAAATTTTTATATGCCCTTTCAAAAATTGTAGAAGTATAACTACTTTATTAGCATTTTTATCATATAAAAATGTATATAATTAAAAGTAAAAAATTTAGCAAAATTTAACTAATTTAAATTGTAATTTGTAAAAATAAGTCTAATTTTGAGAAACTTAATTTTTACTCAACTATCCTCATTATATATATATAACAAATAATGATATTAATGATAAAATATTTTAGTCATCACTTAGGAATTTTTTTTAAAGTAAATATATTTTTTTAATATAACAAATAGATAATAAATATAAGAATCTAAATCGTATAAACAAAAGGATGTTAATTAATAAAATATTAATAACTACCGTTGAAGTAGAAGTAATATAGGCACCACTTAAGAAAAAAGATTTTTGTTTATTATAATAATTCTCAATTTTGACAATAAAAATAATATTATCATAATTAAAATTATAAATTTATAAAAAATGAATTTGTAATATTAATTATATTTCATAAATAAATAAATTAAAAATTATTCAATAATTTTAACTTTAAAAAATATATTTTATTTTCAATTTTAGAAATTAAAGAAAAGAAAATTTGGTTGTTCTTTAAAACGTTGAACAGAAGCAGACGGGACGACTGCGGTTATTTCTGTTCAATATTCTCAATCGATTAGACTAACAACCATATTCCCGCCAACTCCAACTGACTTAACAAACCCAAACTTCTAAATCAGTCAAACACTTGCAGGTTAGAAATGAAAATTCAGTTTTGGTGAGCAGATCAGCAATTCCAGCGGACTGAGAGCCCATGCATTTCGAACACCAGGAGCTTCGGCGAACAACTGGAGCTCCAAATGCGACGCGCCATAGAAAACCGGAGGCGAAGGCAACGGCAAGCACGGTGCCACCTCTAAGTGTATCGAGTTGGGTAGTTCCGTCCCCTGAGACCCGAACCCGAAATTACAGTATTCGAATTCGAGTTGCATACATTAAAATAATAGGCCGGCGCAACGTTTACAGTAAAATAGTACTTTCATTAGCATGTACAAGTTCGTTTTGTCTATACAGAAGCTCAAGGTTTGAATTACAATGGCAGTTTAAAAGCTAACGAGAAAGGATTGTATTCTGAATCTTTAAGGCGCGTAGAATATCTCAGGAAGCGACAAATCTTCAGGAAAGTCAATAAGTAACATGTCTTCTTCGTACTGTCCAGGAAATTCAGGAAGTAGTACAGGAGGAGCCTCAACTTGAGTGTAGTTGCTACTACTTTCTTCCATCAAATTTGGCTGTTGTCGTTCTAAGAAACTGTTTTCACTCGACTGATTCTGGAATTTGGACAGAGACTCGACTGATCCGGATGTGTCTTGTTCTGGTTTAGTATCAGATTTTCGGGTGTGTTTGTGTATCTTACACAAGACCCAAACATCAAGCTGCAGGAAAAAAAATAACAAGAAGATGAATAATCGCTAATAATGACTAAAAAATAAAAAAGGCTAGAGAATGATTAACAAGTAAAATACCTTCATATCATCAGAACCAGTCGTTGAGGAAGGAGGAGCATTTCTGAGCGTGTACTCATGCATAATCCAACTAGTTTTCTCGCCATTAGGAGGTTTCCCGAAGTAAAACACCAAAGCCTTCTTCCATCCAATAACCTTGCCTTTCATCTTCACTTCTTTATCTGCTCCGGTGGCTCTCCAAAACCCATCTCCTGCGTTCCTATTTGGTCTCTTGCCATTCCTGTGCTTTCTATCTCTTGGAGTGAAAAAATACCATTCTTCAGGTTTATCACAAGTAGGCTTATACATGCCCGCTAAATCCTCAGGATTAAACTGGTATATGTCGACGTCTCTAATATTAACCGGAGGTAATGGCTTCTTCTCTAATTTATTTTTAAGGTAATAATGAAGCACCTCTATGTCATTGGGTAAGAACCTCACACCCGGCGGCGGGTAAGTCTCCATTTCGTTGCTTTCGACTGTCAGACCTTGCATTGCTGTTTTCTTTGAATTGGAAAAGATCACGTAAGTGTGTGTAATGGACCCGAGCTCTTCTACAGGCCCAACACATGAAGCTGCTACAGATTTGGAGGAAACAGAAGCTATCAGGCGCTCTACACGTGTCAAACGCCAGTCAGTGGCCCTCAAAGATTATGCACTGTAGCATGTCGTTATAACAGAAGGAATTAGTTATTGAGAATGCAAGAAATAACAAACTACTACTTGACAATTCTCTTCTTTTCCCTTTCTGCAAATTCTTCTGTACTTGACTATTCATTGAGAATATTGTTAGTATTTCCTTCTTGTACTTCAATATTCAGAAAAGATTCAATAGAAATTTCGAATTCCTTCTTTCCATCCTTGTTGTATTGCTTGCGAATATTCCGGTGTGCTTCAGAAGGTGATGCATATTTATAGATAATGGTTTATCCCAATTGTACATGGATTAGTAATCACGAATCAACAATAGATAATGGTTTATCCCAATTGTACATGGATTAGTAATCACTAATCAACGATAGATAATGGTTTTATCCCAATTGTACATGGATTAGTAATCACTAATCAACAATAGATAATGGTTTATCCCAATTGTACATGGCTTTGTAATCACTAATCAATAATAGATAATGGTTTATCCCAATTATACATGGATTAGTAATCACTAATCAACAAGTAACAGGATTAGTAATAACTCCCAAATGTTCCAAACATATTGGGATTAATAGAGAATTCAGGAGAAGATTTTCTCCGGCATTCATCAAAGAACCTGAAATACAATCTTAGAGTGCATTTCATGACCTTATATCAGGAGATCTATTGCACTTAAACATAACGTGATATAATTGAAATTTAGGGATTTAATTTATATTTTAAATTTTAATTAAAACAAATTTTGTTTAATTGTTAATATTAATTATTGATAATAATTAAATATTGAATAATATTAGAAATAAATCAATGTTATATATTAAAAATAAATATTTAAATTTAAATTTTAAAAATAATGTTAATTTCAAAAAATTAAAATTAATTATAAAAATAAGGGAAAATAACTTATGTTGACTAGAAGGTTAAAAATTCTTATAAAAAGGTTTCAAAGCCAAAGAACTTAAAAGAAGCAAGAGTAACAAAGAGAATTAAGCAATCTAATGATCAACATTTTGAGTTTTAATTAACTTACAATATTCTAGTGAGAGAAATTTTTGTTCTAGTGTGAGTTATATAACTTTCGAAATGACTTATGTTATTACAAAGCTTAAGAGTGTGCTAGAGAGTCTTAAACATCTAAAACTTGTAAAGTTTTTCTTAAACCTTAAAAAAAATATGTTGTAGCAGGTTTTTTCTTTAGCAACGAAAATTTATATAGCCGCAAAAGTAAAATTTCCAACCGACATTATTGACGTATATACTATTTTCGTTGGTAATTACCGACGGTTTCTGTGCCGTCGGTAAAATTCCATCGCTAATTTGTTATTTTCTTATAGTGACTACTTATTTTTTAATCTCCCATATTAAAAGATATTTGTGAACTGATCACTTATTGCTTCACAATCTATATTATGTTTTACTTAAGAAATAACATATTAAAAAATATTTAATATTTTGGGATCTTTTCAATTTAGTATCAAACTTTTTAAAATTTTTAATTTAGTGACTAGCATTTTAAATTTTATATAAATCATGTTAAAATGTTATTTTTGATGATGTGGTCAACAGATAGCCATTTGGGGATGAAAATGGATCAACTTATGAGTCAGTTTGGCTAATTTTTAAAAAATTAAAAGTGTAAAACATCTTTTTTAAATGAGTTCGGCCTAGATTACCTAGGCCTAAGCCTGCCCGAAACCTAGCTCTTATAAACAAAACAATTACCCGGGCCTAAGCCTGCTCAAGGCCTAACTCTTGTAAATAAAATGATATCATTTTGTTTAAAAAAATTAGATCTCGAATTAGTTTGAGTTTGATTTGACCTATAAGTCAATCCATTAAAAATACTTAAATTTAGACTCATAAGCAAGCCCGTTGTCATCTCTATAAACATATGACAAATTGCATCAATAAAAACAACCTTTTGATCTTATTTATTAAAAATTTGTAATGTTAGTCAATAAATTTTTTAAAAAGTGAGACCCTTTTAAATCTGTTATTTATGGGGTGCTTGGTTGATGGGTTTGAGAAGGAGTTAATGGGTAAGGAATGAAAAACGAATGGTTGGTTGTTGATTACCATTATAAGAGCAATAGTTTGATATCTCACTTTTGAGGAATCCTCCATACCCTCCATTTAGTAGAGGAATGAAACTCATTCCTTAATAATGATTCTTTTTATAAAATATTTTAATACTAATTAATTAAATACAATTAATTAATTAAAATATAATTAATTAATTAATTATAACTAATTAAAATATAATTAATTAATTAATTAAATTATTATTATTAATTAATTACATTACATTACATTATAATTAATTATAATTAATTATTTAATTACAATATAATTAATCAAAATATAATTCATTAATTAATTAAAATATATTGTAATTAATTAATTAATTAAAATATAATTAATTGAAATAATATAATTAATTAAAATATAATTCATTCATTAACTAACATATTGTAATTAATTAATTAAAATATAATTAAGTACAATATAATTAATTAAAATATAATTATAATTAATTAATTAAAATATAATTATACTTAATTAATTAATTACAATATAATTAATTAGAATATAATTCATTCATTAATTAAAATATTTTAATTAATTAGTTACAATATTTTAATTAATAATATATTTTAATTAATTAATTATAATATAATTAATTAAATTATAATTAATTAATTAATTAAAATATAACAATTTTTTATTTTTTAATATTTTTTACAAACCAACCACTCTCAATGGTAGTAAATAATTATTCATTCATCTTTATCAACCATTATAATTATAATCTCACTATATTCATTTTCATTCTTATATATTTTTCAGTTTCCCTCCATTATAACTTTAAAAAATCCAACTACAATATATTCCAAACAGAAAAATAAAAAACACAAAGTGAAGAGGGGAAAAAGAAAGGCAAAAAGGGGCCTCAACATTTGGCTTTTGCACATGGGTTTTGTTTGGCAGCTGATTAATTTGTCACTTTCATCACAGCCATAGAGGCAAGACCAGAGTTGGCAGTTTTCACTCAGATATTATGTTATGTTGCAGATTATGATTCTCTGATATTCCATTTCTTCTGCAGTCCAAATGTGATACGTAAGGCAACACCTAGGTTTGATAATTCTAGCGTAAACGGTCCAAACTTTTTTTCAAATCGACATCGTTTTAGAATGACTTTTTAAAAAAATTAACTAAAACAATGTCGTTTTGAAGTAATTATGATTGCATTTTCTTGTAATCCGCAATTTTAAACCTTCTTATGTAAGGACGAAGAAGAGGAAGAAGATAGTAATATGGATCCATTAAGATGAATGAAACTAAACGGAGAAATTTTCAGATCACACAACCATTGGCAGACTAGCAGCTTCTATATATGGTTGATGTTGTAAACTTTCTCTCCATTTTCCCTCCACTTTCTCAAAAACCAAACAACCCCATGCAAAGAGAAAAGAAAAACTAGAACAACAAGATCTCTCTCCGTCTTGCTCTCTGTATTTCTTTCTTTAACAAACAGGAAATGCACTATCTATAATACAGTTTCGTCACTCCCCAGTACTGGTGGATCCATAAAACTCGATCATTCTCTGCAAAACAAACACTTGGGTCCTCAACCGAACAATGTAATCAGCAGTTTCCTGAAACAACCGGTCAGCTTTCATGGAATCTCCATTCTGGGTCGGAATCAGATTCTTGAGAGCCTCGAGCTTGTCTGAAACTCTGGAACGAGCTTGCCCATTGTTGGGAATGGCTGTTTGAGGCTTGCAGGTAAGATGAGGCCCTTCATATTTGTTTCAAATGACCCAGCCCGGACTTTTACGACTCGATTTATAGAATAAATCAAGTAAAGGGGTTCTTCAGTATGGTAAATGGCAGTAAAACAAGTAGGTCAGTGCAACACCTGTAAAAGGAAGTAACTTGTGCAAAATTGATGAAAGTTGGGTAAAAGGAAACTTGCGATTGCATCAAGAACACAACTTACATAAAAAATGGAACAGCTGATGGGTAAAAGGAAACTTGCAATTGCATCAAGAGCACAACTTACGTCAAAAATGGAACAACTGAAGTTCTCCAGGCTCCAGCTTGGATTATCAAATTTGCCAACAATTTTGTTCCTTGAAACACGGTTGGCACGTATAAGCTTGAGTCAGGGAGCCACCTTCAGGTTTTCCCTTCAAATTTCAAGTGGACTTTCTACTTCAGATATTCAGGACAAATGCATGAATAAAAATGATAGTTGCTGGCCATCCCGTAATCGACTTTCAAACTGTTTTTTTATTAGAGTTAAAATTTTATTTTTGTAAAATTAAATATGTAATTATAACTTTATAATTTTTTTAACGTTATATCTCATAAGTTATTTTATACTTAAACAGAAATTTAAAAAAATTGAGGAATATTTTTACAAAATTTTCCTTCCTCTTATCTCTCTTTCTCCTTTTTTTTTTAAGTTTTTTAATTAGTTATTTTATTTATTTCATCTTTTATAATTATTGTAAATTTTTAATTTTTTTTAAATAATAGCAAATATTGTTATTACTAATAATAATTATAAATTAAGTAAAACTTAATAATAAATTATTTTATTTAAATTTATTTTAATATTTATATAATATTTATTAATAAAGTATTAATAAAAATATTTTATTTTTTAAAATAAATAATTTAAAATTATTTTTTATAAAAAATAATTTAAAATTATTTTTTAAAAAAATAATTTAAAATTATTTTTTAAAAAAATAATTTAAAATTATTTTTATAAACTAATATTTATTATATATATTTTTAATTATTAAATTCCAATTTATTTTATTTTTTAATGTTTTAAAATTTTATTTTCAATTTAATTATATTTATTAAAAACTATTAAATTAAAAATTGAATTAAACTTGTGATTAAAATTGTGAATATTATGATTTTTAGATACAAGGTTTAAAACATACAGTATAACTGTATAATATGACAAAGGATTATGTTGTAATGTTTTTAAAAAATTTAGGGACTATTTCATAAATTTAAAAAATTTAGTATCAAGCCCGGTACGATATTCGTAACATTAGTTGAAGAGAAGTTGGAGTTTTTTAAAAGAGTTGTCGTAGAGTTAAGACAGAAGAAATTGTTAAATTGGCTAGCGTATTTTTTAGATTAAATTCTTGAAGAAAATAATCTAAATACTAAGAGTGCTGGGATTTAGAATTCAAATAAAGTGCTATTACTTTTCTTAGATTGGGAAAGTTTTTACTTTCTTAACTACTCAAAAAAATAGAATGTAATAATAAAATTTTAGGAAAAAAATTGCTTTCTCAAGTAAGAATTCATGCCAATCAAATAAGGCCCTAATGTTATCTACTAATCAAATCAACTAATATAATCAGTTGTTAGTTAACTGCTGATATAACCAAGTAATAACTAATACAATTCATTGATTAGCAAATAGGGCCAAAGTGTTCCACTGTGGACAAATTGTCAGCCACCTTCTTCAACGGAGGATGTTTTATACGAGAAAAGAAGGAAAAAGAAAAGCTTATACAGCCTTTAATTTAGGAGGCTCCCTGGAAGGCAACTTTGAGTGTACATTAGGCATCCATCAATCAGTCATACAACATTACCAAATTACCTACTAATCACAAAGATATAACTCGGCAACTTGATTTATTGAAAGAAGTAAAGATTAGCGAACCAGAGGCTGACATATTTCGTTAAAAATGACTTTATTTTGATTCTAGGACGGACAATCAGATTTTCACAAGAAAGAAATTGGGTACGTACGGGGGCCACATCCTCTAGCCCCTTATCCTGGTCCTATTCTGGCGCCCTGAGCTATCTACGCAGATGAGTCTTATTTGAGTGGATGACTTAAATTAAAGGGGTCAAAATAGGGCCAGGGTAAGGAGGAAAGAGGATCCCCTTCCTGTGTAAGGGGGCATGGTTTTGTGGAAATGGTCAGCTGGGGTGGCTGTCCGGTGGACGTGGAAACCGTACTTTTGTAAACGGAATGAGGACGGCGCCGTCATAAAATGTTTGTTGAGGACACGAGGGAGCAAGGGATTTGACAAAGGCCTTTGGAAGTATTAGCTTGATCCAGCTGTTTTTTTCCCTGCTTGACTTTCAGTATAATAATATTAGCACTTGCTTCTTCTTTTTTTTCCTCTGGTTAGTAAGAAGTTCCTTTCATTGATTTACATGGCTTTAGAAGAGTTATGGATGTACAAAAGCGGTTGGTCGATCAAAATTATTGACAAATGATCATCAATTATACCTTCTGACATCAGATGCGAACTGCCTTCGTGCTAATCCTCACGCTTTCAAGCAAGCTCAACAACAAGTTGGTCCACGATCAACATCCTAAGTCACGGTCAAGTTATGAAAGTTGGCGCCACGTTTTTCAAGGGAGGAAATTTCCTGCCTATGAGAGGAAGGATACTTGTAAGGCAACTTAAGGATGTATTATATATCAATCATACAACAATACCACGTTACTAAACACAATTTATCACCCATCAACTTGCTTTCTTTGTTGTTGTTTTAGATCAAAATTTCTTTCCAACTAGCAAAGAATTATGGCTGCAGAGCTCGTAGGAGGAGCATTTCTCTCTGCTTTCCTTCAAGTGTTGTTTGATAGGCTTGCTTCTCCGAAGGTTGTAGACCTTTTCAAGGGAAGGAAGCTTTACAATAAGTTGCTGGACAATTTGAAGATAACGATGCAATCTGTTGAAGGAGTGCTTGATGATGCAGAGGAGAAGCAGATTACTCGGCGTCCCGTGAGGAAGTGGCTTGATGATCTCAAAGATGCTTTCTACAAAGCTGATGACTTGCTGGATGAGATTGCTTATGCAGCTCTGAGCTCGGAGATGGAAGCTGGACGTCAGAACATCATAGATAGATTATGGAAGTTTATCTCTCGCAAAGGTCGACTTGAGAAGGAGATGGAATCAAAGTTGATGGAGATACATGACAAGCTTCAACGTTTAGTTAAGCAGAAGAATGTGCTTGGCCTGAAAGAGGGTATTGGAGAAAAGCCATTGTCCCAGAGGGTACCAACCACTTCTTTGATGGATGAATCTGTTGTTTATGGCAGGGATGAAGATAAAGGAGTCATAATTCAGCTGCTGCTATCGGATGATGCGAACTGCAATAAACTGGGCCTTATTCCCATAGTCGGTATGGGTGGGGTCGGAAAGACCACTCTTGCTCGATCTGTATACAACGATAGCAAAGTAGTGGAACGGTTTGGCTTCAAAGCATGGATCTATGTTTCAGAAGAATTTGATGTTTTGAAGGTAACCCAGAGCATTCTCAATGGCGTCCGTGAAACAAAGCACGACTTAAAAACTCCCAACGATCTGGAGCTTTGCCAAGTTGCATTGAAAAATGAATTGAAGGATAAAAAGTTTCTGCTGGTACTTGACGATGTTTGGAATGACCGTTATGGTGACTGGGAACTTTTGCTAAAGCCTTTAATGACTGGGGTAAAAGGAAGTAAGATTATAGTCACAACTCGCCTTCAAAGTGTGGCATCAGTCATGGAAGTTGTTCATACTCATCATCTGAAGGAGATATCAGAAGAAGAATGTCGGGCCTTGTTTTCTAAACATGCATTCGGGGGGAGGAACTCTAGTGCATATCCAAAATTAGAAGAGATTGGTAGAGAAATAGTGAAAAAGTGCAACGGCTTACCTTTGGCAGCAAAATCATTAGGGAGTCTCTTGCGCAAGACCAAACAAAAACCCCAAGAATGGGATAGAGTTTTGAAGAACGATATTTGGAATTTACCAAAAGACAACATTCTTCCAGCTTTGAGATTGAGCTACTATTTTCTTCCATCTCATTTGAAGCAATGCTTTGCATATTGTGCGATATTTCCTAAGGGATATCTGTTTAAAAAGGAGGAATTGGTACTCTTATGGATGGGAGAGGGATTTTTGGGCCAAGCAGGATTCAGCAAGGAGAGGGAAGTCGCGGGTGAGGAGTGCTTCGATAATCTTGTGTCAAGGTCTTTTTTTAATCCAAACGGAGATAACTTCATTATGCATGATCTCATCAATGACTTGGCTAGATCTGTGGCTGGAGAATTTTGTTTCAGATTGGATGATGATGATGATTCGTGTGAGGTCCCACCAAGGACACGTCATCTGCGTTATGTGCGAAGAAATAATTTGTGGTCCAATATATCTAAAGGCATTGCTAGTGCTCCATTGCGCACTTTCTTACTTGCTCGTCATGATGAAGCATGGAAATACAATCACGAGGAGGTAATTACACATTCACTTATGAAATCTAAGCGCTTATGAGTACTGTCGCTGTCTCTTTATTGGCACGCTAACGAATTAAAGTTGGATGATTCAATTAGTAATTTAAAGCATCTTCGATACTTGAATCTCTCTGAAACATTATTCCAATTCTTACCTGAATCTTTATGTAGTTTGTATCATTTGGAGATTTTAATATTGAGAGATTGTTTTTATCTCATCGAGTTACCGTTAAATTTGGGGAATTTGGCCAACTTGTGTGTTCTTGATATTGAGGGGACTGACTTGCAAGAGATGCCACCACAGATGGGTAAATTAAAGAAACTACAAAAGTTGAGTGATTTTGTGATTGGAATTGGAGAAGAAAGCGAGTCTCGTATTCAAGAGTTGGGGAATCTTCAGCAACTGAGAGGACGTCTTGTTATTAGGAATCTTCAAAATGTTATAGATGTAAGAGAAGCTTTAAGGGCCAATATCAAAAGGAAAATACATCTTAAGGAGTTGGAATTGGTCTGGACGGGCGATGTTGATGATTCAGGGCATGCTAGACGTCTACTGGAGCAATTGGAACCTCATAAAAATGTGGAAACTCTTACAATAAGAAGGTATGGGGGCAAGAGATTTCCAGATTGGATTGATGCAGGATCTCCTTTGTTAAGAGTAGTAACCTTGCAACTTCATGGCTGTAGACACTGTTGTCAACTACCACCACTTGGGCAGCTAATGCACCTGAAAAAACTCTCAATTACAGATTTTCCAGGAATTGCATCGATTGGTCCTGAGTTCTATCGTAGATATACATCCACGAAGAAGCCATTTCAATGCCTTGAAGTTTTAAGGTTTGAAAAGATGCCCCAGTGGCAGGAATGGGTCATGTGTGGAAATGAAGAGGAAGTTTTCCATCTCCTTCAAGAGCTTTACATAATCAATTGTCCTACATTCAAACAGTCTCTGCCTCAACACCTTCCTTCATTGATTGTGCTTGAGATCAGGGAAAGTGACAGACTTGTGGCTTCACTCCCGACAATTCCAAGGATTCTCAACATGGATTTGGAAGATTTGACTTTACGTGATGGCTATCGGCTTTCAGCTTCTAGATCTCAAAATCCTATGCTTGAAAGAATAGAGCAACTGGGTTGTTGTGGTCTATTGAATACTTTAGAAGTAATTGAAATTGGGCAGTGTGATTTCTTGAAATGTTTCCCCTTAGAGTCCTTCTCAAACTTAAAGCATCTACATATTATGGATTGTCCAAACTTTGAGACGATTAATGGAAACTGTAAATCTCTCCTCTCTTTGGAAATCAAAAAGTGTACCAATTTAGTATCATTTCCTGAAGTGGGACTAAAAACTCCTAATTTGCAAAGACTTTGGTTACAGGATTGCTCAAATTTGAGATGGTTGCCAGAATCTATGCACTCCCTACTCTATGCCCTTGAGGTGTTGTTCATTAGGAATTGCCCAAAGCTTGAGTCGTTTCCTAAAGGAGGATTGCCCTTAAAACTACAAAGGCTTGAAATTGTTGATTGCACTGAACTCATAAATAGACGCAATCAGTGGAATTTGTATTGTCTTCCCTCTCTTTTGCACTTCGTGATAAGTGGCTACAAACATGTGGAATGCTTCCCTGAGGAGTCACTACTCCCACCCACACTTACCTCTCTTCAAATTGGGGATTTTCCAAATTTGAAATCTATCGAGTACAAGGGGATTCAACATCTCACTTCTCTTCTAAGTTTGACTGTTGATGGTTGTCCGGAGTTACGATTGTTGCCAGAAGAGGGCCTTCCCTCCTCCCTCACCTTTCTTAGCGTATGGGATTTACAAAACTTAGAATCTCTTGTCAATAGCAAGATTCAACAACTCCCTAATCTCAAAGAGTTATTAATCGAAAATTGTCCTAAGCTAAAATCTGTGCCAGAAGAGGGGCTACCTTCCACTATTACTTCTCTTACAATATGGGGGTTTGCTGATTTGGAATCTCTCAACTCCAGAGGACTTCAAAATCTCACTTCTCTTAAAGAGATGTGTATCCATAGCTGCCTTAAGCTCCAGTCCTTGCCAGAAGAGGGCTTGCCTTCGTCTCTTTTTTCTCTGGAAATCGGAAGCTGTCCTTTACTAAAGAAAAGGTATAAATGGAAGAAGGGTGAAGATTGGCCCAAGATTTCTCATATCTCTGATGTACGTATTCATTAATTTGGTTGTGTTGGTGAATATGATGGTATTGCTCTTGCCTGTTGTTTGGCTTATCCTAAGTCTTGGTATTGGAAAAATTACAAGACAATTAAAGGAAATGTTGGGATATAAAACATTTACTTTGCTTTGTTATGATTAATATTTCATAAATAATTGATTAATTTGTTTATGTATTTATAAAGAGAGAAGGTGCTAATAAGAAGTTGTATGTCTTCTTTCACTTGATTTTAGTATATGATGAAGCAGCGGAACAAGAATGAAACTAATAAGTGAAGATTAAATCCCAAATCCCTATTTTAAGGCTTATTAATTATTACGTTGACATCATACTTCATTAATTGTTGTCATTATATGTTACATTTAAGGAACGCTTTTTTGTATATGTATTCGAAGTGTGCCTGTATCCAAGATGCACAGTCGATTTGCAATTCATTTCGAGGGAATAATATACTTCATTTGAAATTTGATTCTTTCAATTCTTCCTAGTTTTGCCTTACATTTCTTGCCACAACCACAAACAATGCAGGTACTTGCGTCCAGAAGATGTAGGCTCCTGTCAATGCCTGCAGATGTGTGCCTTAATGCATTGGTTGATGTGAATATTATCGCTGTTTCGGATTATCTGCATTAGTAGAGCAAAGTCAGGGGTTTAGAATGATCCATATACATGTATCTAATGCCAAAATGAGCCCAATTTTTTGCTAAGATATCTAATTTCTCTAAAAACATAAATTCTTCTGTTTTATGTTTTTCTCAAAAACATTATTGAAAACTATTAGAAGATTTTTCAGGGCTCTCTTTTCAACTGATAGTCGATTATAATATAGTTTTGTACACCACACAGACTACTTTGCCCAAGTCAACCAAAAATAAAAGTCATGCTATTTGGACCATAGTTTGCAATGGCCTCTTAAGGGAGAAAAATTCTTACACGCACACACGTATTTAGACCATGCCTCACCCTTTTTAATCTCATCAGTTGTACCTTCGCTCTGTGTATGATAATGGCAAATCACGGAAACTTTCGTCTTAGAATTTTATACCTTCGCTCTGTGTATGATAATGCACTTATTTGCATTAGAATAAATTGTTGTGTACACACAATATCTTGTAATTATAGTTTAAAGAAGAAGCTTGTTTCTTATAAAAACTGTTTTATATCCAACTGAATCGATTTCAAATGTTCAAAACTACAAGTTTAACGAGGAAAACGACCCAAACTTGATAGTCAGGGGGAGGGGGATGAAGCAGCTCTAACCCTTCTCGTAAGTAATAGGAAATAAGATAGAGGTTAAACATATTAGAAAAATTGTAACCTCTGAAAAAGACAAACAATTTCCTCCAGAAACTAGACAAATAGACGCATATTGAAGTAGGCTCTACAAGGTTTGTTCAAGGCACAAGAAGCGCCACAGTGTTTTCTTTCATATCTCTCTCACTTCCCACCAATCATTATTTTTCACTTACATTACTTTTGGCTAGAGAAGGGAACATATGATCAATTTTAGAAGTGACATGGGACTATATTGCTCACAATACATACATCACTGCCAAAGGTTAACTAATTTACATGACCAAAAATCGCCACAAAAAACAAATGACTCTCTAGAAATCAAATGACCAATTTTCCAGATGGACAACCTGAAGAAGAGTCACTTTATCCAATTTAGGCAGTAGTCCTACAGTGACATCAGGACCTCCAACACTATCTTCAACATAGTTCAGATCTGTGACCATACAAAATGTTAACATCATTATCAATTCCTTGTTTTGGTGATCCATGCATGCCAAACAAAAGAAATTCAGTAGTTTACTAAGGAGGGGAGTGCTATTAAGATATCCAGAACTACATGAAGTGACTAGATCGTACATGGGTTCCAGCATCTGCTAGTGCCAAAGTTGCCACATTAATACATGCTGATCTAGTTCCTACAGACAGCATCTATCAATATGAATAAAAAAAGCCACTTAAGGAACTTTAAAATGAAGATCTAAGTGTTGTCGGGAGACTCGAAAGTTTTCTGGGTTACCTCCATCAGCTTTTAAAACTTGCACATATATATCTATCTGCAAAGAAAGCTTTAGAAAAAGTGATAACTACAGTATGGTTATCTATAACA
>JANTPM010000004.1:4275428-4299785 GCA_025434745.1 Erythroxylum divaricatum | reverse complement strand
ATATCGGGTTCGGGTCTTACGGGAGTGGGGTGTTACAAATTGTGACTAAAAAATGAAAAGAAAGGAAAGAGGCAACACAATAAAAGAGATTTTCAAATAAACCTGGAAGCCCTAAAAGTTAGCGAGTGAACCATAAAAAATCCAGAAATTTAGATGGAGAAAACCCTAAAGCGTCCAGAGAAAGAACAAGAGGGAAGTTAATAAAAGTACTTGACTGAACTTGGTTTGAAGCTGGGAGTTGATTTCGGGCCATCTAAAATACCAAGAGCAAAACAAAATCCCTCATAGAACTGGGCTTGTTGTTTTCGATAGAAGAAGCAGATGCCATAAGAAGAAGATGAAGAACAGGGCAAGTTGGCAAAAGCTGATATTTATTAGAGCAAGATCTAATAAATATGGATGGAAAGAGTTGAGAGTGAGATCGAAAAAGTGAAGCGGGAAGCAAAATAAAGAGGAGAAAACATGGCTCGACTTAGGTGGGGCGAAGTTGAGACGAAACGTTAATTACAACAAAACTTCGACATTTTTATTGTGGCACAGAGTAGGTACAGGTTTAGTAGCACAGATGATCTGATGCCCTCTTCTCTCCCTCCCTAGACTCCTCTTCTCTCACTTCATTGCTTTTCTCTCGATCTGCAGAAGAAAAAGAAAAGCCCAACAAATCTCCATTTCTCTCTCTTGTAACTTTCTCTCTATAAATCCATGACAGACTTTGTCAAGCCCCCGTCGACATCAATCAGTGATCCCATTCCTAGCTCTCTAATCCACCTACGGCATGAGCCTTTCGAGTAAGGCCTCTCCCTAATTCCAAAACTCATCTTCCCCGATTTGACCCAGACTCTCATCCAACTCAAGCAAAAATACCTCCTCTGGGTCCGGGTCACACCTCTAGATCATTCTTCTTTCTCATACAGAGCCCTTTAAAGTTTTGTTGTTTGATCAGTTATGTAGCCCAACTAAAAAGATTCAAGATTGTTATTTTTTGAGTTCTTAGATTCCTCTTTGAAATGTTTTTGGCAAGATGTGCCACAAGTTTAAAAATAGTATGTGTGAAGTGATTATAAACCTTATGAAGTAATAACCAAGGTTTTACTAAGTCCTAGAATGGATTCTTCATATGCATATAGAAAGAATCCTAATTTAAGATATTTGGTCATATTAATCTCACAAGAGAGAGTTAGTTTGCAACAAATATTATAGTATTTGATTTTGTATTTTTGCAGGATGGCTGTGGTATTTATGGCGTTTGATATGTGTTTTGCAATTTTTTGTGTTGTTTTGACATGTTTGATTGAGATTGCACTATGTTGCTACTTATTGTACATTATAGCGATTCTTTATGTTGTTGCATGATAAGTATGAAGGGGTTTCCATATTATTCAAATTGATGATCAAGTCCTAGTAAATGGATCTCTTTAATTTCCTCTTAGTATTAGAATTTCTCAAGTTTGTAACTGAAGATCCTGTGCTTGTTTTGTGAATTTGTGGGAAGGTGCATCAGAGGTAGATCATAGTGTACTTCCAAAGTACATATTTCAAGAAACCAAAAATAGTGAAAAAGATGGTGTTGGAGCTGGGAAAATGATTCCTATTGAAACAAGCAGTGGATACTTAACAAGTGAATGCATACTTCTGCATGAGGATGCTGTAAGTTGACAGTAGATAAGAATTCGAGTTGAGTTCATAATTGACTCATAACATTGTTTGGTTAACTAATCAACTGTGTGAATCATGGGAAATTATTAAACAAATGTATTACAGTTACAAAGATGAGATTTAATATGAAGTGATTAGCCATGAACTAATTAAAGGAGCTGGAAGAAGAAATAATGATGATATTACAACACTTAACAATGGATTGGAAAAGAAAAGAAACAGGGGTAGAGATTAGGAAAAGGAAATATAGACCCAAAACTTTATATAGAACTTTGAGAAAGAGAACTATAATTGAGATACAGATAAAAGAAGTATGTGTGAGGTAACGTTGTTAATTGATTATGTCTAATATATAAACAGTGAATTAGAAGAAGAAAAAAAATAAAGGTAGAGATAAAGGAAAAAAGACGAACACAAAGATGATGAAAAATAGAACTTTGAGATAAGGAAGAGAGTAGACTTTGAGGAAGAAAAGAGAGATATTTTGAGATTGGAAAAAAAGAAAAAAAAAAAGCAGATGTAGAGACAAAAGAAAGACATGGAATAAGGGTGTTTTAGTTATGTTAAAAATAAATTTATTGATTGTATGCTTAGAATGATAGACTTCAATTCAATTTTAATTGCTTAATTGGATAAAAGAATCAAATCCGCTTACTTTTTCTTTTATTGATTTATAATCGAACTCTACATATTTCAAGTAAGAAGTTATTAGATAATAACTAATAAAGAACCACATTAGGTTAGGTTTAAGTTGGTGGGAGTTTTGTTGTAAGTTAAGCAATTCACTCAATTCCTTGCAACCATCATTTTCATTCCACATGCATTGTGAAATGGCTTATGATGAATGTTACATGTCCTCTATGCAAATACAACATTCTCAAAGGGAATGAAGAGTGAAGAGATTTAAGTGTAAATCCAACTTTATAGTATTCTTGTTGTCTATCTGTATAGAAGAAATCAAGGTTCTCCAAGTTATAGTGAAGACAGTGGCTTGACGAGCCTCCAGAGATGCCTGGACTCATTGTATGAGCTATTGGAAATCCATGTCCAGAAATGAAGCCATATCCACGTTTTTCTTTTGTCCCATTCCCATTTATGCCTGTGTTATTTGTTTGTTTATATTGTCAAAAGTTGCACCAACTTGCTTTTATAAACACAACATAACTTTTGATCCTATTATGTGATTTTAGCTAGTCATGTAATAGTTTAGCCTCTTATAAATATGCAACGTGTACAATTCAAAGATGGCTTAAAACCTTACATACTTCAATTGATGTCTGTTTATATATTCTTTCCTCGAGTTTTCTGCTTTTGTTGAATATTACGCAATAATGAGGCAGGAGTTGTGGAGTGATGTGATAGTGTCAATATATTTCTATATTATTAATTAATAAAAATGTCAGTCAAGCGGCTAGAGTAGCTCAGTTGGTTAGTACTCCATTTCATATAAATTTTGTAATATTTAGAACTCTATTTCATATCTATTTCTGGTTTTGATAATTGGGTTATATATACTATTTCAACTATTCAATTTATTGATCTAAAGCATCAAAATTGAAAACTATTAATATTTCGGTTGGGCTATTTGAAGTGGAGCAATTGCTGGAGCAAAGTTTAACGAGTGAGTAACATCTGTTAGTCTTTTGGGTATCCATTTGTTGCTACTGTTCATCTTCTTTATTACAATTAATAATGAGAATTATTTAAGTTGTATACTTTTGCCCTGACAATAGTATACCCAATTTTTTTAAATACTTTTTTAGGTTAAATCATAATTAAGAATATGGAATCATCCTCTACTTGTGGTAAGTCCAATCTAGCATGGAATTATTTTTCTTCTTCTCAAGCATCTAATGAGAACATCCAATATAAATGTATGTTTTGTGGTAGAATATTTAAAGGGAGAGGAATTTTTAGAATGAAAGAACATCTTGCTGGTCTTAAGGGTAATATTACTTTTTACAAAAAAAAGTACCACTTGATTTACTTGATATGATTGAAAAATATTTACAGCAATAAGTAAAAAAGAAAGAGGAAAATAAAGAGACTCGTGATATATCTTTTGGAGATGATGAAACACCACAAGTATTAGGTAAAGGAAAAAAAAGAAAAGCTACTATTGACATAGATTCTTATTTTTCTCCAAGAACTACTCTTGGTTCTCAACCTATTCTAAAAAGTTTTATGGTTGATAAGGAAATTGTTTTGCAATGTAAAAGAGCATGAGCTATATGGTTCTATCATTCAAGTTATTTCTTTAAATGCTTTAAATTCGTCATATTTTTAAGAAGTAATTGATGCTACAACAATAATAGGTTCAGGATTTAAGATACCATCTTATTATGAGTTACGTGTGCCTTTGCTTTAGATTTAAAAAAGGAATGTTATTTAATTGTGGATACATATAAATCTAGTTAGGAGTCAACAAGATGCACTATTATGGTAGATGGGTGGGCTGATCAAAAACAAAGAACCTTAATTAATTTCTTAGTTTATTGCAATATTGGAACAACTTTTATCAAGTCTATTGATGATTCTGACATGGTAAAAAGTGCTAATATTTTATCTGGATTATTCTTTGAAATTGTCGAGTGGGTTGGATCAAAGAATGTTGTGTATTTTGTTACAGATAATGCAGCTAATTATATATCAGTTGGGTACTTATTTCAATCAAAGTATGGGCATATTTATTGGTCTCCATGCGTTGCTTATTGTATAAATCTTATTTTAAAAGATATTAGGGGTATGGACCATATTTCTAGTCTTGTTTCACGTGAATCTAAGATCATAATTTTTATATATAATCATGTCACATTTTTTTCTTAGTTAAGAGAGGAAGAAGATTGGATTGAAATCGTGTGTCCCACTCCCACTGCTACCAGGTTTGTAACTACATTTATTACTTTGAAAAATGTTTATGAATATAAGCAACTAGTTCAAAATTTAGTAACAAGTAAACATTTTTTAAGTCATAAATTATCAAAGAGTGAAAAAGGAAAAAAAAGTTTTTGCTATTATTCTAGATAATAAATTTTGGGATGCTTGCTTGATCATTGTAAAGATTACGGCTCTGCTTATAAAGCTGTTGAGGATTGTTGACTTAGATAAGAAGTCATCTTTGGGGTATATATATGATATTATATATAGTGCTCACAAAAACATTATAAATATTTTTAAAGGGAAGGAGAAATTGTATAAGCCTTATATAGATATTATTGTTCGACGATGAGATAAATATCTTACTGAAAGGATCTACTTAACAACTTATTTTCTCAATCCTTATTACTTATATAGTAGAGAAGCAAGTACAATTAATATTATGAGTAGTTTGTTTAATTTGATTGAAAGCAAAAGTATTTTCTCTATTGAAGAGCAATCATAAGCAAATGAAATTAAATTGTACCGTGAAGGTTTAGAGAAATTTTGTTAGATCATCAACAAAGAGAGAACTTATGATAAAAAAATGCAGCTAGGTAAGTTTTATACTTTTAAGTCATTATTTACTTATTAATAATATATATTTTAATCCTAACTATTAATTTAAAATACAGATGAGTAGTAGAGATTATTCGGTGATAGTATTTCAACATTAAGAACACTCGCTATTTGATTACTCAGTCAAATAGCTTCTGCATTAGGTTGTGAACGTAATTGGAGTGTTTTTTTTAACGTATTCATATAAAAAATGAAATCATTTGGAATATCAAAGATTTAATGACCTTGTTTATGTTACTTATAATCTGATAATAAAGAACATGTATTTTATAGCTTTGTTTTTATTTTATTATTGACTTTATAATTTCTCTATTATGTGTTTTGAACACTTAGTAAGCAAAGAGCATATGATCCAGTTGATATTGATTATATTGAACATACTAATTTTTGAATTAAAGAAGAAAAATCATCGCCTGATCTTTGATTATATTGAACTTAAAAAGATGATTTATGAAAAAAATGCATTTGTCACAACGAATGAATTAAGAACATCTACTGATGGTCAATTAATATCTTATTTTGATCATATTTAAGTTAAAATTATACTGTATTACAAGTTTACAATTAAGAATAATTTCATACATTACTAATTTGTATTTTATTTTAATGCAGTAGAAGAAGTTGATGCAAATACTTTTAATGAAAGCGTAATTTACGAATCTTTAAATAACGTAAAAGAATTTAGATCTTTTGATGATGATGAGACTCAACCTTATTCAAAAATAACTTTTAATAAAAGCGTAGTTTACAAATCTTGAAATAGTGTCGGAGAATTTAAAGCTTTTGATGATGATAAGACACAACCTTATTCAAAAATATAACTTTGATTTTTATTATTATTTTAAGTTTTATATTAGACTCATATTTATTTATTATTAGTTCATTATATAATAGTAGACACTGATATATTTTTTAGTTCAATAAAATATTTTATTTTTACTTATTCTTATAAGTTTTACTTTTTATTTATTATATACCGGTTTTATAACAGTTCACTACTGGTTGAACCTCTAAACTTTAAACTTTTCTTTTGACTTGTTCAATGTCTGGTACAGTTTTTAAAACCGTGGTTATCAGGAAGTGGTCAGTGTCTTTGCTTAAGTTATGAGGTTTGATTTATAACTGTTAGTTGTAAGCCTATATAAAAGGCACAAGTCATGAATAAAGAATTGAACTATTATCTTTCTTAAACTCTGCGCTAATTACAACTTATCTTTCCAACTCTTTCCAAAATAGCTCGCCAACGAGCTGCCAGAGCTTCAGGACATGGTTGAGGCCGTGGATCCAATTGTGATATTAACAAGCGGTCTTGAAGATGAATGGTGGGCTGGTGGTTGGTGCTGAAATTTCTTCCCGAAAGTGCAATGTGTAAGTAATAACATTAATGTCACCGAAAAGAGTTACTTAACCTATAATTTGTGAATTATTGATATAAAACCAAGACATTGAATACTTTTTTCTTTGTGGAGGTCACTCTCAAGCAAATCTAGATTGAAGTAGGATCGAAAGTTCTTTATGATAAGAAGAAACTAGGGTGGGCGAATTTGAATGATACAACTAAAGTCAAATTCAACAGATTAGATTTAAGTTAACCAGACTTTAGGTCGAGCTCGGACTTGACTTACCCAAGTCCAATATGACTCAGGTCAAAGTTAACAGACTAGATTTAAGTTAACTAGACTTTAGGCCGAGCGGGCTTGACTTACTTAAGTCTAATCCAACCTAACGTTCAACTTTTGTAAATAAAATGATATTGTTTTGTAAAAAATGACATCATTTTGTACTTATAATTTAAAAAATGTTTGTTGGCCAATTCGCACCTGATCAAACGTTGGGTCAGACGTGAGCTGAGACTGGGCCATTTCCATCTCCAGAAGAAACAGGTCCAGTCTTCCCATCATACATTCATACCGATAGCCTCATGTTTATAGCTATATTACGCAATCCCATCAAGCAACAGCACTCTAAGCAGTTTGAAGTATTCCCTTTGATCAATTTGCAATGATAAATGATGAAACATTAACAGAAAAGACACTGATATGGAGAAATGAGGGACAGCAGCCTGAGACTTTAGAGAAAAATAAGAGGTTTATGGGTTGTAGCAGTCTCAGACTTGCCAATATTCTCTCACTGTAATGCTTACGACTTGCCTAAAGGCGAGTTCACATTCAGACACAAGAAGATTCATGGTCTCTCTTAATACTCTCTTCAGACTTGCACTAATTTTATCATCGAAATGTTTTTGTGGGAAGAAATTCTGACACAGAGAGCTTAACGTATCTTTGGTCTTAAACAACGAAAGGAAGTTCATCATCCAATAATTATCTAACCAAAATCCGAGAGCAACGGAGGTCCACTTTGAAAATTTAAGCGCCAACTACAATTCAATAGAGGATTCTTGTGTTGTCCAGCCAGCTATTTTAGTAAAAATTTCTACTATCATTCCTGTAAGAAATCTGCTGTAGCCTGAATGCTGAAAACTCTATGAAACAGCGTTCTGGACGTCAATAAAAAGGTCAGGGGCGTTCAGGACCCTGCAAGGGAATGAGGCGTTTCCCATTGAAATTTGGTTCTACGATTACAAATCATCACAGGCCTGGAATTGAAAAACTCAGGTCATCACAGGTTGGAATGATTAATGGTATCAAATATAACTGTGGGGATTGGACTTACTGTCGAGATAAAAGCATGACATGTTCACAAATTTCAAGAAGAGGATTTGCTCAAGTATAAGAGAGTTCAAAATTACTGATAAAATGTCATGATCTCATGCTTGCTCAATAAAAAGACTGTTTTACATCATTTAGGGGGCAACCTGTTACATGCTAAGAACAGGATCTGGGGACAATGGTTCCACTATAGAATCTCTTCCGATGGTTCCACAGTTATGCAGTACCATAATGTCTGGATTTTTATCAAGCTTTGGAAAAAGACTGTCAGGTATTCAATACTACAGAATCTTGTCCCCGGGTCAAGTACTTCCTCCCTCCAAGAAAACTGAAAGAACCTGTAACCATCTGAGGGTAATCTTCCCGCTTCAGTAAAACTTTTACCATTTATGGCAGAAAATTATCACATTTTACCATTGTTCCCTCGCCCGGCCATCAGGAAACACAGGAGCCAACACTTTCTCTTCATTATTCACTGATTTATCTAGCCGATTGATTGTTTTGCTCCCGTGCACCTTTACATTCGTATCATCTTCATTAAAATCAGGTGGCAGATCATCATCATCACTCCAATCATCTTCATAATCATCAGTATCATCATCATCATCAAGCTTACCACCAGTCATGTAACTATCAATATCTGACCAATCTTCAACTTCACTATCTGCTGACGCCACAGCTCCATCTTCAGCATCAATAGCATCTTTCTTTGATGAACCCCGTATCGGAAATCTTGGAGCTGCAACAAGAGAACGAAGCTTCTCTTTTATAAGCAACAACCGGTCCTTATCTATCAAATTAGAATCCTGGTATGCTTCTCTGAGGAAAACTGAATCCCTATCCCCTTTCAAAGACACATAAAACATATCCGGATGCCTTATTAGCATACCTCTTAACTGTTGAGAGAATCTAAATTCCTCTCGAAAATGAGTAAGGTGATCCACAAGGGTCCTCTTCTCAACTGTGAGACTCAAAATCTCATGAACAACACCACAAGCGTGCTTTTCTTTCTCTATTGTGCCCTGTTTCAAATGGGAAAAGTCCGCATATGGAGATATATAAGGTATACTTCTAAACTTACTAAGCTTTCTCATTTCACCCTTTGAAAGCTGTAAACCCTTCGGTAGCTTTACTCTGTTGAACTTTAGTGGCCTACTAATGATCAAATCTTTCTCTTCCAACTCTCTGGCACGATTCTCCTCCTCAGCTAATTCGGCAGCTGATACTGCAAGCTCAGGATCCCACTTAGTTAACTCAAGCGCAGGGCCACGTTCAGTTGCAACAACTCTGAAATATTGTGGATATCTGTGACATATGGTATCCCTGAATTCTTTGGGTAGCCCCAAGTCAGTCATCAAATGTGCTATTTTCTCCAACAAAATTCTCTTCTCCAATGACATCATCAACAATTTCCTCAGTTTAAGTACCAACAAATCCTCCATCTCATTCCTAATCTTCAACTCCTCCAAGTAAAGTCTTTCAGCCTCCGGTGTCATTCTAAACCGCAAGGAATAAACTCCTTCTTCCAAAATCTCAAACATAGCAGGAAACTTCTTCAATAAAGCTATAAATCGACGCTTCTTTTCTAGGCCCAAATCCCTTCTGTATCTACCCAATTGCTTGAGAGACATTATTCTATCAGGTTGACTAACCAAAATCTTCCTAATCCTTAAAACCAATTTTAGCTTCTTGTCTCTCTGAATCACATTGTCAAACGGAAGTTCTTTTCTTCTCTTCACAGCAGCTCTTACCGGCTCAAAAGGGATATGGGTTTTTCTCATAGTGTCCCACAAACCATCGTTCTTATCCTGAAAGACCAAGCCTTTTCCCAAAAATTGCAACTTCTGTTGCTGATACGTGGAGATGGACACATGGTTTTTGACAGAGAACTTGGGTTTTTTGATGAAATGAGATTTGTACGAGAGAAAGACAGGTAAAGAAGTAGACCTTGATCCGTTGGATGAGAAACCCAACAGTTTATGGTCCATATTTACGCACTTGATAGGATATGGAGCAAGCTTTACAGACATGTAACTAACAAACAATACAATACAACACCATGGAACACAACTACAGTAGAAGTAGAAGAAACAGAAAGACGAGAGAAGGAAGAAGTGTAGTAGTTACCTGCTCTGATACCACGACAATGAATTCAAGGCAGGCAGGGTTTTCAAGAGGGACAAGTACTTGTGGGTTTATCTGCAAACTCTTCATAGATATTTGCCCCTGTTGATTTTTTTGGTAATTATTATCCAATCCTGAGTCCTAACAGAACGGTTTAAGGGCTCACTGTAACGCTGTGTACTTTCAGGCCCAAAACCCTAAATATGAAATTGGGCTAAATTATAATGAGAATAATATGGAAATCTAGCAAACAAGTAGTGAAATTGTGTTATTGCTTTATAGTTCTGCTCGAAGGTCAAATTACGTTAAAGCTCCCATCACATTCTAACATTTTTAAAGAACTTTAACTAAATCTCCACTATTGATACTATGTTTTATTTCAATTGTTAATGTTCTAAAAATGATATTAACAACACTTTTAAATTTTAATAAAATTAAATTCCTCTCAATTTCTAACAGATCTATTAGTTAGAGATAAGACTCTGTATTACTAGACCTCTTCAAACTTTGTGTGCTGTTGGTATTACTGAGGGTATGCTTGTTTGGTGGGTAGTATCTCATTCCTCTCTTAATCTAGATAAATGGGTATCATTATTATGTAAGGGTGTGCTTGTTATAATTAATTAAAATATAATTAATTAAAATATAATTTTAATTAATTAATAACAATATAATTAATTAAAATACAACTCGTTCATTAATTAAATATTGTAATTAATTAATTAAAATATAATTAATTAATTAATTAGAATTAATTAATTAATTAGTTACATTATAAGTAATTAAAATATAATTATTCATTAATTAAAATATTGTAATTAATTAATGCATTAAAATATTATTATTATTAATCAATTAAAATATAATTAATTAATTACTTACAATATAAGCAATTAAAATATAATTAATCATTAATTAAAATATTATAATTAATTAATTAATTACAATATAATTAATTGAAATATTATTAATAATTAATTAACTATAATATAATTAATTAAAATAAAATTTGTTAATTAATAATAATATTTTAATTAATTATATTAATTAATTAAAATATTATAATTTAATTAATTAAAATATTATTAGTTAATTAGCTATAATATAATTAATTAACAATATTTTAGTTAATCAACATATTGTAATTAATTAATTACAATATAATTAATTAAATTATAGTTAATTAATTAATTAATTATAATAAATTTTTATTTCTCAATATTTTTCACAAACCAACCGCTGTTAATGATAATGGTAATCATTCATTTTTTTTAACAACCATCATAATTATAATGATAATATCAATTCTCATTCTCACTATATTCATTCTCATTCTTATTACTATTCTCTCAGAGGAACCAACCGCCCCGTTGATGTTGTTGTTCAATATCTAATAGTTAAGTCATTAATCTAATTTATATAACTTTTTAAGTCACTTATCAAATGTTAATATAATTACAAAATATTTTTTACATATTAATTAAATCGGTAAATTGTATTATTTTATAAATTATTATTATTATTATTATTTCTATTATTATTTTTACATTATATTTACGATATTAGCAATATTGTGATGCACAAACTTATAATCTTTTGATGAAAATTAAATTGTAAATGGCAACTTTAGCCGTCAAATTGCTGTACAACATCTATAAACTTGGTCTTGTTTTTCAGCCACACAACCCACACCTTCGACGACATGGAGCAGTCATCTACTGTCCTTATAATCCTCAGCTCTGATCTCAGTTGCACCTGTCGTCCAATGAGTGGCCTAGATTTTAACCTGCTTCAAGTTTCTGCTTCATTTCTTTGACAGGTTAAAGGCTTATCCTTGATCAAGAATTATGCCATGGAGGCCCTCAATGCTGTAGGCTTAATTCCAGCTTCTGTTCTTTGCCGGAGAAAAAGAAACACCAGCGGAATCTTGGCTCTACCTACAACTTCATCACTCAAACTCACTAGCTCTGCTACTTCTTCAAGCACGAACACACCCAGTATACCAGAATGTTTTAATGGAGGTCTTGTTCTAGTATCTTCATTTCTTAGCAGTGGACTGGCTAAAGCTTTAACATATGAAGAAGCACTACAGCAGACAATCTCCACATCAACCTTTGATGTGAATGGAGTTCTTGACGGTTTCATCAACTTCGCAACCGAAAACCCAACAATTTTGGCAGGTGGTGTGACAGCTTTGGCAGTTCCATTGGTTCTATCTCAGGTTCTTAGGAGTCCAAAGCCCTGGGGTGTTGAGTCTGCAAGAAAAGCTTACTCTGTAATAGGTGACGACGTAAATGCGCAGTTACTTGACATAAGAGCACCGGTGGAGTTTAGGCAAGTGGGTAGTCCTGATATTAGGGGATTGGGTAAGAAACCGGTGTCAATTTTTTACAAAGGTGAAGATAAATCAGGTTTTCTCAGGAAGCTGTCTTTGAAGTTTAAGGAACCAGAAAGTACTACATTGTTCATCCTAGACAAGTAAGGTTTTATGGTCTCTCCTCATCAGTTTCTATTTTCTAGTGTATAGAAAAGAAAGTTACCTGGTTCATCAAGATTTACCTCTTCTATCACTTATTCCGCAATTGGAGCTTATGCATTACATATTTTCGTGGAAATTGCCTGAGACATAGAAATAGATTACTGCCTGCATTGTATTGGCTAAGTAGTTGTTGTATCAAACTCAAATCCATGTTTGATTTCATTAGTTGCTTAGCTAATGCATTCCAAGACACCTATGGCTCAGTTATCCTCCACCTTTCAAGTCATTTCACAAAATGGGACTAGATTCAAGTTCAACAAGGCCTTCTTTCCCTGCTGATTCCGCCAAGCCGGTTCCCTTAGCTTAGTTTCTCTGGATAGCAGATAGGGACAGTGAAAATCTTGCTAATCCATTCAAGCGTGTCACTGATTAGATGATGATTGATGAGGCATTTGACTGCCTGAAAAGAGTCATACTTACTCCCACCGTTTATAAAACTGCACTTGATTGAATTTCTTCAATTTAACATACTGTTTTATGTAAATTTTTCTCTAATTTTCTGCATTTTCCTTGCAAACCAAACCACTAGAACGTCCTTGTTGACGATCCTTTACTCCCAAAAAAATTATATCAGATTCTAATTGTTGTAAACAAATTAGGAAGCTCACTTGCTAATTTGTGATGTAAGCCAGATTTGATGGGAACTCTGAATTGGTTGCTGAATTGGTCACCGTTAATGGATTTAAAGCAGCTTATGGAATCAAAGATGGTGCCGATGGACCCCGAGGATGGAAGGTACTTAGAGATGTTCTTTTTCCGTCCTTCACATCATTCCTTGATAAAAAAGGAAACAGAAAATTTGTGGTGACATCCTTATTTTGCAGAATAGTGGCCTCCCTTGGATCCCCCCAAAGAAATTATTAAGTCTTGATGCTATCACAGATGCCTTTGGGGTATGTATCCTCCGTATGCACTATGCCATTGGTTCTTTACAAGATTTTCCTGTTGGGAATCTGGCCTATGTGTCTCCAATCCTTAAAACTTCTCATCACAGTGTTTTTTACGAATGATATTATCTTGCAGGATGGTGCTGATGCCTTGCCAGTTGCCTTAGGAATTGCAGCTGCTGCTGGATTAGGTGTATTGGTATTTTCCGAGGTTTGTTTCACAGTCTTTTCACTTTTGATCCTTTATATCTCGTTGTGCTTTTTTATCTTTAGGTAGTTTAGATGATTGTGCTGCAAGTTGCAGCATTGACATTTTGGATGTATCTTCTCAGATAGAAACAATACTCCAAATATTGGGTTCAGCTGCTACTGTCCAGTTTGCAAGCACAAAACTCCTTTTTGCAGAGGTAGGTGTCCCCTTTTACTGCTAGCACTGCCTGAGATCATCAATCTTGGATTTGCAAATGCATCAGTTTGAGTTCTTGCATTATCGTCAACAGGAGCGTAAGAAAACGCTGGAACAAGTAGGTGAGTTTGTGAGCTCCAAGGTTGCACCTAAGGAGCTTGTCGATGATATAAAGGTACCTAATCACAAATCTTGTGATCTTCTTGAAGTTGTATGCTTGTTTTGTAAACCAAAGTATAATAACCATAATAATGTGATTTCACATATCATCCATCTAGCAAATCGGCACGGCTCTTCTGCCAACAATTGGGACTAGTAAGGCTCTTCCTGCACCTCCTCAGCCAGTTTCAGAGACTGCTACTGCAGACAGTGTGCAGAAAGCGGAAGCTTCTGCAGAACCAGTTCCACAAATAAATTCAGTACCCAAAGTTGAAGTTACAGCAGACTCAGAACCTAAGTTTCCCAGGCCACTTTCACCTTATCCATATGTAATTTCCACTCCCATAACTATTATGCATTTCAGTTCTCTTCCATCCTGGTATTTCCTTGAAGGAAATCGTATGAGCAATGGATGTTATGTTGGTCTAAGCACTGAAACAAGAGCTATGCTCCTTTATTTTGCAGTATCCGGATTTCAAGCCTCCAAGTTCTCCTTCCCCATCTCAACCCTAAAGCCGTCGGTCAATCAACTGATATTTTCCGGCTTGTTTCTTCGCATACAGTTGCTGTGCCAGGAACTTGTAAAAGCTATATTCTAAGGGTGTAGTCCGTTTTCCTTGTACACAACCTTTTATAGCTTTAGATAATGTTTTGGTAAAATAGAGATAATGAAATCATGCGATGGATTTTATGTGGACTCCTTCAACCAATCTGGTTGTGTTTGTCAGTTGTCCTTTTTAAATTGCTATAAAATTAGATAAATATAGAATAAAATTAAAATTTCTTTAAATATGATTATTTTTAATTATTTTAAAAGTTAATTAAAAAAAGATTATTAAATAAAAAAAAATAATTTGTTTTAATTTATAAGAATTTATTAATTTATAAAAATTGATCGATTAATTATAAAATTAATCAATTTTTAATATTAAGAGTTATTAAAGTAAGTCAAACTAAAATTTTAAAAATTAAAACGTAATTATAAAAATCATCAACACATTCAGCTATTACAGTAAAGCAGAGTCTGGAATTTTGGAAAGATCTGGCAGTACGTATTTTTATTAAAAATAAAATTACTATAATTTTTGGTCTCTTTTTTAATTGGTCAGACCTTTTTCATTTTCTGCAATTAAGCGGGGGACTTAACGGGCCAAAATGGAAAGGTGTAATTTCAAACTGAAATAGAGCGGTAAATCTATTTCCCAAAACAAAAGTGGAAGTCTCAATTCCCATATCGCCGACGGACTCTTTTCTTTCTGACGCTTGAGCCATGGCCAGAGTCAAACAGAAGGCCTACCGGACCGGGGGTCGAAAATCTGGTAAAGTCTCTTACTCAACACGGAGATATAGCAACCAAGTATACGCATTTGCTGGGAGGGAAAGGTTTTTGGGTTTTAACAGAAATCGGTGTGCAAATGGTGGGAGTTTGGGGTTTTTATTTTTTGGATTTCTAAAAGATTTCGCCTCTCTGAAGCAGGAAATGACGGCCCAGCAGCTTCACCTTCAACCCCATCATCGGTACTTCCCTTCGATAGGGTTCTCGTGATATTTATTTTTGCGTGTTTGGTTGATGAGAAAATGCTGCAAAGAAACGTGGTTTCTAGTTTCTGTTGTTATGTTTGTGTAACTTGTCTAGTGTTTGAAGTTAAAAGTTGGAAACTAGAAGCCCCATATCGAGATTATGTTCGCTAGTGCCAAGGGTCGCGTCCTATGAAATTTTCAAACACCAAATAGAACGTATCTCTCTGCACTTCTCTTTCTTCTGTTTTCGAGTCGATGGAAAATGCATTTCGTTTAAGTCCTCTGTTTGATTATTGAATGATTGGTGTAAAGAAGTTGATTTTTTTTTTCTGTTTTCTCAAAGTTGGATATTTCAACTGGGCATGGTTAGATTTGATCCCACTGGACTCTGGAGAGCCTGAGAGATACTTAACATAATGACATTAGCATGTAGCATGTTTCTTATTCATATTTCCTCTCACTGTTTAACTAGATTCTCTGACTGTCTTTCTCTATTCATTTCTCTTTTTGTCGTTGTTTTGAACTTGTATTTTGATGTGTAGTTCTCTTACTAATTTGTGACATTGTTTTTTCTCTTCTATTGAAACAATAAAGTCTGCACAACCAAGTCGAAGATCAGCAAGAAAAAGTGCCACTCAGAGTGAGTCCTTTTGTTCATCTACTAGTTAAGTTAATTCAAATTGTGGTGATGTGTTGGTTCTGCGTTGCCAATTTTCTTCTCCAATTGATGTATTTCATTTTCAGCTCCACGGGCTCAAAGTCAGAGGAAACCACATCGGTTTAAGCCAGGAACAAAGGCATTGCGTGAAATACGCTTCTATCAGAAGACTTGGAAACCACTCATCCCAGCTACCAGCTTCATTCGAGTTGTGAGCTCTCGTTATCTCTTTCTTTCTCTCTCTGAGATACAATCTCTCAACAACTCCGTATTTTACCCTACACAATGATGTGGTAATAACTGAAGTTGGACTGATATGTTCTTGAATCTTTATAAAAAGACTTGGAAAGGTACAAGCTTAGGGAATCAACTAATGTACTTACGGTTTCAATGTTTGTTAAGAGACCTAGTCCTTGTCATTTTGCTAAATGATTCTAAAATAATTTTGGTATCTTGACACAAACTTTACATACCTTTCCCATACATTTGTTTTCGTGATATTCTACCAAGGAATTGTGGAAACTTCCTAGTTCTTTATTCTTTTTCAGTGACACGACTTGTGGAATGCTTCAAGTATGAGTTTTAAGCTCCATAGTACAATGGTGAAGTTTTGGCTTGGTAATAATCAACTTATTGATCTACAGGTGCGAACAATTACCCAGGAATTTAGCATAGAAGTCAACCGCTGGACAGCTGAAGCCTTGGTAGCAATTCAAGAGGTAGCAAGTCATCTTAATTGGCTAAAGATGTATTAACACTGATGTTTAGGTTCCAATCTAGATGCATGTCAGCAGTAGTATGTGATATTGTGCAAGAGAGCATATAAATATATCTACGTCACCAACATTAGATTAGATTCTGTTCCTCCTACTTTAAATCATCTGTTTACATATATTAGTATTATGACTGCTTGATGAGTTATGGATTTACTGTCTAGAACTTAAATTCTGAATAGATTCTACTTTGGGATACAATATAAGGAGCAGGAACCGCCTTTCTAGCCGTTCTCTGGGGTAATTCCCTCCTCAAGACAGAGTTGAAGAGCTTATCTGCCGCTTCATTTGCCTGAAATAAAAGATCCCAGAACTATACAGCTAATTGTTTGTTTCTCTTACTTGTAGGCAGCCGAGGACTTTTTGGTTCATTTGTTTGAAGATGGAATGCTCTGTGCAGTTCATGCAAAACGTGTTACACTAAGTAAGTGGGACTTTCCTGGCAAATGAATCTAAAAACCTCTTTTCACTTATTTGCCGTTTCTTTTCAATTTTGTGGTCTGCGTATTGACATAGTGACATTGTTGCAACATGGCTACAATTAACATTTTTAGCAATCTGCGGTTAAAGTTACAGATTAAAATTTATGTAGAGCTTCTCTATCAATCTGATCATATGCTTGTTTGCCCTCGACTTGTTTTAGGCTTGATCTGCATGAGAAATGTTTATGGTTTCATATTTATTGAACTTTTTTAGAAATGGGAATCTGGGACTTTTATCCGGTGAAATTGGGTTTGCACTTGTAAAATTTATGGTTTTGGACAGTTTATGATTGAAGAAACTTATGACTCACAATTCGAATAATTTGAAGCTCATCAGATGATACATTGATATCCTAAGATCAAAATGTGTGATCTTGGTTGTTTCACCAACAATTGATTAAAGAACTTTTGTCTATTTGATTGTTTCAGTGAAGAAGGATTTTGAATTGGCACGGCGGCTTGGAGGAAAGGGTCGACCTTGGTGAGGGTGTCTAAGGATCATCCAGACTCTCTGCACCGATCTTGAAACTGACTATATTGTATTCAAGTCTTGCAGCTGTCGTAACACAATTTGTTTCCTTGTCCTCAACTTATTCACCATTAGCAACTGGAAACATGCATCATGTAAAATGCTACAGGTTCCAAAAGCTTACTGGTACTGTCCAAAGAAATTCAACATAGTTGTAAGTTGTTAGTGTAGACTAGGGAAATTAGATCGCATTGCCAGAATATTTAGCTTTTGTATCCTCATGGTTTGTCTTTGTATCATTGAACCACTAATTTTCTGATCAGGGGAAGTTGAAATGGACATCTGCTGAGCTGAACTAATAGAATAATATAATACGATAAACTAAATTAGTTTTGCATCTTGAACTTTGTACCACGTACAATTTGTAGATGATCTATATAAAATCACATAGGAGAGAATAAAGAAATAAAATAAATATGAAAAAAAAAACAAAGAAATGAAGGACTAAGAAAAGAACTAAGACATCAAATTACGATGTTCAAGACTTCATCTTGAGCTCGATCGAGTTTGGATGGCTTGAAGTTTGATTGAATTTGGTTTAGATTGATTTTTTATTTAAAAGAATAAAATTTAAAAACTAACATTATTTTTTTATAATTTTTGATCCTCGAGTAAGATTAGGTTAAGCTTGAGTCATTTTAAAAAAAAAATTTAAATCTTAAGTTAGGTCAAGTCGAGATTGACTTGAAGCTTAAAGTTTGATCAAATTGAGTTAGACAAGTTGATTTTCAACTGAGCTGAACTAACTTATTTATCATGCCTAATATTAAATTGTATTTTCGATTCAAGGTTTTTTTAAAAATATACTCGAGAGGGGTAGTTAAGTTTGGGCTTGCACAGCATGACTCAAAGACAATTGGCTCAATCAAAATTGATTAGACTTTAGGTTATGTTTGGATTTTTTTTTTTAAAAAAAAAAGCTTTGACATGAGTTTTGGACCATCTACTTAAGTAGAAATTTTTCGGTTGAGCATGAACCTGAGCAGACCCATGTTTGACGCGTTGCCAAACCTTACACCTTAATATGAGGTCATGTTCTACTGAAATTTCTAAGATCGTACCTGCGTTTATATATCTTTTCTACTACTGACCTCCTAGTCGTTCACTCGTCGTTCGTAGCTTTGGCTTTTGACATCACAAGGCCGTGAGAGGGGTTTTCTAGGCTTTTTAGTATCTTCTTTCTCCTTTAGTTGTTTCTTTGGCTGTACATAAGTGTGTTCAATAGAATAAATACTAAGAATGGTTACAATTTCTTGTTTTAATTTCCTTAGTTATATGCACAGCTATCCTTGGTGGAATAAAGTAAGTGAACAGAGAGAAGTTGAGATTGAAGACTTAATCTCATAAAAGGGCTAATGAGCTAGGCTAGTTATTTACATTGAGAATGAAAACTGACTAAAAAGCTAACTAAAGCTAACTATGAAGCTAACTATGGTTACAAATAAGCTAACTATAGCTAATAATAAATAATTACAGTTTACATCCTCCCTTCAAGTTGAAGCTGGTGGAAGTTGAAACAGATTCAATTTGGAAACCAAGTTGTGAAACTGAGGAGCAGAGAGGGACTTTGTGAGACCACTTGAAGATTGGAAGGAACATGCAATGGCAAAATCAACCCCTCTTTGTACTTGTCCCTCACTAAATGGCAGTCAATTTTTAAATGCTTCATACGCTCATGGAAGACTGGATTTTGTGTGATTTGGATAGTAGCTTGGTTGTCACACCAGAGAGTAACAGGCAGAGAAAAAGAAACTTTCAGATCATGAAGTAAATAAGTGATCCACTGTACTTCACAAACCGTAGAACCAAGAGCACGATATTCTGCTTCTGCAGATGAGCGAGAGACAGTATTTTGTTTCTTGGATCTCCAAGAAATCAAAGCAGAACCTAAGAAAACACAATAACCAGAAACAGACCTTCTGGTATCTTTACACCCAGCCCAATCCGCATCACTGTATGCTTCAAGTTTCAAATTATTATGAGCTGAGTAAAACAAACCTGTAGCAGGGCAACCTTTCAAATAGCGCAATAAATGTAAAGCAGCTTGCCAATGAGTATCCCGCGGATTTTGAACAAACTGACTAAGTTGATGAACAGAGTGAGTAATATCTGGTCGTGTGAAGTTTAAGTACAATAATCTGCCCACCAGTTGTCTATAAGGAGAAGGATCAGCTAGCAACTCACCAGAATTTGATGTTAAAATCAAGCCTTTCTGCATAGGAGTAGCAGTAGCCTTACATCCCGTTAAACCAACTGAAGAAATCAAATCCAAAATATACTTTCGTTGGCTGATGTAAATACCATCAGTGGATCTCGCAATTTCTAACCCAAGAAAGTACTTAGCAGACCCAAGGTCTTTAATCGTGAAGGCAGAATCTAATGAAGATTTCACCTTTGTAATAAATTCTTCAGAATTACCAGTGATAAGAACATCATCCACATACACAATGAGAGCCAAGAAAAGACCTTGAGAGTTATATGTAAACAAACAACTATCAGCCTTTGACTGATGAAAGCCTAGTTTGTTTAGGTGACTAGTAAATTCAACATTCCTCTGCCTTGAAGCTTGCTTTAACTCATAGAGAGACCTAGTCAATTTGCAGACTTGTCCCCTTTTAGCCTTGTCATATCCATCCAGAGGAATCATATAGAGCTCTTTATCAATATAACCATGTAAGAATGCATTATTTATGTCCAATTGACATAATGGCCAGCAAAAAATTGCAACAAGAGCAAGAAGTAATCTAACTATGACTATTTTAGCCATAGGAGAGAAACTCTCAATATAATCTTCACGCCCCACTTGATTAAACCCATAGTACTCTTCAGGTCCTGCAAAATGCAAAAGTCATCATAAAAGGTGAAGTAAACAAGATTTGTTTTAACTAACTAGTTTACTGAAAGTAGGTTATGGAAAAATGAAGGTAAATGTAAGGTTTCGGTAAGGATAAGTTTTTATGTAAGATAACTTGGCCAATCTTAGTAACTTTTGTAACTCTTCCATCTAACAAATGAACAGAAGTGGCCACATTCAAGTTATCAAAGAGCAGTGAGTTAGCACATATATGACTTTATGCTCTCGTATCCACAATCCAGTAATTATAAGTAGTAGAATGTAGAGGCAAGTTGCTTGCCATACTTACAAAGTTATCAATATGAGAAAAATTCACATGACAATCATCAATCTGTTTTCTTCTCTTCAGTTTGGCCATTTCCTACCGTATCAGATTAGTAATCCATTGCTTATCATTAACATTCTGTTCTTCAATTGGATTTTCACCGAGGTTAGCATAATTTCTCCAACCACTGCTCTTGTCCTTCTTGTTCTTAAGATCTTTTCATTAGTCCGAATAACCATGCAATTTGAAGCATGCATCCTTTAGATGACCAGTATTCTTGCAAAAATCACAAACTCTGTCATCCTTTTTATCCTTCTTTTTAGATTGTCCTTTGGACTTATCAACATTTCTAATGAACAGTGCATTGTGATCTATGACTTCTCCAAAGTTCCTTTGAGCGTCCCTTTGAGCTTTAATAGTCTGAATCATAAAGCACGCTTTATTTACTGTAGGAAGAGGATCAAGCATTAAGATCTGATTCTTGACCGCTTCATAAGTCTCATTTAAGCCCATTAAAAACTGTATGAGTCTATTGGAATCATCCATTTCTGTCAGTCTTTTATTCCCATTGCATGTGCATTTTCCACAATCACAGTAAGGCAAAGGTCGAAGTCGACATAGATTATCCCATAACTTCAAGATCTTGTTATAAAATGCAGCCAAATCAGTGTTCCCTTGATCAATAGAATTGATTTGCCTATGCACTTGATATACCTTAGGACTATTACTCATTCCAAATCTTTCAGTAAGAATATCCCACATCACTTTGACATCTTGACAATATAAGAAAGTTTCTGCTAGATCCTTAGATAAAGATCCAAGAATCCAAGATCGCACCATATAGTCATTCTTCCTCCATTCAAGTACTCAGCATAATCTTCTTTAGGTTTCTTGATTAAACCATCAATATAACCTAATTTATCCCTTGCACCAAACGAGATCTGAATGGCAGTACTCCAGGTAAGGTAGTTATTATTGATCAAAGGAGCAGTAACCAAAGAAAATCCTGATTGATTCTCTTCAAAAGTAGTAGCGAAAGCATTAGAATGTTCACCAGTACCATAAGAATCTTTGTTCGACATTATAGATCGGAGAATCACAAGAAGCTGTCAATTAGCAAGATGAGAAGAAGAGAAAACTATAACCACGTAGGCTCTGATACCATAAACAGAGAGAAATTGAGATTGAAGACTTAATCTTGTTAATAAGCTAATGAGGTCAACTAGTTATTTATATAGAGAATGAAAAATTGACTGAAAAGCTAACTATAGTTACAAATAAGCTAACTATATTTAATAATAAATAACTACAGTTTACACTTCCCTTTACATGCTGAACAAATTGGGCAATGTTTTTAGTTTTTGCTTTGGTTAGTCAATAAAAATTTGATTTAATAGTCTGAACTCGAGTCCTTACATAAGCATTTGCAATTTTTTACCAATATGTTCTTACTGTAGAGGCACCAACAATTTAAGGAATGAAAAGTTCTACTATTGATATCTTGCCTAAACCAAGAAGCATACAAGGGATTAGGCTTGTTCTCATTAATGAATTTTGGTGAAGGTGTGGAACTTCCATCAACACATTTAGATAAATTATAGCAATGTAAAAGTGGTAAAAGTTTTTTTTAAAAAAAAAGTAAAATTAAGTTGGATATTTAATTGATGAACTATGTTTGGTGGAGTAGCGATTTGTACAATTGATGTAGTAGAAGATGAAGTTAAAGAAGAAGAGGTTTGTTTAGCCTTGGTTGTTAAACTAATAATGGCTAATAATGTAACCCAAAAAAAACTCAATATTACATTACTTGGTGATCAACGTACAATATATACACAAGAGAAATAGACAATGATCGCCACAACATATATACTATTGGATGTACATAGCAACAAACTGTTGGACAGACATAGCAAGCTGTATAACAAACTTATACACATCAAATTATATCAAATATAGATTTATCCTTATAAGATACTTCTATATTGTTCTTATGACCTCAATTGATGTGTGGCTGTTGTCATATGCTATGAGAATGTGTTTATTGTGGTACAAAAAGTAAATTATTTATGATACTGTTATTAGTATGTACATAGTGCAGTATGAGAACTAAAGAGAAATATCTCTTATTTACCTTCCTCTCTATGAATAGAATGAAAAATATATACAGACTAATTATTATATATCAAATTTGTGAATTAGAGAAGTAAATATCAAAATTGTGAATATCGTATCAAATCTTATACCGATTTTGATATAGGTAATCGGTATGGACCGTATGGTAGTGTCATTTGTTAATATAAAATAATTATTTAAAATTATAAATATAATAACTATTTCCATGTAGTGGGTTCTGTCTTTTCCCCGCACATCTTCTTTCATTTCCAATTAAGCTTCCTCGATTTGTGAGATTAATCGATTAAGTACTTGAACACTATAATCGTTTCTTCTTCTATGATGATAGATAGGAGTGAGCTTTTCTTGGCATCTTGTTCCCTTTCCCTCCAAACAATATGGGTAGGGCTGAGCATTCGGGTAATTCGGGCCGAATATTTACTGTTTGGGCCCGACCCGAATTACTCGAAATTTTTTTTATATTACCCGACCCGAACCCGAAATTATAATGGCCCGAAATTTTTTAGCCCGAACCAAAATTAAAGTTACCCGGCCCGAACCCGAAATTGTGAATAGCCCGAAATTTTTGGCCCGAACCAAAATTAAAGTTACCCGGCCCGAACCTGAAATTTTATTAACCCGAAATTTTTCAGCCCGAACCCGAAATTTTAATAACCCGAATGAAGAAGAAATACACCACATGTCAAGGTCAACTATTGCCCACAGCATTACTTTGCATAGAAGGTTGTTTAATCTGCAGTGCTTATAAAGTCTAACTTTGGAGGTATAAACAAAAGGTAACTTCTCTTTCACTTAATTTAACTGATACAGTGTAGGATGGGCATAATCTGACCAGTTACAGCGAGGTTCTGGTACAAAATCAAAACACTTTTTCCAAATCAGTTCTTGGATTGATCAAACATAAACATCAAAGCCTCTATATGCCAAATTGTGACCCTCTACCTGTGAGGAATTATATTCTCCAGGTTGGTATCTGATGGCATCTAGCAAGGGCCATCACAGATGTGAACAATTTAGTGCATTTTCATCGCATAAACCCTAATCTGAAACTAATAATTGTCAGTGAATGACGGCTTAAAATAACCAAACAGCAATGTGAGAAACAAATATGGACGAGATGTAGGTTGTTCTTCTTAAGTGTTTAATGTGTCATTTGCAAAAACTCTACAATAACTCAATAAGTCAATAAGACAATAACGACAAATCA
>JANTPM010000004.1:4254046-4265609 GCA_025434745.1 Erythroxylum divaricatum | reverse complement strand
AATTACCATTCAAGACCATTTTACTCATCCTTCGGATCTCCTATGTGTGTGACCCATTAGATTCTTGATTATGTTGACCACTTGAATTAACACTTAATTCAAGTAAATCAAGAGTGGTATCTAACGACACGTCATGATCCCCATTTGACTAGAAAGTCATTGGTTTGACCACGAACCCTTCCATACGTAATGTTGCCCTGCAATTTGTCCTTTCACCATCTATACCCCACTTGGTTCAGAGTATGGTCAAAGTGTCAACTCTCACTATACTGATTATGTCACATTTAGTCTAGGTGAGATTAGATCTTGTCCTGAGGATCTCATTACTCTATGTATCATTGAAGACTCTCTTTATGACACATATCTACTCTGACCAGAGACTCCCGAGTAATGACCCCGATAAGAGGCCGTGGGTATCATCTCCTTCTATCATGAGTCATGAATTCTTTATTGGCTACTCAATTACCTTCGAATATCTCAAGTTGTACTCAATCACCACCTAAGTAACCCCTGAAAGGCATCGATGAATGAAGTCAAAGCACATGATCAGTATCCGATATATCTTTGAGCACCTCAAGTCAAAGAATACTTGCATCATTGCTATGATGAGACTATCATTAACACTAGAACAGTATATCTATATAATTGTCTTATAGTAGGTCAATCCAGTGTACTTACTACCCTTAGTAAGCATCCACATATTAACTCTAAACAAGTCATGTCTACAGCTTATGATATCAACTGTTTGATCCAATCAAGGAGTATAACATGAGCTAGTCTATTCAGATTAATGATATCACATCTCATTAATCCTATGACTACGAAAAGTTAAGGTACTAACATAATTACACATGATAAGAATCTCATTATTATGATTTCATCACGATTTCCTCCATGCTATGTTTTATATCAAAGATTTCATTAAATCAATTTAAGATCAACATCAATTTCATAAATGTATGAATATCAAAGCAATGAAAAATACCTTTATTAATCATAAAATGTTTTGTCTAATAAGTGCTAAAGGTGATTAGCATTAGAGCATTTTTTTAACAAATAAAATGATAAACTTTTATTATCTTTGGATCAAATGATTCTTAAATTTGGTGGACTTATACATTGATTTGGCTTGAACTTTTTTACTAGTCTTATAACTATTACATTTACTGTAATTAACTATTGTCCAATGGGGAGAATGTTATAATTTTCCTAAGGTTTGACAATAATTAATTACAATTTAAATAAATTTACAATTAAACGAATCGAAATTGATCTGGTTAAAAATAATAAAGGAGCTAGATAAAGGATTTGGTTTAATGGGCTGAAGTATAGCAAAGAAAATAAACCTTAATTAGTGTGGGCTGGATATGTATGGGATTTGTGATAGGGAGACCTGATATGGTTGTCATATATATAGGTCAATGTTTCTTGCTTTTGCTTAAGTAAGTCATAAATATTCATATTTGCTGACCCGTTAAGAGATTCACGCATTAAGAAAATAGCAAAAAGACATTAAAGACATCCGGTTGATCGACTTTCGTAAAAGTCATTGTGAAAACACAAAGGTTTTAGCATCGAAAAGTTTGTTGCAGTTATGAAAAGCAAGCTAGGTATTTTTTGTGTTTTTTCATTTACTTACTTTGACGATTGATTATAGGCGCGTAACTAAGACTTGTATTATGCATTACAAGAAAAACAATTTGCGTCATTAAGCAATGTATAAACATTAAGCAAAGTGATAAGTCAACTTTCCGGGGAACAGGATATATATATAACAACAAATTGAATATTTGTTATTCTTAGTACACAAATATTCTAATCATCGATTTTGTCTCCAAAGATATACTAACAAAACAGGATGGACAAACTCCACAAAAACGTGACTTTGCGGGCAATTAAGTTTGTGTACTAAGAATAACAATTTATTCAATTTAAATTCAACAAAAAATTATCAACTTTGAGAATAAAAAATTATGTATCATTAAAATTTATTATTTATTTGAATTTTTCTTTTACATAGATATTATATTTTATGCATCTTTTAAAATTATTATCTATTTTTAAATGAACATTATCTTATATTTATAAATAATATCAAGTTATTAATTGAAAGGTCGTATTTAAGCTCATCAAGTATGTTCTATCGTTGTCACGGTGTTTGGATATGTACTACTACACACCTAAGCTTTACTACACACCTAAGCTCATTAACTATGTCCTTTCATTGTCATGATTTTTATGGTAAGTCCTAATCACAAGGGTACGGGGAATCCTACGAAGTTACATTGCTAATATATTTGACTATTCAAATTTTCTAATCAATTCTAATTTTATTTTATTAATTTTTATTTATATACTTATATAAAATTTATATAAATACGTAAATAAAATTTAATAAAAATGGACATAAATATCGTTATCGAAATAAGAAATATGCTATATTTAAAGGACGATGGCCTCTATGCCTACCTTACCAACATAAGAATATATAAATTTATTGAGTTAAAGATATGTGTCTTGGTTCTTCGATGACTATGCATCAGTGTCAATATCTATAGAGATGTTTTTAAATAATCTTTAATAATTATAATGTTATTAAAATTAAATTAAAAAAGAATTTAAGATTTTAACACTAAAATTGAATTTCAAAACTTAAATTAGTAATTAGATTTGAGTTAAATAAAAATTCATCCATTCAATAATTAAAAGTTATAATATACTTATTTAAGTTTTGAATTTTCAATTTTATTTGAATATTCTTGCATGGACGTCTGAAATATTATGAACTTACAATAATTATGATTAGAATTTCAAAATTAGATTAATAAATCTAAAAAATTCATGAAATTTGATTCTTAAAATAATTTGAAAATAAATTCATATATTTCAAATGTCAGTCCCCCCATTTTTGACACAGAACGCATGGGTCTGCAAAAGACTTTGTCATCAAGCGTGAACTGCAAACGGCATGCCCTTTTCTTATCATTCACTGCAAATGGTTTACAAAGTTTTTAACCCTTTTCTCAAAAGGAGCTGATTTGATGTTCATAGGGTGTGTTGGGCAGAGTGTTGCTTTGTTTCTGGGTATAACTTGAAATGCGGGGGATCTTTTCTCTCTTTTTTTTTCTTACTCGTGAGATATTTTAAGAAGGTCTTAATTATAAGAATACACCTTTAAATTATTCGCTCCTAGACTAATTCTCGCTCGAGCTGGATAGGATCTTTACGGAAAGTAAAACTCTGACTCTAAATTTTAAATAACTACATATATAAGGACGATTCGAACACGCAACTTCACTTAAGCCAAAAAAAAATTCCTGTTAAAGATAAAAAAAAAAAGAACAGAATAACTAAACAAGATGCCAACTTCTGATGACCTGAAAATAAGCTTTTTTTCGTCAGTTTGTCTCGTCGCTGTCTTACCAAACGTTCGTCGTTTAGGAACCTTACAGTAAAAGTTGGTTGGCTAATGCCTTTCCCGAAGAGCGAAAGGGACGTAATGACATTGTCTTCTGAAGCCTTTTTGAATTAACAGCTTTAAAATTATTGTGTTCGTGCATCTCTTTTCTGCTTGGAACTTAAAACCTAACGAAGCTATATAAATGCCTGTAGTCCTTAAGTTCACTTTGAATCTCCCAAACTGTTTTAACGTTAACATTTCATCCTATAAGTATAGATTTATTTTTAAGTAAAATTTTATTACTAACTATTTAAATTAAACTTGTTTACAATAATAAAGATAAGATGTACTTTGATATGATGATAATTTTATCATTATTCTTGATTTTATCTTTGATGATTATATAACATAAAATTAGAAATATTTAGCCAGTAAAATTTTATATAAATACTTTTTTATACATTTAATTATACATATGAAATATACAAAACTTATTTTCTTTTTTACGTAGTATCATGGCCTCTTTTTGTAATAAAAGGAGTCAAAATTGTGAAGTTTTTTTTTCTTTTTTATTTTTACAGCATTCTGTTTTTATATTTTGAGTTTCTAAATTTGCTCTAAAAATAATTTTCCATATATCAAATTGTTCCTCTTCTCGACCGTATATTGCAGTTGTACAAAAATCATCTTTAGAAACCTTCACACGTGCCCTCACATGCCAAGAATAACTGCTAAACTTCAAAACCTGGGTTACAGCCTACAGGTGTCTGGAGAAGGAAGAAAGACTAAACGATGTTGCTTTGAAACCAGTAAAGCGTTGTCTTTCCATCCAAAACGACAAAGAAGATGTATATTGATCTTCTGGCTGCGTCATCATCTATGTTAACAACGAGATGCATAGTCATTGCCACGTTATCTAACACGTCATCAGCCATATTAGCATCCATGTTAGCCAATCATGTGACATATCATCATTATATGCCATGCCAATATCATATTTGATTGTCAACGTGTCTTTTTCTAATTTGTCAACGTGTCATCTTCAGTCCCTCTTTGGTTCGATTCAAACCATCGATTTAGCTCGGTTTAAAAAGAGTTGACCAACACTTTGACAAACTGGTGCAACCCTTCTCTTTTAGTTTCTTTTCAAACTAGACCAATTCATAAGGTTTTTTGACATTTTGAATCCATTTTTTTGGTCAAAATTATTAAATTTCTACTATATAAATAAGCTTTCTACTAGTTTTATTATGGATGCCTCAAAACTTATCCAACATATTCCTAAACATATTGTTACAAAGACTTTACTAGGAACCCTAAGTTTGCACACAAAATGAGTTAAAAGTCCAAGTACGGTAGTTGAACACTCATAGTTCAAATAAATTTTAGTAAATTCCTTGTATTTAAAGTGTTTCTCACAAAGACAAAGTAAACTTACGAAATTAACTAAGTCAACATAATAAAATGAGTAGCAATAAGAAGAGAAAGGTGCACAAAGCTTTACAGCAAAATTGTCAACCTTTATATTACTCACTATTGATACAAATGATACAAAAGCTCTAACTCTCTCTAACGAATGAATTCTTTACTCAAATGAGCTATTTATAAGCTTTTGGAAATTTACTGGGCAAAAATATAAGAAAGTAATCTCAAGGACACTAAGTCATTAACTTAATTGATGGTTGACATGTCCAACCATTTTAGGCACTACCTTAATGGGTACATAACTTATCACTACCTCACTTCTAAGTAACATGTGTAAAATGCTTATAAGACACCTCATCCATGTTCTTTACTATGTCCTCCAACTTCTTTGATGATTTATCCCACTAACTTTGCCTTATCACCCATAATCATCATCCAAAGGTGAAGGTTAGTTAAGTTCCAAGCCAATCCGTGTATGGTCAGACCAACATGCACCCATGGTCTAGTTCGTTCGTCTATGGTCCATCATTTGAGCTCAGTTTCTTCCCTAGTCCCACCAAGGATGTCTTAGGCAAGTTCAACTTGCCCTAGCCAAACCAATCAAAGCCCCACAGTCTATCAAAGCTAGCCGTAGATCGAACCATGCTTAATCCTTTTTAGTTAAGTTGCCTTGGTTCTTTTGGCATGCCTTCCTCATGCCCAATCCATACTAGATATTAGTTAACGCTCACCAATAGCTAGCAAAAAGGGTCTTGTAATGTTAAAGGGCTAAAATGTATCAATATCACCTTTGATGATTTAAACTATGATTTGTGGGTTGAGAAAATGTGCAATTTTCTTAAAGGGAGACTTCGTTAACGTATTGTTACTTGTGAAATACCTAAATCTACCCAAAAGAAAAATGAAGATAGAGATGTTTCCACAGAACATCTAGTATCCTAGGACGAAATAAATCATTAAAATTTATGCGAAAGAAAGATGAAGATAGAGTTGTTTCCACAAAACATTTGATATCATAGGACATAATGAATCATCAAATATTAACATGGTTTAGGAACACATGTTAAAGCCATCAAACTCGATTTTCGATGCTTTGACACTACACAAAAGTTGTAGATTCTTTTAAAAAAATATTTACTCTATATCTAATGATGTTAACTAACTTTAGTTGTATAGAAGACTTTATTGAATGCAACAATAACTTGGACAAATAATAAATAATTACGTGTCTGAAGTGCAAGAACTTTAGGATCAAATAACACTTAATAATTTTGCTTGGCTTAGTCCAGATGATGCCACTATTTATGCAAATCTTTATGATTGATAGCATATTTGGCATTTGTTAATGACTTTCAGGGATGAGTTCGAACCCATTCAAAGCTCTCTCCCTTGTTAAGGATATTTTCCCAAACTAGATGATGTAATTAAGGAGCTCATCATGGAGGAGGAAAATTGCCTCAACACACTCCATATAGAAAAGTCTATCTCATCTGTTGATGTTATTCTTGCAATTGATACCTTTTATCAACAAATTTCTTATAACTCGGGTGGAAAATTCCATAAGGATCTTATAGTTATTGCAAAAGATTTGGGCATCACATCTCAGAGTGTAGGAACCAAACCTAGCAAAACTCTGGATATGGTAACTCCTCTAATTTTTCTCAGCCTGCTTTCACTATTGTTGCCACCACAAAGGATCCAATAGAGAGCACTTCCCCTAAATACTCCTTAGAGGATCTTCACACCCTTCTTCAACAACTCCAACTACACTCTGGTATTGTATCATCCTCTACCCTATCTGTCACATCAGGTACTTCAACCTTGTGGTATCTTGCTTTTAATTGTTGTAATCATACGACCTCTGAATCCTCTATTCCTACATCGCTAACAACACCATTTGTTCCACATATTGTTTATATTGCTAATAACTTTACTATATAAGTATAACATATAGGTATTGTCCACGCATCTAAATTATTCTTACTTGAAACCTTTTTTGTTCCCAAAATTTCTTTGAATCTTATTTCTATTGGACAATTATATGAACTTGGTATTAACTTGTCCTTTTCAAGTCATGGTTGCATTGTGTAGGATCCAAAGATAGGTGAGATCCTTGGGAAAGAGAGTCAGGTTGGATGGCTATTTAAGCTTACTTCATTAAATCTTCCCTCCAAGTTTGTTACCAATGTTGTTACTTCTTATGCATGACACTCTCGGTTGGGTCATCCTTCTACTTCTAAATAAGGATCTTTAATCTTTAGTGGTTTAAGACTGAACATTTTGATTATCTCTTGTCAATTATCTAAAAGTCATACATTATCTTTTTCTTTTAATGACACTATTTCTTTTGCACCTTTCGTTTAATTCATTATAATATCTGGGGCCCTATACCTTATGAAACTATGAGTGGTCTGAGACATTATGTTATCTTTGTTGATGATTTTTTCACTATATATGGATATATCTAATGTGACATAGATCTAAAATATTGTCTATTCAGTCACGCTTTGCCAACATAATCCAAACTCAATTTTCTTGCAAAATTAAAATATTTCAAATTAGTAATGTCATGGAATACAAAGATACACCAACTTTCTTGCTCAACAAGGGACCATCATTCAAAGATCTAGCCCAAACACATATCGACAAATGGTTGGGCCAAATGCAAACAAACATATTCTTGACATTGTTTAGGCCCTTTTTGTATCCTTTTTTAAAATCTTAAAACCTTTGGAGTGAAGCAGCTCTTATTGTCTATACTATCAATTATATTCCTTCTCCTATCATAGGTTATATCTCTCTCTTTAAGCTTTTATTTAGTCGTGCTTCCGATTACCATTCTCTTAAAGTTTTTGAATGTGCGTGTTTTGTTCTTTTACAAACTCATGAGCACACAAAACTAGAACTAAAAGCATGTTTATGCTATTTTCTTAGGTATGATATAAAACATAAAGGATATAGAATTTGAGATCCTCTATCACAAAGACTTCGAATCTCTCAACATGTAAATAAATGTTGAGATCCTCTATAACAAAAACTTTGCATCTGTCGATATATAAATAGATTTTGAGATCCTTTATCACAAAGACTTTGAATCTCTCTACATGTAACCTTTTGGGCACATAAAATGCTTTCCACACTCTCAAAATTTTGAGAAATACCATACAACAATTTTTTTATTATACCATATTTTGTTTCCTGATGTTTCTTTTGTAAGTCCTTCTTACAACTCTAACAATTCAATAGAACAAGCGAATGGTTTCATTGTATCTTCCCTGGATACAATTCCTTTACCTTCATCATATAACTCTTCCTCATCTACTTGTTCATCATAATTCATCGAGTCTCAACAACTTCATCCTTTATTCATCTGAAAGACTTACCATGTTTATTTCACTAATGTTTCTTTATATGAATCTCACATCTATTTTGAGGCCAACTCTAACCCTTTATGACAGCAACCAATGGAAGAAGAATTACAAGCTCTCTCCAACATTGATACTTAGGACTTGGTTGACTTATCTCCAGACAAATATGTTATTCCTATAAATGGGTCTATAAAATTAAGACTAGATGGATCAATAGAAAGATACAAAGCTCATCTTCTTGTTAAAAGATTCACTCAAAAATATGGAATTAATTATAAGGAGACTTTCGCTCTTGTAGCTAAACTGACCTTAACATGTAGTCTCATTGTTGTTGCTGCTAGCAAAAGATGACAGTTATTCCAAATAGATATTAAGAATGCCTTTCTTAATGGATATCTCTCAGAACAAGTATACATGTAAGGATAGTAGAAGATATCGAGTTGACCCAAAGTCAACAGGCCAAGCCCTGTTTAATCGGGCCTCCAGTGAAGCCTCTAATCAAAATTTCTCAACCCTGCCTGATTGCTCGACAGATAAAGGAAAAACAACATTGTTTTACCTTTTTTAAATAATAACTATTTTATACTTAAGCCAGAGCGCCTAAGCTTGGGTCAAGTCTTGGCCCAAGGATGCAAGGGTCGGGTCGGGCCGACCTGCATCCTTGTATATATGAAACCTCTTCCGTGGTATAATCATCCTCCCAATAAGTTTTATCATCTTCGCAAAGCTTTGTATGAATAAAAATGAACTCCTTGAGCTTGGTTTGCAAAATTTAGTTCCACCATTAGACAACTTGATTTTAAGTCCAGCTCTTATGATTGTGCCTTGTTTCTTCGTAAAGCATATTATGGGTACACTCTCCTCCTTCTCTATGCAAATGACATGATAATAACTTGTGATGACATATGGGGTATCTCTACCTTTAATTCCTTTCTCCATCAACAATTTAAGATGAAAGACTTGGGTAATTTAAGTTTTTTTTGGGCATTAAGGTATCCTCATATGAATCTAAATAGTATCGGTCATAAGCAAAGTATGCTACTGATCTTATCTCTGGAGCTAACATTATTGATGTTAAGACAACTAGTAATTCACTAGACTCCAATGAACACCTTTCCGCTGTTGATGGGAATCTCCTTAATGATGGTAGGCTTTATCACCAATTAGTTGGTGATCTTATCTACCTTACTGTCTCTCATTTAGATATTACTTATGTTATTCACATTGTGAGTTAATTCATGTTTGCACTTCAAACAATTCACCTCTCTTCTATTCTTCGCATATTGAGGTATGTCCAAGGCACTTCGTTTCGTGGTCTTCTTTTTCACTACTCTTCCTTATTAGAGCTACAAGCTTATTCTGATGCTAATTGGGTTAGGGACCTAATGGATTGTTGATTTGCTAGTGGTTACTGTTTCTTTCTAGGAACATCTTTTATTTCTTAACGCAACAAGAAACAAACAACTATCTCTCGATCTATTACAGAATAACCATAAGATAAGATATTATCTTATCTTATCTTATTAAGATTTTTCTATGATATGATAATGATCTTTTCGTTATTCTTGATTTTATCTTTGATTTGATATAGTTGTATAGCATAAAGTTATGAATATTTAGTTAAAAAATTCTACATAATACTCCCTTTACATTGAATTATACACGTGAAATATAGAAAACTTCTTTTCTTCTTTAATTTTTACAAATCTCATTTTATGCTATAAGTATGGATTTATTTTATGTAAAATTGTATTATTAGTTATTTAAATCGAGCATTAATCAAGCTCTTTTTTTGTTGTGATTTTATGCATACCTTGTACATCAGCCAGCACGTTGACAATTTGGCATGTTATTCAATCATCTACCTCACGGCACCGAACAGTTAAGTGCCCGACAATTCAGTATCAAATCAGTGGCTCATTTTCTCTTTAATTTTTTTTTTTAAAGTGGACCCATTTTATTTTTATAAAAAAAGTCCCTCTTTTATTATGAGGCGTGAAAATCTCTAGCCTCGTTTAAATATTAAAAAAAAAATAGAACCTAATATCTAAGGAAACACTTCTAATCTTCCACTAATCTAAGTCGAAACCTTTCTTTGTATATGCTCCAAAACTGGCGTCTCAATTCCCATCTTCCCGAGTTCCTTCCCAACAACCCTTCCTTTCTATTTCGCCGACACAGTTATGGTTGTCAAGTACACCAACCAACACATTCGACTACGAGTTATTAGTTTTTTTTTTTGGAAGGTGAAAAATTTCATTAAAACAAAGAACGAAGGCAATCCAGAATAGAATTTCAAAACATAAAACTAGGAAACGAAATAGACTGATGAGCTAAAGTATAAGCTAACTTATTGTTTGGATGACGAATCCAAGCGACACTAATATCAGGCCGTTATAGTAACAAAGCTTGGCAATCATGAATTACCGAGCCGTATTAATACTAAAATAAATTATCATATTATTAATCTTACTGTTTTAATAACTAAAATAAATTAGCCTGCTAGTAATTATATTAAGTTGTTGACAGTAACATTAATATCTCAGAATTATAGTAAGAAGATAACAAAACAAACTCTGATATTTCCAGTTATAAGACATAAATAAACCTTGTATGAATATGTTCATATGTATATATTAAAATGGAAAAACAGTAGTGTAAAAGTACAACTAAAGACATCGTCGTTCCACAAAGGTGGGGCGCACTTGCTAAGAATATATGTAAAGTACAAGTAGGTTTGTTCAACATTCTTTGTGTAACCCTGGATTGAGTAGGGGTATCTGTAAAAAGCAAAGCACCATACGTGGAACTTGATTTAATCAATTGTTAATTAAGATCGACCCACTTAGTTTATTCTTTTATGTGTCTATATCCCCGACACTCTGTTAAAGACAGACAACAATTAATCATAATAAATTATAAAATAGAGAGTATAAAGTTGATATGGATCAACTTCTACTTATAATATTCAAACTTGCAATCATTAATGTTGAGACTCACTTACTAATTAAACTAACCTAAAAAAAAGTATAAAAATATTAATTTAATTGATATTAATAATTAGAATGCGTGCTATGAAAAAATGCTTGTCAACAAAACTTTTAATAATAATTTGTTAGATTTTTTTTTGTCCACGAAGTATCTTAAAAAGATCTTAATTATAGGAAGACACCTTTAAGTCATTTATACCTAGATTAATCTCTGCTCAAGCCGAGTAGGTCCCTTATGGGAGGCAAAACTTTAGTTTTAAATTTTAAACGGTTGCATATATGAGGATGGTTTGAACTCGCGATCTCAATTAAACTAAAAAATATTCCTTATCAACTCACCAACACCCTGGAGTTATTATTTTGTTTGTTTGATCTATGTC
>JANTPM010000004.1:4195601-4205741 GCA_025434745.1 Erythroxylum divaricatum | reverse complement strand
TCAAAACCCTTAGTGATGCCAAAATGTCCATCTTACCCTCACTTATTAGCCTTACAACTTAAATGCTTAAGTGATCCCTCCTTAATGCCCCCTTGTGTAACTTATCACTTTAACTCAATTCGCTACACCCATGTCACATAACCTTATTACAATTAACATCCAACATATATAAATCTTGCAAGACCCCAATGATTAATTTAATCATGTTTAATCAAATAAAAAAATTCAGGGGCCAATATCTTAACCAACAGTCAATATATCATCAATGTACAGAAGAAGAATGATGATGTTCTCACATTTGAACTTCTTGAAATATATAAAAGGATTGATATAAGTTTGTTTGTAACTATAATCTATCATAAAGAATCAAAATTTCGATACCACTGTCTCGGAGTTTATTTAAACCCATATAAGCTTTTCTTCAGCATATAAACCAGATTCTCCTTGCTTTTAACTTTAAAGCCTTCTGATTTCTCTATGTATATCTTCTCTTCCAAATCTCCTTGCAAGAGAGTTATTTTAACATCCAATTGTTCAAGTTCAAGATCCAAGAATTCAAACCCAATACTGCTTGAATTGAGGTCATTTTAATCATTAATGAGAAGATTTCAAAAATATGCGTCCTTCTTTTGATTGAACCCATTCACCACTAGCCTTGCCTTATTCTTCATTGGCTTATCATCATCTTTCTTTATCTTAAACACCCATTTTTTCCTCAATGCATTTTGCCTTTTGGAAACTTTACAAGCTCATATATATCATTCGTCTTTAATGGATTCAACTTTTCCATCATAACTATGAGCCAGAGATCTTTGTTTTGACAAGATGCAACCACTTACACATTCTTACTTTTATACATTCTTAAGCCCCCCCTTAATATTAACTAATAGGTATTCTGCACTCAGATATCTAATAGAAGGTCTTTTCTCCCTTGTCGACCTTTGAAACTATATATCACTAGCTATTAGATCTAGTTGCTCCCTCTACTCATTATCCTTACTAACTTTATCTTCAACATTGTACGAGCGTGGTTTGTGTAGTTCATCATTACCAGGTTGTACCTTATCACTATCAATGTGTGTTTGGTCATACACATCATCTCCTTCACTTTTAGCCTACTTGGTAATGGGAGAAATTGGAGAAGAGTCAACAATGTCATAAAATGAGCTACTGTTTATGGACTTTTCTCCTTTTAGAAGATCTACACCACTTTTATGCTCCTAGAATACCACATCTTGTTCCTAACCATTTTTTACTTCTCTAGGTCATAGAGTCTATGCCAAACTAGTTACCACTATAGTCGATAAAAATGCAAGGTATTGCCTTTGAGTTAAGCGTCTGTCTCTGATCCTTTGCTATGTGTCTAAATACCTTACAGCTAAAAACTCTTAGATAATGATATGTGAGATCTTTACTAGTCTATACTCTCTTAAAAATCTCAAATTTTAATGGAAATAAAGGATTTCAATTGATCAAATCGATTGCAGTTTTGATTGCTTCACTTTAATTTTTTTTTAGCAATATGGACATTCTGAGTATGCAACGAACCTTCTTGACAATAGTTATGTTCATCCTTTTAGCAACACCTTATACTATGGGTCCCTTGTTTGCTATTCTCATGTCTAATACCATGCAATTTATAGTAATCTTTAAACATCTTAGAAGTATACTTACCTCTATTATCTTTTTATAGGCACTTCAACTTCCTCTCATCTTATGTTTCTATCGTGACATAAAACTTTTGGAAAGTTTCAAATACTTAACTCTATGTTTTCAACATGTATACTTAAGCCTTTCTCGAAGCATCATCAATCAATGTAACAAAATATTTATTTCCTCCTAGTGATTCCTCCTTAGTTGGGCCACAAACATCTGAAAGCACTAACTCCACTATCTCCATCTTTCTTGTAGATCTTCTCTTAAAAGAGATTCTATGTTACTTCTCTACCAAAAATGATCATAAAGATTAAGGGATAACGTGTTTTTGACTAGGATAAGGTTTACCAACCATCAATTTTATTACTTTCTCATTCATGCGCCCCAATCATTTATGCCACATATTTGGAGAAGTTTCCTTTTTGACCGTGTATGCTTCTCTAGTATCACACACCTTTATGTGTGTCTTGTACAATATACAACACAACTCTTCTTAAGCAATAATCATAGCTCTCTCAGACAATTTTCACTTCCTATCATTGAAAGCGTACTTAAATCCTTCTTGATCTAACAGGTTTTAACAATAAGAAATTTAGCATTAAATCAGGAATGTGTTGTATATCTCTCAGGATCAACAAGCATCCAACATTCACCCATACCAAAACATCTCAGCAGAACTTTGATTTATCATTTGTACATTCTTAAAGTCTCCGCTCTTATAGTTTGAGAAGTACTATACTTTTGGAACACAATGATATAAAGCTCTTGTGTCAACTAGCCACTCAAAACCCAAATCATTGACATGAAAATAGTCATTTGTAGCACAAACTAAGGACACCACATCATTCGGCCTTGAAGTTGTTGCAACAATATTTTTATTGTGTCCGTCGTTATGATGATCTTGCTTTTTTTGATATCTTTTTCCCTTGTAGTAAAACCTCTTAGTATGTCATAGCTTGTAATTCATAAAATTAGCAAAATGGTCAAATTCTAATTTTTGAATTGTGGAATATATAATTTATAAAATCGGTTAAAGAACTATCCATAAAATAAACAAGTATTTCAAAGAAAATTCATATAAATCTTGTATCATTGTTCAAATAAAAATATAAATATATGAAAAAAGTTCATCACACTATTAAATAGATACTATCTTTACGTTTTTATTATTAAGAAAATACTTTTGTATTTTAATGATTGCGTATATTCTTCATCATTTATTTTTAAAAGTCATTCAATTATAATTTTTTATAATTTATTTTTTAATCATAAGTCATTCAAATTATTATTAACTAATGTATATTTTTATTGAAAAAAATTATAGATTTATCTAGAATGCTAAATTGATACTACAAAATAGTTACATAAGAAATGAAGTAATTAATTTTGAATATGTGGTAACATTAAAAAAATACATTCCTTAACTATTAGAAATTAATTAAAATTTATTATCAATAAAATTAAACTTCTTTTAATTTAATCTCATTTAAACAAGTAATTATAGATATTTTTTTCTCTTTTTTTTGGTACATATTTTTTTCTCTTTGATCTAATCTAATTCAAACTTATGAAATTAATATATTTAAACTAAAATTGATTTTGTTTTGACCAAAAATATGTTGTTTCGTTTAAAATTCGCCGAACTTAATCGCATTTAACCCTATTTTTGTCTAAATCCAAGTCACCTTCATGTCTAGAATTCACTAAGTTGGGCAGTTGTGTTTGACAAATGAATGATTTACTACGACTTACAATGCACGATGGAAGTTCACCGTTTGTCAAGGTCCTTCAGGAGATAGTCATCGATTGGGATTGTGACTCTCTGACCTGTAGCTTTACACCTTTTGAGTAATTTATAATTGTTAGCGATCTTTTTTTTCAACGGTCTCAACTCTTGAGTGCTTTGAACGTTCAAATACGGATTGGAAGCAGGCAAATCGAAGACTTTGAAATTGGAAGTCTATCTAATCAAAACGAGTGGAAATACATGTAAGGAAAGGCACATTACATTTAACAAAAGATCCCCACCAAGCTGTCACAATCATTTTATAGTTATACAGAGTAATTATTATTAAATAAAAATTTTAATTTATCAAATAATATATTTTATTATTTATAATAATGTTGATGAACAATAATAATTGAGATATATTTCATAGCTTGTAAAACTTTTAAATTTCTTTCAATTTGAGCCTTATGTTTCTTGTGAAATAAATTATGATACTATAATACTAATTTGTTACCCTATAAGGCCTTACAAGGCAACAGATACAATTTCTCAAATATATTTTCCGCTTCAGAAACCCACATTCTTTAAGTGGTATCAGAGCTATCAGGTTCGGCTTGAGTTTGTCCAACGTCGTGACTTCGAATCTTAGAAAATTAATTTGAGAATAGAACTGTCGATAAATTCAGAGAGCAGTTATCAAGTAATTGTTAACTAATTATTATTAAATAAAATTTTTATATATTAAATAATATATTTTATTATTTATAGTAATGTTGATGAACAATAATAATTGAGATATATTTCTTGTACTTATTTTCAAAAAGATAATATATTGTCCTTTGCTAGCTATAATGTACGCAAGAGAGTTGAAGATAGGTTGTAGAAGAGTCCACTAAAAGCTCCAAAAAATGCACGCCTATTTACTGCTATGGGTCCAGACGCCTGATTTCAGCAGGAGACAGGGAAATAACTAGGCAAATTTCCAGTTCACACTTCATGTCAAGAATAGGTTCTATATGATCGGGACATTCGTCGCAGGTTCGTGGAAGTTTAACACTATATCATCAGGGTTGAAAGCACAATCACAAAATGTTGGAATTTCGTAGCAGCACTGATCGTGACGGGTTTTGTAAGGTTAGAAATGGATCTATCAGCTTTATGATGGTGGGATTTGTTCAACGAGTGTTACATTGTATAGAAATAGAATACTATCGAATATCGGGAAGGCAATTAGTGCGCGGAGAGTCTCACTCGCCTCATTGGCTTTCTTAGTTCGGACCTCTTTATTCTCCAAGAGTCCCCTATTGACATTCAGGAGTTTCTCCGACGTGATGCGCTAAGCGCAGTATATCACAGGACGATGATTTAGTTTGTTTTTCATTTTCCCTCCTTATAAAAAAAAAAAAGAATACTATCGAATTAAGTAGCTTTCTTTTCCCCGTTTGGCTTACTCCTGCTCTTGGTAGGGTTGCTATGTGACCTTTCCTTTTCCCCCTTTGGCTTGGCAGGGTTGATATGTGACTACCCTTCTTAATTGATATTAAAAAAATAAAATTTAAAAAGATTTAAAAATTGTATTTTTCTAAAAAAATTAAAATTTAATTAAAAAAGACTGTTCAATAAAATCAAATAGTTTATTTAAATTTATTAAAACTAATTTATTAATTGACAAATTAATTCGTTTTTAACAACAAAAATTATTAAATTAAATCAAATCGAAAAATTAAAAATTGAATAAAAAATTAGTCAATTAAAAATTTTTAATGTTATATCGATCGAACCTGATTTATTTTTTAAAATATTGAGTATAATAATTAAGGTAAAAGACAATACTAATGAGTATCATATTTACTTCTCTTACTTAAGACTGTGGTTCCCTTATCACTACACCCTTCTTGTGCCTAATATCTATATTTTCATGCTAAAAGGAATGAACCAAATTTTAATATCTCTCTTTCATTATATATAATGTTATATTATATTAAATATTTTAATATTTTAATATTAATAACACTTTAGGATCTAAAGTAATAAGTACAAGTAAAGCAATTAGGAATAAGACTATCTATTTTGTAAGGATCAGATAAAAATAGATTCGGAAGCATAACATTAACGTTTATGCTTTGCTTTCCACACAAAGGACAGAAGTGTCGCAACCTTTCCAATCTTCCTATATCGATAACCCAAATCTTATCTCATCTTTTTAATGTACACACCACAAAATCCAACATGTCTCTTGTGTAAATCAAAGCCGCATCTTCTCCGGTCAAATTCGCACCTTAAAGACGCGTTGATTACACAGGTTATGGAGCTAATCAGAACCAACACTTGATTTTAAGTTGATATCAGCTATAGTATGGAAAGCTTTGCCCGGAAAAGTTGCTCTGAAGTTTCAACGCATGCTTTGATTCGTTTTATTTACTTTTACAAAACTTAAGATAAAAGAGAAAATGATTAACGAACTACCGATATTCAATTATTGGTACCATCAAACTTGACCAATTCCCACTAATCTTCTGGAATCTGCAGCTCAATTTCCAAGCATGTTTTCTCTGACCATTCACTAGATCACATGTCCTGTATAGAACCAGGAAACGGTACTTTTGGACCGAGTCATTCACAAATTTTGTGCACAAATTAGAGATAGGAATAGGCAAGACCATATACTACTCATCGACCTTCTCTCGATTCTTGTCCATAGGTATTAACAAGATATTTAAAAAAATGCATGAAATAAACATGTGCTTCTTTTGTTTCATTTTATTCTTTACAAAAATATTTTTTTAACACCATAAAAAATAAAAAAGAGACAAATTACCTATAAAATATTAAAAACAAGCCTGTTTTTTTTTTTTGAAACTGATAGTATATTACTAGGGTAATGACTAGGAAAGATCGAATCAACTGGACCGCCCTAGCCCCGCCCAATACACCCGACCTAGATCCAAAAGAACAAATAAAACCTGGCTCAAGTACATCAGTAAAAGGACTTTCAGAACTAGTAATAGTAGTCACAAATGGGGGAAAATTCGTGCCCCACGATACAAAATCAGACTGAAACAATGCCTCCCTAGGCCTTGTTCGCTGATCGTTTAAAACGATACACATCAATGTCACGAAGCTCGTGTAGAAGAGCTTGTTAAAGATGCTGCCATTGAACTCTTTGCTCTCGCGATATTTTAAAAAAGGATATTCTATTAAATTTTTATGGAATACAAATAATAACATAAATAAAATTCAGATGTTTAATGCAAAACTTTAAATATTTTTAAATTAAATAATGTTTCGGCTCGTGTATGTACGTGTCAGCAGCGGATTGAAACAAGATATGAAAACATGGATGGCAGTATGTAAACGTAAGCGAAGGGCGAAATTGACACCCATGGTAAGACGTCACTTAATCGAACTTTTGGTTAGCTCTCTGTTTTGTTGACTGCCAAGAGTGAACAAGAATTGAATTGGCCCCAGGGGTGGAAAGTCGTAGGATACTACTAAGAACATTCAAACCACCTTCCGCGTTGGTGGTGACACTGATCACTAGTTATCAGGAATGTATATTTGCTTTTTAATGACGCTTTTGTTGATGGAGTTTCACTGTGCTTTTTGGGTTTGAAACGGTCAACCGAAGCAGATAATTCTCTTTCAGATAATTCTCTCTCTTATCGCTTTAGGTATCACTCAGCTTCCTCACAGCTTCTTTAATCAGAAAAGTTTTCGTTTTTGTTTTGTTTTTTTATTATACCCTCGTCGTCATCTCTCTTGTCTTTAAGTTCTACATTTCCCGATTCTCTTTATGTAGTCCATATATAAGAACCTGTGGATCGACCCATCTTACTTACTTTTCTCAGAGCTTTTTATCTGTTTTTGCGAATGATCCTTCAGTTCATACCTAGTTGTTGTTTCATCTAATAAGTCCTGTAACCTTCCTTCTTATGCACAAAGACGGATTTTGCCCACATTTCAAACTCTTTCCTAATAGCCCACTGCGTAGTTGAGTTGGATTTGCCACATTATCATCTAAAATGAAAAGGGCTGTGGACTAGGAACAGAACACTCTCATCAGTGAGCTAAACCTAGGGAAGGAGCTAGCGAAACAACTTCAAAACCACCTCAACGCAGCGTCTTCGCTCGAAACTCGTGAAATCCTAATTGATAAGATACTCTCTTGCTACGAAAGATCACTGTCAATGCTGAATTGGGATGCTCTTGCTGATAATCATACCCCATATGCAAGTTCAATGGAAGCGCGGTATCTTGATGTCAACAATAGCCCAAGAAGTTCCAAGAAAAGGTAATCCCTCTTTCCTTTTCTGTTGCTGCTTTTAAAACCTCATCACCAACTGTTGGGTCAGCAAAAGTTACGAATCCAAATCCCCATTACCGTCAGTGCCAATCTAACATTACCATGGAGTCCACAATTTGTCTATACTGGCTGAAGTAGAGCACAAATGTCTCTGAGAGAAATCAGCAAAAATATATATTGGAATCACAGGAACAGATGACAACTATTTAGAAGTGTAGTTAGCACTAACAAACAACCAGAAGATAAAGCTATATATCCAAAGGAAGCAGCAAAAAGTAGGAACTTACCATATCAACATTGCCTAGTGCAGAAGCAATTCCCACGTTATTTTAAATTTTATTGTTATTTTAATATTTATATTAGACTTATATTTATTTATTATTAATTCATTATATAATAATAGACATCGATGTATTTTTATTTCAATAATATATTTTATTTTTACTTATTCTTATAAGTTTTACTTATTTATTATATAGCGGTTCACTACCGATTGAACCTCTAAACCTTAAACCTTAAACTTTTTCTTCGACCAGTTTAATGTCCGGTCCGGTTTTTAATACATTGGTAAAAGGAGATGTACTAAGAAATTCATTCAAAACTAGAATCTATGCAGACAGCTCAAATGCCCATTAGTTTCTAACGAACGCAATGACATAAACATGCACTATCCAACTTAAGCCGTATAGTCACTTTGCATTATCATTTAGCGACATCCAGATATAATTGCAGTTCATAGTCTCTTCTAGCACGTCTTAGCATGATAAGAAATTGAAATAAAGTGTTAATGAGTTCTAGTTTAGGTAACGCGTTCAACCCCCATCTCAAATAATTCAGATACAAGTATTTATGACAGAATGATTTAAAAAGGAAAAGCTAATCAAGAGAAGAGAAGAGAGACATTACATGAACTAAGGCTGACAATTGCAATTCTTCAAATTTGTTTAAACTACATTCTCAAGAGGGGAAAATGTAAATTATAATTTAGACAGAAATTCAATTTATCTTAATATAGGCAGTGTGATTGAACCTTGTACCTAAGAAGCTTTAAATGAAATCTTTGTTCTTAAATTGTAATAACTTCAAGCATTCGGCTATAGAGCAGCTAGCAAAAACAGACTTAAACGACACACATATTAGGCGCGCCTATTTTGCTACATTCGACACCAACTGCTTTGAAAATTGCACCAGCGCACCCTCCAACTAATCACAGACGGAAGCATAGACAAGTAACGTAGCTAGACCGTACAACAGACTAATCGACTAAAATACCCGTGGAAGTGCAATTGGTGAGGAGTTGACCTACCATTGGACAAGATTTCTTACCAACTAGCTTTTGATCTCTGCCTTTTTCCACTTCCCATGTCTATAAAAACCCACCATAAGTGGGAAACAGCACAACAATCACAAGAAACACGAATCATTTTGCAATATTCATCAAGTTTCGGTTCTCGCCTCCATCTTCAGTTCCATGCAATGGCCACTCTTCGCTTCCCATCTATAATCTTACCACTTCTGCTTGTAAACTTATCATTCATGAGCTCACATGCTATTCGAGTGAGCACCCACAATCTTCTCGAAGCAACACTGCCACAGGTACCTGAGCTTTCAAAGCCTGAGATACCAACTACTCCTAAAGTTGAAATACCTGAAAGTTTTCCAAAGCCTGAGTTGCCACAGCTTCCGAAACCTGAACTCCCAAAACTTGAAGTACCGACTTTGCCAAAGCTTGACATACCAGAAATTCCAAAACCTGAAATTCCAACTTTACGAAAACCTGAACTACCACAGATTCCAAAACCTGAGTTGCCAGAAATTCCAAAGCCAGAAGTCCCCAAGTTACCTGAATTGCCCAAACCCACATTTCCATCAATACCAAGTCTTCCAATTCCAAAGGATGTCATCAATCCAGCTCAGGAGACACCTAAACATCCTTAAGTAACTATAGATATGGCGTTGAGGATTAATTTCTAATACTTCATCGCTTACTTACTGAACTTTCAGTATTTGTTCCTTATATTATGTATTATGGTGTGAAGCTTCAATTTTAGAGTTCTCCTAGAATGTATGGTTTAATGTACTATTTCTTCCTCTATTATATATTTTCTCCACTATTTTATTATTATGAAATATTGTTCAACTTTAGATTATGATAAATAAAATATAAATTAAGCTCATATTAACTTAAATATTTACTTTTACACTTGCTAATTCAAGTATGTAAAATTAGATCTTTGTTTTAATCTTTTTCATATACAAAGTTTAATTAAAATTTATATTCGTTAGATGTATTCCATTGTTAATATTAAGTGGTCTTTAGAAATATTAAATTAATTACTTTTAAACAGAAAATTAAAGTAAAATTATACTATTTTTGTTAGTAATGTGCCCTAGGCCAATGAACATTTGTGATTCATGTATTAACATTATGATTTGTTAATAATATATTATG
>JANTPM010000004.1:4172484-4185053 GCA_025434745.1 Erythroxylum divaricatum | reverse complement strand
CTACATGCCCAATGGAAGTCTTGATAAGTATCTCCATGATCAACCAAAGACCACATTGACATGGAACCAAAGGTTTAAAGTCATCAAAGGAGTAGCTTCAGGATTGCTTTATCTGCATGAAGAGTGGGAACAAGTTGTGATTCACAGGGATGTGAAGGCCAGCAATGTCTTGATAGATGGAGAATTGAATGGAAGGTTAGGAGATTTCGGGCTAGCAAGGTTATATAACCATGGAACTGATCCACAAACAACACGTATTGCTGGAACTCTTGGTTATCTTGCACCAGAACAAGCTCGAAGCGGAAAGGCCACAACAAGCACTGATGTATATGCATTTGGGGCGTTTCTTCTTGAGGTTGCTTGTGGCAGGAGGCCAGTAGTTGCAAACCAGGACACCATTCTAGTCGATTGGGTGCTCTCTCACTGGCTTAGCGGTGCACTTCTAGATGCCAGGGATCCGAATTTAGGCACAGCTTATGTTGCAGAAGAAGTGGAGTTGGTGTTAAAACTTGGTCTAGTGTGCTCCCATACAGAACCTGAAGCCAGGCCAAGCATGCGCCAAGTAGCGCAAATCCTGGAAGGTGATGTTCCTCTGCCTGAAATTTTATCGTTTGCCACTTCTGCCGGTGGCATCACATTAAGAAATCGTCAAGAGTTTTCGGATCTTATTTTGTCCTATCAATCTTGCTCCCAACTTTCAGGAGGTAGATGATATCCAATTTCTTTCTACTTTAATAACTCGGTCAATTTTTGGTAATATTAAGGATCATCTATATATATATCCAAAGCTTTTTCCCATATTCTTATATTACTCGTAGCTTTGTATGTGTATATATATATCCAAACCTTTTTCCCATATTCTTATATTACTCATAGCTTTGATCATATGTAATGCAATCTCTATTGGTGATATGGCACTCATGTTGTGGTGTAACATGTAATTCGCAATCGCTTTCCTACAGAGTCGACAAAGAAAGGGACAGGGTCAATCATAGAGACCTAACTTAAGCATCGCCAGCAAGCCAAGATCGACCAACAATCATACATTTTTTTTGGTGTAATGGAATTTAAAAAAAAAGCAAAAAAGGCCTAAGGCCTTAAGACGGCCACAAAAGAGACATCATGAGCTAGAAGTTGACGAATTCCTGAAACAGGAGCCTCCCAAATAGACCATCGTTGCAAATGAGAAGCATCATACTTTGCTAAAAGGTCTGCACACTGATTACTTTTCCGAAAGGTATGAGCAATGGAGCAATCCCACTCTCGTTGTACCAGATTCTTGATATCTTCAATGACGTTTATCTTGAAAGTGCTCCCTTGAAGGATTGAAGAAGGCTCCTTCAGCTCACAACCTATCGAGCTTCAAATCTGCTGTTGCAAATCGTCAAGCACTTTGGGTACTGTTCACGTCTACTGTAATACAAGGGGAAATCTGCACTGCACTTCTTAAACTCCTCCTCTGTTCTTGACTTTGTACTATGTCTTCAATGCTGCTGTAATTTCTGGAATTCAAAACAAAGTGACACTGCATACTAAAACGATGAGCTGAAATGATGATTGTGTGCTTTATGAATTTGGTTTCACTAGAACTAACTTCAGGGTTTTCTTTTGCAAAGAAACTACTACTACTACTGGAAATCAAAGAAAGACATAACAAACAAATTGAAAACTTGAATGGTAAAGTTGTATTGGGAGTTTTCTGGTTTTTCCCTCTTACTTGCTTCTTCTAAATCTACTTCTACTATTCAACTTCTAAACTTGCTGTTGGAAAACAAAAACAACAATGTAACAAAGAAACTGAAACCTGAAAGAAAATGATATTGTACTGAAGGTTTTCTGTGTTTTTCTTATACATTTTCACCTTCTTCTACTCTTCTAACTCTATATCTACATCTCTACTTACTTCTACTTTTCTACTTACTTATCTTCTCTTCTACATCTCTACTGCATCTACGAAAATAAGGAGGATAATGAGCTTTATATATTAGCTCTACAGCTTTCTGCTGGAAAGAAATAACTAGAAACTAGAGAACAAACGCATAATCTGATGGGTAATGACTTGGCTAGTACAACCTTTTCTGATTTTGTAAAAAAACATAAAAGCAATTCTCTTTGTCCTATTTGTAACTGAATCTGACATTTGTAAGACATTTAAAACTTGCTGGACAAAAGTTTCTTCATTTGACAAAACACAAAAGTGATCAGATTGGCTTTTGCAAAAATGAGGTCTGATATTTGCTGCTGCTACTTGATTCTTTATGGAACAAAAACTGATGCTCCAAATCAGATTGTCAGGTATGGAAAGCTTCAGTTTCATGCATTTGATTAGCTCTAACTAAACTTGATTTTGCTGATTAATTTGCTTCAGACTTTTGCTGGTTTTTTCAACTCTGCACTTCTGGTTACTTCGTGCCTGATTACTTCCGGTTAAGTAACTAACTGGAATCCTCATCTTCTGCAGTTTTCCCTGCAATTCTTTGTTCTGTCCTTCTTCAACACTTCAGGCTGCTCAAGACAACTCATCTCAACAGTTTAGACACGGATGGGAGCGAGTGCATGATCCCACAACTAGGTTAATGGTTTCCTGTGAATCTGATTCCACTACTATTTGTTGATATCCGCATTGCCAAGCCAAGTCCAGACCATGTTGAATCGCTAGAAGTTCAACGAGCATCGTAGTGGCGTGACCAATGAATCCTAAGTAACAATCAATATGCCTAACAAATTTTCTTCAGGTTTTCAATCTAGCCAAAGAGTCCAACACTAAATAATAGTGACAATACACGAAATGGGCAGGATTTATTAAATAATAGGCCCAATTTGTCATTGGAATGCAAACTTGACACTATAGCTACGACTTATTTCACATATCACAATGTTTTCCACCTTGATTCATTGGTTTCACCTTCTACTAGTTGTTGTTTATTTTTGTTTCTTAATTTTAGTTTCTCTATTTTTTAGACAAAATAAAATTTTATTTAATTATTATTATCGTTATAATTTCATTATAAATAATTATATAAGGAAAATCTTGTAAATTAATATTTATTTATTGATATATTAAATTATTAAATTTTAAAACCAATTTAAATATTTATAAATAAACATTTGATGCTTTAGGACTTTTAATTTCAGAAATAATTATTTTTAATATCATCATATGGTGATATGATATTAGATACTTAAATAATTGGCTTAGTACATGTGAGATATTGTTAGTTTATGTCCTACACGAAATCAAATGATTATAGTTTAATAACATAATTATTTAAAGACATTATTTATCTTATACATATTAGATGTCTATGATAAATTTTATAGGATAGATGTACATTGTAAATAAAATTATGATACAAACATAATTATAAGATTCATATTACATTTATATATTATTCTTAAATTATTTTTAGTCATTGCTATATTAAAATTAGACATTGATAGAATATAAAAAGATCCGAACACATGTTTATTTCTTATAAAAGAAGTAGTTGATCTCATAGAATAAAGTATGAAGATACTTAAACAAAAATGTGAGTCATTTCTAGAGAACAAGTTTATTGGATTGGTCTCATATGAAAAATCCATTTATAATATTACTTAGTATATTTATGAAAATTTTCATTGTAATGATTGTATAAGTGAATCATTTGATTTGAGATCTCCAAAGTATTTTTGATAGAAATTGCTATATTTTAATATTACTTATGACATATTCTATTCAAGGATAACTCAATTAGTAGTTATTAGATACATGAAGATTGTTGAATGATCAATATAGGATTCATCATCCTAAAGTAATTAGGAAGAATATTTCACTATTTTAGATTAATATTGATTTGAAAATTCTTAATTTAGATGGAATGGCACTTCAAAAATAATTTTCAAACATCATTAATAGAGTCAATTACTAATGGTAGAGCGCTAATATGATTGAACTCAAATATATTAGATATTATTTCCACGCTCTATGTCCAATTAGAGCATTTATATGATAAAAAATTAAGTTATACGAGCAAATCACACACGAAAAGATTAGACAAAATTACTTTAATATTTCTAAATATTTGGGTGGTCATAATACATTATTAAATGTTAATCTTGATTTATGGATATAAATTATTTAATTAGAGAATTAAAGATAAATTAAAGAAATTTAATTTATCTAATAATAAGTATGATTTAAGATTATGATTTATATCCATTGTAAACATACTTAAGAATTTATTGGGTCACAGACAAATAATAGTTAAAGAGAATAAAGATATTTTAATCAAATTGAACTTGATTATAAAGTTTGAGAAATGTTATAATTAAATAATATATTTAACAAATAAATATCAATATGAGATATTAAATCTTATTTAGGACTACTAGTATTTAATTGGAATTATAATTCTAATTAAATTTTAATAAAGCTATAATTTTATTTTAATTAAATTACAAAAATGTTAAAAACTTATTATAAATAAGCATAAGCTCTAAGGAAGCTAATATTTCTTGTCTAACTTTCTATACAATAGTTGTATATTTCTCTCAGTAGTGTTGTGAATATCGTTAGAAGTTAGACTCATATGCAAATACAGTTGTTAAGATAAAATAATTTTAGAAATGAATCGAGAGAAACAATAAAAAAAATGATCAAGCTTCAAAATAAGTTATAAATTATAATTCAGGTTTTATTATATTTTTATGTTAATCATGTTATATAATTTAAGTGATCATGTCTTTCGTGAAATCAAATAAAAAAAGTTCTACTCCTATTCCATTTCGTGTAAGAGCAGCCCTCGTCCTGATTTCCTAACAATGTTATCAAAGTCAACTTTATTTCTATACCTCAATTAAAAATTGTTTGATTGTTATTAAATTTTTTTGAAATTGATAGAAAATTACTGATAGAAATAAAGCATAACAAATTAGCAACGAAAACCTATTTTTGTGGCTAAAAGCGATGGGAAAAAAATTCATTTAGCGACGGTTCTAATTTTCATCGCAAAAAATGGAGGAAAATCATCTCGGTAAAATTAGCAACGAACTTTAGGGACTGTAAAAGGGTCTGTAGGTAATTACACTGAAATTAACGATGAAAAATTAAAATCTGTCACTAAATATGGAGGAAGTATGGCGTCAGTTCTAATTTTTATCGCTAAAAGGAGGGGAAAATCGATCTGGCCAAATTAGCGACGGACTGTAGGGACGGTAAAAGGGTTCGTAGGTAATTACACTGAAATTAGCAACGAAAAATTAAAATCCGTCGCTAAATATGGAGGACGTATGGCGCCAGTTCTAATTTTTGTGGCTAAAAATAGGGGAAAACTGACCTAGAAAAATTAGCAACAGACTGTAGGGACGGTAAAAGCGTTGGTAGGTAATTACACTGAAATTAGCAACAAAAAATTAAAATCCATCGCTAAATATAGAGAAATTACATACCGACGGAATCATTACTGTCGGTAAATAAAGCAGGAATTAAAGACGGTATAATAAATTTTCAAGTTAGCGACAGAAATTAGCAACAAAAAATTCGATCAGTAAATCATGTTTAAAACACCCGAATGCCTCCACCTGCATGTTCTTCTTCTTGCTGTTTAAAACACCCAAAAACTCTCACCCGTACCCCCTGCTTGTTCTTCTTCCTCCTGCTGCGTCCCTCTTGTGCGATTTGTTCTCTCCATTGTTGTCTCCTCTTCTCCTCTTCCAAAGACAGTCCAAGGCAAGTAGTAACCATCCTCTTGCCACGTCTTTCTCTTTCTAGAACATTTCTTCTCTTCACCTTGTTTACATTTCTATTCAAAATTTTCCTTTTCTCTACAAGCCTTTATAATTTGAAATCTTTGTTTGAAATCTTTTTGTTGCTATCGTCCTTTTGGTTGAACAAAAATCGACTTGTTAATCTCTATGTGTTTTTGATACGAAATCAAAATGGGCCCTTTATGCCAGTCGTCTTCCTCAGCCTGGTGATATTCATAGCACGGTAAAATTTTTCCTTTTTCCATTGTGTTTCTCAATCTTGTTTACATTTCGGTGATGTGTTTCAGGGAAATCGGAGCTATGGAAGTGTTAAGCAAACAGTGAATAGACTAAAGGAGGTTGCGGTCTCTTGTAGAGGCTCTGAGAGGTTGAAAAAATGGTTGGTTGTGCTCAAAGAGGTTGAGAAATTTGTGGCTAGTTCGCTTGAAGATAAAAGAAATAGTGTTTTAAAATTTTTTTAATTTTATTTACCAACGGAATTTTACTTTCCATTAGTAAAATGCTCAATATTTACCAACGGAACCTCTAGATTCATGGTAAATTTACCTACATAATATTTAGATCCGTAGGTAAATTTACTAACGGTTGACAGCATTTACCATAGGTAAATTTACCGACGGACTAACTATTCTGTCGGTAAATTTACCTATGGCCGTTTTAATGATGTCATTGTTCGTCAATAATTTCTGTCGCTATTTTATATTACTGACAAAATATAAACAATTTTCATTAGTACTTTCCGTCGCTAAACGAACTTTTTCTTGTAGTGGACATAAGAACTCTAATCTAAGATTAGATTATATTCAAATTAATTGAAAAAGTTTCATATTAATATCTTACAAACCCTAAAATCAAAATTTTATTTATGACTATTTCAATTTGAAAAGTTCAAATCATAGAAACCTAGAATTTAAAATTCTGGAACTTTATCAAAACTCAAAACCCCTAGAACTGGACCTAATTAATAAAAAAAAGGGTTTCCGAGGTTCTCTTATCAATTTGCTCTAGAGGTAAAAATAACAGGAGCTTGGTAGTGATTCACTGAAGGAATTTGTTACAATAAAAAGATGAAAAAGACGGTATAATAAATTTTCAAATTAGTGATGAAATTAGCAACGGAAAATTCTGTAGGTAAATCACGTTTAAAACACCCAGATGCCCCCACCTGCATGTTCTTCTTCTTGCTGTTTAAAACACTTAAATACCCTCACTTGCATCTTCTCTCCCCCCACATGTTCTTCTTCCTGTTGCATCCCTCTCGTGCGATTTCTCCTCTTCGATGTTGTCTCCTCTTCTCCTCTTCCAAAGACAATCTAAGGTAAGTAGTAACCATCCTCCTACCACGTCTTTCTCTCTCTAGGACATTTCTTCTCTTCACCTTGTGCAACATCCCACTACTATAGGGTACATATCCAAACTTTCAGGAACATAACCTATGATAATAGTATGTTAGAGCAAAACAATTCTAACTTATACTTGGCATCAACTAACATCATTTAAAAGTCAGCAAATTTTAAAACTATTCATTGCATTAATCCACAAAATTTACACTATTTTCTTTAGACAAATATTTAGATAACCTCATACAAGTTCTAACAAAAATAATAAAATATAAGACACAACACTCTTGGAGCTAGCTAACAAACCTCTAAGCAATAACAAAATCCAAAGGATCCTTTAGTCCTGTCTAAAAAACTAGGTTTCTTGTCTCGTACCTGAAAAACCACATTGCAATTTTTATGAGTTTTGCAAACTCAATGAGTGAACCATCTTTCAACAATTTTTCAATTCTGATCGAAGCTACTCGGAGTTCTGTAAAACTGTTCAAGTCAGAAATGTTTAGTCTCGTTCTGATCTCCATATTCAAACCATCCTCAAATTGTCTTTGTTTTTCTTCTTCAATTGGGATCAATGCAGTTGCATATCTCATTAACTTATTGAATTTTATTTCATACTCTGCCATTGTGAGTCTGCTTTGTTAGGGTCTAAAAATTCTTTGATTTTTTGATTCATGTAAATCTTTGGCATGTAGTTCTCTTGGAACACTCTCAGGAAATCCTCCCAGGTCAAACTACAACGTCTAGTGGTACTGTCTGGAATGTTTTTCCACCACTGATATGCAGGACCTTGCAAGAGTGAGATAGCATAGTCAAATTTCTCATCTGCCTTACAATCTATCTGGTCGAACACTCTTTAAGTTCGCTCAAGCCACCCTTCTGCTTCAGCCGGATCTGTACTTCTGTAGAAGACCACAGCCCCTTGTTTTCTCAGTTTATCATATCTTCTTTCTCACCTTACGGGAATTCTTGAAGGCATCTGAGCAAACCCAAGTGCAAGAGACTCTAAATTGACTCTTATAAACTCCATGTCAGCTGACTCTCCAATGTGATCTCCTATGGAAGGTGACCTATAACAAAAAAAAGTTATGATTACTATCGAAATATCTCACTAATTATCATATCTCAACTCATATTTGTCCCTAAAGATGCCAAACTATACTTTGATACTAAAATGCAAAATAAATGCGTATATCACAATTAACTTATATATGACGTGCATTTTCCTAATTTCACAATATTTTCTCATAAATTACTATTCTAGCCTTAACGTAGGTATCGGGATGTTACACCTTATTTACATTTCTATTCAAAAATTTCCTTTTCTCTACAAGTGTTTGAAATCTTTTTGTTGCTGTCGTCCTTTTGGTTGAACAAAAAATCGGTTTGATAATCTCTATGTGTTTTTGATACGAAATCAGAATGGGCCCTTTTTATACCAACCATCTTCCTCATCTTGGTGATATTCATAGAATAGTAAAATATTTCCTTTTTTCCATTGTGTTTTTCACTCTTGTTTACATTTCGGTGATGTGTTTCAAGGGAATCGGAGCTATAGAAGCATTAAGCAAACAATGAATAGAATAGAGGAGGTTGCGGTCTCTTATAGAGGCTCCGAGAGGTTGAAAAGATTGTTGGTTGGGCTCAAAGAGGTTGAGAAATTTATGGCTAGTTCTGCTGAAGATAAAAGAAACAGTGTTTTAAAATTTTTTAAATTTTATTTACCGACGGAATTTTACTTTTCGTTGGTAAAATGCTCAATATTTACCAACGAAACCTTAGATCCGTCGGTAAATTTACCTATGAAATATTTAGATCCGTAGGTAAATTTACTGATGGTTGACGACATTTATCATCGGCAAATTCCGTCGACAAATTTACTGACGGACGGATTATTCCATTGGTAAATTTACCTACGGCCATTTTAACAATGTCGTTGTCCATCGGTAATTTCCGTCACTATTTTATATTACCGACAAAACATAAACATTTTTTGTTGGTAATTTCCATCGCTAAATGACTTTTTTCTTGTAGTGGACATAAGAACTCTAATTTAAGATTAGATTATATTCAAATTAATTTGAAAAAGTTACATATTAATACCTTACAAACCCTAAAATCAAATTTAGATATAACTATTTCAATTTGAAAAGTTCAAATCATAGAAATCTAGAATTTAAAATTATGGAATTTTATCAAAAATCAAAACCCCTAGAACTAGAACTAATTAATTTAAAAAAAGGGGTCTCCGAGGTTCCGTTATCAAATTGCTCTGGAGGTAACAATTACAGGAGCTTGGTAGTGATTCACTGAAGGAATTTGTTACAATAAAAAAGATGAAAAAGCTCTTAACCATAATTCCTATGGCAGTAGATTGGTTCTTTATGCCAAGTTGATATGCAAGTTTACCATAACATAGAGTCCACATTTGCAATAAAATTACTCTAATCTCATACTAGTAATTCTATGAAGGAACAAAATCCTAAAATACAAAGGTACCGTGTGCCCATAAGAGGAAAGATACCAAGCATAGTAAATCAAAGATGAAACAAAGAAAAATAATCAAAACAGAGAGAAGACACGCCTTTTAATTAATAAAGAAACTAACATTAAATTGTATTTGAAAAAAATTAAAATTTGTAATATTTTATTATTAATATCTAAAATCGGGCTATAATTAAATAATTGTGAAATCTTTTGAATCTTTTTTTTATAATTGACTCCTAAAATTAAAAAAATACTTATTAAGTAAAATTTATTTATTTTCATTTTGTCGAAGTTTTCCATCTAGCCTAAGATTCTACTAGCAAAAATCCACAAAAGGGCATGATCATCTTGCCCAATATCTCAGCTCATGTTCATGATGTCTTCATTTATTGTTAAAAGTGACGATAATTTTATTAATGAAAGGACTCGAATACAAAACTTTAGACATCAAAGGATTTGTAAAGAACAAGAGGAATAGAACAACTTTGGACACATTGCACACACTCCACACTTCTCTCTCTTAACTCACTTCTCTCTCTTTCTTTGTGGTTACTACAACACATGGTGCTATTGCCTATTTATAGGCAAGCACCACCGACTTTCATGCAACTTGTTACTTCAAGAATGTCCAAGTTGTCCACTTGCACGATTTTTCCAGATTTTTCTTTTTTTTTTACAATTCTAGAGTTTTCTTCCTAAGTTTAGAATTCTTCTACAAGTTTCTAAGAAATTTGTTGGTGATTTCTAACACTCACCCTCACCAACTAATTTCTCTTCAAAGTTTTGTTCCACTGAGACCCTTTGTGAATATATCTGCAACTTGATCTTCTGATTTGATGTACGTCATTTTATGTCACCTTTGAGAACTTTTTCTCGAATATAATGATAATGTACCTCCATATGTTTTGCCCGTGCATAGAATACTGGATTCTCTGCTAGTCGTATTGCTGATTGATTATCATAGAATAGCTCCACCGAGTAGTCTATTGGTTGATTTAGATCTTTTAATAACTGTATGAGCCATGTGCATTCTTGTGTTGCCATTGCTGCAGCTCTATACTCAGCTTCTGTACTTGATAAAGACACCGTTGGTTGTCTCTTATTGCACCAAGAGATTGCTCCTGAGCCAATGTTGAAGATGTATCCGTTTGTTGATCGTCTCGTGTCACAATTTCCAGCATAGTCGGCGTCTTAGTACCCTTTAACCTGACACGTACTATCTCTTTTATATAAGAGACCATGGTCAATAGTATTCTTGATATACCTTAAAATTCTATGTACTGCTTCCAAGTGAGGCTTCTTTGGATTTTGCATATATCGGCTAACAACTCCAACTGAGAATGCTATGTCTGGTCGTGTCATTGTGAGATAGATTAGACTGCCGACGAGTTGTCTATACATCGTGTTATCTTGTAAGTTTTTTCCTTCCGTAGCTCGAAGTTTGGCATTTATCTCCATTGGCGTTGATAGTGGCTTGCAGTATAACATACCAAATCTTTCTAAAAGATCTTGTGCATATTTCTGCTGACATAAAAATAATCCATCTTTTGTGCGCTCCACCTCTAAACCAAGAAAGTGTTTCAACCCACCTAATTCTTTCATCTGGAAACAGACCAAGAGATTTTCTCAAATTTGTCATATCTCTCATTTGCCATCTGCCATCTCCTGTGATGATTAAATCATCCATGTATTCCAAGACTATGGCCAGCTTATTACCTCGTGTCTTCACGAATAAACTTGAGTTTGCAGGAGTCATCTTATAGTCTTTCTAAATAAGGAACTCTCCAATCTTACCATACCATGCTCGTGGTGCTTGCTTTAGACCATACAATGCCTTCTTCAACTTACAAACATAGTTTGGATAATCTTTACTATTAAAATCTTCAGGTTGTTCCATATAAATTACTCGGTCTAACTCTCCATGTAGGAAGGCATTCTTTACGTCCATCTGCTAGAGTCTCCAAGACTTGTTTGCGGCAAGTGCTAATGGTTGTAATCTTTGCCACTGAACTAAATGTCTCCTCATAATCTAACCCATACTTTTGTGAAAAACCACAAGCCACTATTCGTGCCTTGTATCTCTCAACTATTCCATCTGGTCGAGTCTTTTTCTTATAGACCCATTTACACGAGATGGGTGTTACTCCTTCAGGCTTCAGCACCAAATCCCAAGTTTCATTTTCTTTAATGCTTGAATTTCCTTATCCATTGCCTATTTCCATTCCTTGCTTTGTGAAGCTTCTTTATAACTTGTCGGCTCATTCATAACAATTTCCTCTATTATTGCTGCATTTGCATACTTTGGATTTGGTTTTCTTTGTCTAGTTGACCTTCGTGGTTGAGACGATGGCTGTTGAACATCTTCTTCAATGTCCTCTATCTGACTTGGCCTTATTTCTTCTCGAGTTGCATGATGGATTCCTTTTTGCCATGGGCTTTTCTCTTCTGATAGCCTCATCTCTATGGATTCTTCCTCACTTGGTTGCGTAGTATCAATTCTAAACTCTTTGTACGGTAATTGATGTGCTTTTCCATACTGACATCTTGCATATACAATGTCATCTAGGACATCTAAATTCGGAAGCCCTCTGACCATTGATTTTTGCATTATCTCCTTTAGCTTCCTATAACTTACATGTCCTAATCTTGCATGCCATAAATCAACTGTCTCATTTTTCTTTGTCTTATCTATGTATGATGTTTCTGCTGACATTACATAGACAGACTCCATTCTTTTTCCTTCCATTATAGGTCGACCGATAATTTTTAACTCCTTGTAAATCTTGATGTCATTTGGTAAGAACAAGACAAAATTTCCTATTAACGTCATTTGAGATATAGATAGAAGATTCTTTGGCATACCTTCCACGTGGTAGACATTCTGCAGTTGTACTGGCCGCTGACTATAATGAGGAACAACGATGGTACTGCCAATATGTGTTATTGGCAATTTTGAATTATTGGCAGTTACCACCACTTGCTCTCCTTTATACTCTG